>JAJEOX010000205.1:210000-343739 GCA_020740385.1 Mylabris phalerata | reverse complement strand
GCATTTATGCCCGCGCGCGTACATGGACAAGCAATTTTTATGTATACCTCAGAAAGATTAAATGGTTATTTGTTCGTTTTGCTTCGAGAATCCAGTTGCTTCCAATAGTGCGAATGATCCTTTATTCTGTTTACCTGGGCCTATCATGCTGTAGCAAAATATTTATTAATATTAAATAACAATAAAAGATGTTTCAACAAATGTTGTGAGCTTTTATTGTTACTTCTAATCTTCAGAATTTTCTATTTCAGATTGGAGGCTCTCTCCAAATTCCACTCATAGCAGAATTTATAGAAATTTCATTACAATAAGGAGAACCTAAATCTAGACGCCTCTTTTGCCAAAAATTGTTCACAGTCTTTCTCCTTTTCTCCTGTAAAAATAGTAATACGTATATAAATAGGTCCATACCCATCCGGGGTTACCTAAATCAATTACTCGTTGGTGTAATGTGGTTCTAATTTCTTTATTTGTGGTTTTAATTTTGTGTAGTTCGTCCGCAGCATTTAAAGTTGCGATCAAACACCACCAGATTCTTCTGCAGAATTTATAGGCAAATACAACTATACAGCTTTCATCAAAACCTTCTTTACAAAGTTTAGCATGTGCAGCTTCGTTTTCGTTCAACTTTTGAATCAAACTAGATTTTTCATTCTTAGTCGAAAAGAAATGTAGCATTATTCTTAAAAAATGATATCATAATTTTGGAGGCCATCCAATTTGGCGCTGTTGCTGTCCTTGTGTGCTAAATTGAACTCCTGTTTGAGGTTTATTTGCTAAATGATTTCAAATTGGATTTATTAAAACTTTTTTATCCGCACCAATCTGAAATTCCTTTCAATTGATTTTGTTTCTTTGTTTTGAAGATAAAAACTGTTTGTTTTTCGACAAAATAATCACAACTGAATCATTGGCGTTCGAGTAAAACTCGTATCGCGATCTCTTCACCAAAACTCGTTGTATGGTTATTGTTCTTTTGTCGGTTCGCTAAATTTGATATGGAATGTATAATTTCGTCTTTTGCGTTGGTTGATAAGTAAACGCGTTCTGAAGTATTGGTTGTCGCTTGTAGGGTCAAAAAGTGTGGACACCATAAATAATGTTGCCAATGTTAAAAATAGTTTTTTGTCATCTTTTAGAAAGTTCTCATTTTAATATTGAGGTGTCAAAAGTAAAGTTTTTAAAATTTAGAGAAAACTCACTATTTATTATGTTAAAAAGGAAAAAAAGTGCGTTTCAAGTTTTTTCTCGGAATCGACTTGTGATTAAATATCCGAAACGTAAAGTTTACTCTTCCCACGTCTGCCTTTTATTGGTCTTGACTTCATTAATCTAGCAACCATTTCTGCTTCATAATCTACTTTTTCTCGTGCTTTTGAGAGAAAGAAGGACGCGATTGTACCTATCGAATAATGAATAAACCTCAGGAACTATAATTAAGGTTAGTGATAATGAAAGGAAACTGTAATCCACTACAATAATTACCCACGCCAGTAACCGTTGTTCATCTCCGCTCCTGCTCCTTTTGTTATATGCAATTGGGATCAGATTTACCATGAAAAACCATCGGCAATTGTTGTCATTAAAATTGGTACCCGAAGACGTGCATGATTGGCTTGTACCAAAGCTATTGTGCGTAGTATTCCGCCAGCCTCTTTTCTGGTGGATTGGTAAAATCGGACCAATAAAATGGCATTTGTTAGACACACAAACCAATTCAACTTAATTCATTCCGAGAATCCTGAAAAGTTTCAATGAATTGTTTGTTAATGCTAATACTGCACAAAGAACTCCGATTTAATGATAATGGCATCGAAAACGCAAACACGAAAGGATAAATAAACGATCGTCATACAAGAAGCAACCATTACCAAATAGTGACTAAAATAACAGGGCTAATAATGCATAGCGTTAACGTCCCGATGACCTTCTGATTGATTTTCCTCATCTCCACCCCAAACATAGTGAAACTCCTGGTTGGTTTTTTATGTTATCGAATTTTTTTTAGGGCTTTCTTTAAAATCAGTCACATAATCTCGCCTGTTTGTACGTCCATCAGAATGGAGCTGTTTAGCTGTAACAGAAGGCGTGTTTTCACGGCGCTCTAAGAAAACTGTGGACCGCGGAGCTTTGCGTAACTAGTCGCGAAAAATTGATCTAATTCGAATTTGCGGTCCTGTATCATTTACAAAATTCAGGCTTTCGGACATCAATTTGATAGTCGTTCGGGTTAAAATCATTATGTATTGAATATTGATGTTGCATATTCGTATTTGTTGCTCTAAATTTTCGCCATTCTGTATTTCCGGAACTAAGCAGTCTGCCATCGTCAAATCCTACGCGGTTGTTGCAGATTCAATCTCTAAAGGTGACATTTTATGTCCCCCGATCGAACCTGTACATTAATTTGTCAGGTTATTACAGCAGTATTTGTCGTCAACTTCACTGTCGAAGGAACCTTTAAATCTGTTCTGAATTCTTGTTTCGCTCATGTCAGCAAATTTCATTGATGTGTTTCGCAAATTCGGAGCCAGTCACAACAAGACGCAATCGGTTGCCTGTTCTGCTCTCGCAATAAGCCCGAACCGGAACAGTTTGTTCGCATATGACGCCCAACCAGTTCTTCTTGCAATTTCGCGTTGTTTTACTTTCGCTGCATAATAGTACACGAATGTATCTTCACGTTCAGGATCTTTAGTCATTCAAGATCACGTCAAATTTCAGACTCTATAAGCTGTCGCTTGAGCAGCCCGCGAATCCTTCTGAACTTTCTGACGTAACAGTGGTAATCATGTCAACAACTTCTTTATTACCTCGTAAAGTAACTTCTTCCGCTTTTTGTGTTTCAAAGTTAGATTCTTCAATGTGTATTGCATCTTTTTGGTTAATCTCCATTCTGCACGTCAAGAATTCTCGCCTTTATTCTGTCTTAGGAGAGAAAAAGATTCTCCACCGATATATTTTCCTCCCATCAGAATTCCAATCGTTCCTCGAAACAAACATACATAAACAGCGATGGGGAATATAATGTCCAATTCGACGTGGGTGTAGATTTTTAAACACCATTCTTAAATTGTTCAGAATTAAAATGAGTGCATTTCGTCAATTGTTTTTTCAAACAAAAGAATAAATTTTTTTCAAATATATTTTTCCCCGTAATATGTTCCAATTACCCAAAGCGAGATGATCAACCAAGGTTACAATGGTTAAAGGAAGACCTAAGGACAATAAGGTTGCGATAACAACTGTAAACACAGAACTGCGGAGGAAATAATATTTGATATCCAAACCAGAACTTCATCTGCAATTGGTAAAATATATCAACAACAATGTTACCAATGTAATCGCAGTTACTGTAAATCCAATTTCGTTTTTGCCCCGTCATATGATGCTTCTGAATGTCTTCCGATTTTCCCATCTCCATGTGACGCGGTAAATGTTTTCTAAAACCACAATCGCATCATCCACGCCAAAAATACCTAGACAAACAAGCGATTAATCCAGATAGTAACCGACATTAAGTTTTAACGTTAAAATAGCCAGTTTAAATACATTCCAGATATAATGTTGCATGTATTAAACGACGGCCTGGAATAGAAACCTATGACAATAAAAGCCATTTAACGGTTTTTTTTTTTTATTACGTAATGCAACAATAAAAGCATCGACAATTGCCACCAAAACTACCTCGCTAAAAAACGTAAATCGAAAATAAACATGATTCTCGCTGCTGGCCAACGTTAAAAAGTCTGATGGTATCATTAACAATCTGAATTTTAAGCCCTTCTTTTTTATAATCTGCTTCAACTTTCTGAATTGTTTTCTTTCATCAACTCAGAAACCAGCCACTGCATTTGCATCTGATTGCTTTACCACCTGAACAATAATTGCAGAACTTTGGTTAACACGGGCTATTTTTTCTACTTCTTTTTGAGAGTCCTGAACAAAAGCGACTTCTGACAAACGAACCTGAATACCATTCGTTGATGAAATAACTAAACTATTCAACTCATCTACCGATTTATATTTACCCGAAAGACGAATAATTGTTGAATTTTCACGCGTTTTTACACTTCCCGTCGGAAAATCTAAATTCGAGGTCAAAATCGCTTGCTGTACCTGAGGAAACAGACAAACCATATCCTTTTAGTTTTACAGGATCCAAACTTACCTGGATCTCGCGTTCTTGTCCACCAATCAAATTGACCTGCGCTACTCCTGTTACACGAGATAAAACCGGTTCAATTTTTGTTATCCAATAAATCATACAAATCTTTCTCTGTCAATTTACTCGATGTCACAACCAGCTGTTATAATGGGTAAATCCACTTTTTTTAAAGAAAACTTCGTTAACGAAGGCGGATCAACATCATCCGGTAAATCTTTTTTCGATGGCGTTTAATCTTACGTTGTGGCATCATTCAACGCCAAATCAGCATTTGCATCCGAATTCAACGTTACCGATCACAACCGATAAACTTTCGTAAGATTTAGATTCTACTTTCTTTACATTTTCTAATGCCGCAACCGCAATCCTCTATCTTTTTGGTTACAGAATTTTCAACTTCGTTTGGGAGAAGCTCCAGGATAAAACCGTTGAAATCGTAACAACATTCGTTTCAAATTTTGGATTATTTCGTATCCCATTTGCGTATAACTAAACAATCCTCCTAAAGTTAATATCGTGAATAACACGATAATCATCGTAGGACGTTTAATTGATATTTCTGCTATTTTCATGGAAAAACTACTCTTATTTTACAACTTTCACTTTCGTTCCGTCTTTCAGATTAATCTGACCACTTGTCACGATTTCAGCCCCATCTTTTAATCCGCTGATAATTTCAACTTCAGTTCCAACCGTTTTTCCAATCACAACTTTCGTTAATTTTGCTGTATTATTTTCAACCACGAAAACTTGTCCAGAACTAATTCCGTTCACAAAAGCATTTGCAGGAACAACTAATACATTTTTTCCCTGCATTTACATCATCTTTTGTCGAGAAAACTGCCGTTCCATACATACCAGCTTTTAAACCAGAATTATTCGAAACTTGAATTTCCACAGGGAAATTTAATGAAGCATCTGCTTTTGGCGCAATAAAAGATATTTTCCCTACAAATTCTTGGTCAGGAAAAACACTCGCTAATACTTTGATTGTTTGTCCAACTTTCAGATTGACAACTTCAGCTTCGGTCACTGCAACTTGTAGTTTTAACTTCGATACATTTACAATATCAAACATTTGTGAGCCCGGAGCTACAACAGATCCTGGTTCAATATACGTTTATTAATCACCCCGGAAATTGTTGCTTTTACATTCGTATCACGTACACGCAAGTTTTGAGCAGAGACTGCTGCTCTCGCATTTTTTAATTGCAAACGCGAATTATCCAACTGCTGTTTCGTAACACCTCCTGTTTTATAAGCATTTTTCATAACGTTTGATTATCAATAATTGCATTTTGTAAATTATTTTGTGCCTGAGTTACATCAACCTCAATCGCATCTTTTTTAATGGTAGCTAATGTTTGGCCAACAGAAACATAACTTCCCTCATCAACCAATACACGAACTATTCGTCCTGATATTTCTGAAGGGAAACTCATTTCTTGAAATGGTGCAAATGTTCCGTTAGAAGTATACTCTGTATTTAAGCTTTCATATTTTGCTTTGATCGTTTTTACAACAACCTCATCGTTATTTGCGTTTACAATCGCAACTTCCTCTTCTTGTTTTGCTTTATTATTTTTGATAATGTAAATCGCCCCGCCAATTAAACCGGCTGCAATTAATATATAAAGTAACGTTTTTACTGATTTCATAAAATCGGTCTATTATTGAATTAATGTTTTTAAATCTCCTTTTGCTTTGATCAATGCTATTTCAGCAATTTTATATTCCAATAAAGCATTCGAGTAATTATTTCGAGCATCTGTCAACGCATTCTCAGCATCTAAAATCTCTGTTAGATTTGCTAAACCTTGTTGATAATTATTTTGTGTATTGTCCAAAACTTTTTCAGCTAACATGACATTTTCTTCCTGAATATCTACACTTTTCAATGTATTTTCTATTTGTGCTTTTGCATTTTGATATTCCAGACTCAAACCAAGTTTTGTATCATTCATTTGCTCTTCGATATCTAACAAATCAATTTCTGCCTGATTGATTTTTGCTTTTGTTGCTCCTCCTGAAAAAATCGGAACTTTCACACTCAAACCAATTGAAGCTAAATCTGACCACGTATAATTTTTTGAGGTAATAAATTTCTCACCAAATCCTTGTACGCCGTAATTCCCAGCCAAACCAACTGTCGGATAAAGATTTGCTCGTTCTGCTTCTTTTGCAAAACCTAGCAACTCCTTTTGTTTGGATAAAACTTTAAATTCTGTTCTATTTTCTACATCAATCTGATCTTCTAATAAAACTAAATTAGGCGTAATTGTTTCTTCTGTTAAAAGAATGGGTTGCTCTATTGGGTACCCCATATAAAATTTCAAGGCATTTTTATTAATGTCAACGGCATTTATCAATTGCTGGCGAGAAGAAGAAATGTTATTTAATTGCACAATAATCCGATCCAAATCAATTGGTTTTGCCAATCCGTTATCAACCAGGCTTTTGATAACATTTCGTACTTTATTCGTATTTTCGTAACTTTTCTCTATCGTTTTTAATTTTTCTTCCTGGATAAAAACCTGGTAATAAGCATTTGCAACACGTTCTATGATTTGTTCGTCTGTTAAATCTGCATTAATCTGATAGAACTCTCGTGTCGATTTTGCCGCTTTAAGACCTGTAAAAACACGTTGGTCAAAAATATTTTGATTAACTGTAATACCTAAGCTTGAATTCCAAGGTTGCCCCATTTTAATTACAGTTGTTTCTCCTCCCATTGTCAAGGCCATTTCTTGTATAATAGGATTATACTGCAATCCCGTATTTGCACTAACCTGAGGTAAAGCTCCAGCTCTTGCTTCATCAATTTTATATTCCGCTTTTTGATTGCTAAATCAGCTCGTTTTGCATCTGCTTTATGCTGTAATGCAAAATTTACCGCATCTTTGAGTGCTATAATTTCTTGAGCGTTTGTCACATTCATCAATGCTACAATCGTTATAGAAAGGAATAATTTAAATCTCTTCATCGATTTATGTCTTATTTAAAAAGTGTATTAAGGATAATTTCTTTTCTCTCGGAAAGAATTCGTTTAAATTCGGCATCGCTAAGTTTTAAATCTAATTGTAAAAGCGGGCGAATTGTAAAAGGGTAATTAATCAAAGAAATCATATTTAACAAAAACTGGATCGGTTCCATTTTTTCAATTGTTCCTTTTACCATTTCTTCTTCCAAACGTTCATAAAAAAACAATCACAACCTCGTCCAAATCGTCTTTCATCAGTTTAGAACACATTGTGTTATTTTTATTCATCTCCGTTACAATATATGTTTCCAGATATGGATATTTTATGGAAGTTGCAATAGAATCTTCTATAAACTCACCTATCATTTCTTTTATATCGCGATTTCTATCCAGAATAGAACGAGACTTTTCATTACTTACGCGTGTTGCTTCTTCATAAATAATACTAATCAAATTGTTTCGCGATCTGAAATAATAATTAATCAACGTCCTGTTTACTTTTGCCTCATCTGCTATTTCTTGTGTTGTCGCATTGAATTTACCTTCGGCAAAAAACATTCTCTTCGCTGTTTCTTTGATTAATTCTTCTGTATCATCTTTCATCGTTATATGATTATTTTACTTTTAACAAATTTGTCAAACAAAATTATTAATATTTTTTGTTAATCCAAACGGTTAAATATTTTTTTTATAATTTTTGAAGAAAATAATACAATATACCGGCTTGATTATCCGTAAATTTGCCCGATGAAAGAACAATATGATTTGATTATTGTAGGTGCCGGACCAATTGGTTTAGCTTGTGCAATAGAGGCCAAAAGAAACAATCTTTCTTACTTAATTCTTGAAAAAGGTGCCTTAACAAATAGTTTATACAACTATCCTTTGTATATGACATTTTTTTCCACTGCCGAACGATTAGAAATCGGTGATATTCCTTTTAATTGTATTGCGCCAAAACCTGGCCGACAAGAAGCTTTGGAATATTATCGAAATATTCATAAATACTTTAAATTCAATTTAAATCTTTACGAAGAAGTTTTAGCAATCAATAAAATAGGAATTGCTGACTTTGAAGTAGCAACATCAAAAAATAATTATTCATCAAAAAATGTAATCCTTGCTACCGGTTTTTATGACTTTCCTAATCTATTGAATATTGAAGGTGAAAATTTGCCAAAAGTTCATCATTATTACAAAGAAGCGCATCCTTATTCATTTCAGAATGTTATTGTTGTCGGAGCAAATAATTCTTCGGTAGATGCAGCATTAGAATGTTACCGAAAAGGTGCAAATGTGACCATGGTAATTCGTGGAGAAGGTTTTACACATCGATTAAAATATTGGGTTCGTCCTGACATTGAAAATCGTATCGCTGAAGGAAGTATCAACGCATATTTTAACTCCACTATTACCTCAATTGAACAAAACAATGTAAACATCAAAACTCCTGAAGGTCATTTTTCAATAGAAAATGATACCGTTTTGGCTTTGACAGGTTATCACCCTAACTTTAATTTTTTAGAAAATTGTGGGATTACGCTAAGTAATGATGAATTAAAAACACCTAGCTATAATCCTGAAACAATGGAAACAAACATAGAAGGATTGTATTTAGCAGGGGTTGTTTGCGGAGGAATGTTAACGAATATTTGGTTTATTGAAAATTCGCGTATACACGCTCAACAAATTATTGAAGATATTTTAGCAAAATAAACATAACATGAGATTCTGAAAACAAATTCAGAACAATAAAAAAATAACAAATGAAAGACCTTTTCGGACAAGCTATATTAGATTATCAAACCAATAATTCTCCTGAAGATTTGTATACAGAGACATCTATATCTGAATTGGATGTAATGCCTATCAATTATCTTTTTAGAGATTATGATGAAATGCCGCTTTTGGAACAAAAAGCATTGGACTTAACCAAAGGTAAAACATTAGATGTAGGATGTGGTGCCGGCTCTCATTCGCTTTATTTACAAGGAAAAGAGGTAGAAGTTTCTGCTATTGACATCTCCCCTAAGGCCATTGAAGCCTGTCGTTTACGTGGTTTAAAAAATGTAAACGTTCAAAATTTTCTTGAGTTAGACGAAACTGAAAAATTTGACACTATTCTATTTTTTAATGAATGGAACCGGAATTTTCCAGAATTTAGTTTTAATCAATGTTTTTCTTAGATAAAATCAAACAACTTTTAACTGAAAACGGCCAAGTATTAATTGACGGAACAGATATTATTTATATGTTTGATGAGGATGAAGACGGTGGGAAATGGATTCCGAGCAATGGAAATTATTATGGCGAATTAGATTTTACCGTTCATTACAAAGGAGAACAAGAAGAAACAATTCAGTGGTTATACTTAGATTTTGATACATTAAAAAAACGCCTGCAACTATCATCAGCTAAAATGCGTAAAAGTGAAAACTGAAGAAGATTCTTATCTCGCAAAAATTACTTTGGCTTAATAAAGAAATCGATGAAAATAAAATGTATCACAGCACTTTTTTTAGTTTTCCTAAATGGCTTCTTATTTTCTTGTAGCAGTTACAAAATTGAGAATGTTGAATTTTCAGAATTTTCAGCCAGTAGAGAAATTCATATAAAGAAAGTAAATAATCTAAGAGCATTGGGAAAACTAATAAATCGCGACGGGAGGTTTATGAAAGATAGTTTACTTTATCGCAGTGCAGATCTTCACAAATTAAAAGATACAGACAAAATAAAACAGTTCAATATTCAAAATATTATAGACCTCAGGACTGATGATGAAATTTCTAAAAAGCCGGATGTTGTAATTCCTCATGTCAATTATAATCATTATCCCGCTTTTACAGACAAAGAAGATCAATTAAATCAAGCCAGGAAATTAGTTTTGAAAGGTAAAGTAAATGCAACTGATGCATACAACCGGATGATCAAATTTTACCAGGAATATCCAATTGAGAATCCGGAGATGATCAAAACAATTATCACTAAAATTCTCGATGCTGATAGTCCTATTTTATATCATTGTACAGCAGGAAAAGACAGAACAGGAATGATAAGTGCATTCATCCTAAAAATCTTAAATTTTGATGATGAAACCATTTATCAAGACTATCTTTTGTCCAATAATCTAAGAAAACATATTATCCAGAAACGGTTAAATAAAGCTAAATATTTACATTTTTTATTTCCAAAGGCAGATTTAAACGTTTTGGAAAAATTAAGCTGGATAGAATATGATTATTTAAAAGCTGCTTTTGACGAAATTGATGCGAAATATGGTTCGTTTGACCTATATATTAAAACCGTTTTGGATATTTCTGATGAAAAAAGAAACGATTACATCAATAAGTTTACCTACATAAAAAAGTCGGAGAGCCTCCACTAAAAACAAAAGAGAGCCGAGCATAAAATGATTGTCTTGTTCGTGTATTGGATCCGATTGTCAAAAGATATGAATCAGTACACTTCGCTCGTTTTTAACAGATCTAGCCAGGATATCAATAAAAAGGCATCAATCTTAATTCATTGTTTTTAATTTTTACAAAAAAATTAATCATGACATAAACTTAATCAATGATTAAACAAATCATTATCCATGAAAAATCTTTAAATTAGTGGGAATTAAACGCAATTTATGGAAGGTCACTTGCCAAAACTCATTATCGATTTAGGATTAATTCTTTGTGTAGGCGCTGTTACAACGCTTATTTTTAAACGCATCAACCAACCTTTAGTTTTAGGCTATATTATTGCCGGATTTTTGGTTGGTCCTCATTTTGAATATATCCCTACTGTTGCAGAAGAGCATAATGTTGAAATATGGGCAAAAATCGGTGTAATATTTTTACTTTTTAGTCTTGGTCTTGAATTTAGTTTCAAAAAACTGCTCAATGTCGGAGGTTCAGCGTCTATTACAGCGATTGTTGAAATTATATGTATTGTCACCGTTGGCTATTTTGTTGGTCGATTCATGAATTGGTCGACGATGGACAGTATTTTCCTCGGCGGTTTATTGGCGAGTTCTTCCACAACCATTATTATCAGAGCTTTTGATGAATTAGGCTTAAAACGAAAAAAATTTGCGAACGTCGTTTTCGGAATTTTAATTGTTGAAGATATCGTTGTTATTTTATTAATGGTAATGCTTTCTACAATGGCAGTCAGTCAGCATTTTGACGGAACCGAAATGATCAATTCCTTTGTAAAATTGGGTTTCTTTTTAGCTGTCTGGTTTATTGGAGGTATTTTTATTATTCCAACTTTTTTACGTTCAATTAAAAAATATTTAGATGACGAAACCTTGTTAATTATTTCGATAGGACTTTGTCTCGGAATGGTTTACATTGCAGACAGTGCCGGTTTCTCAATTGAATTGGGTGCTTTTGTTATGGGATCTATCCTTGCTGAAACTGTTTATGCTGAAAAAATTGAACATAATTTTCAATCTGTAAAAAACCTATTTGCAACCATCTTTTTTATTTCAATTGGAATGATGATTGATCCCGTCTCGATGTATGAGCACAAATGGGCTATTTTCATTGTCACATTGTTGACCATTATTGGAAAATTAGTTTTTACAGCTTTAGGTGCTATTATCTCTGGTCAACCTCTAAAGCAGTCTGTTCAAGTCGGTATGAGCATGGCACAAATAGGTGAATTTGCATTTATTGTTGCAGGTTTAGGACTTTCACTTGGTGTAACCAGTGAGTTCCTCTTTCCTGTTGCAGTAGGAGTCTCTGCCATTACAACTTTTACAACTCCGTATTTGATTAAGTCATCGGATAAGGTATATTCTTTTTTGGAAAAAATATTACCTCAAAAATTTATTCAGGGTATCGAAAAATACTCATCTGATACACAGCACATTCAGAATGAGAACAAATGGAAAGAAATTATCAAGCAAACAATTTCTACTATTTTTATTAACGGAATTATTATTATCGCAATTACGCTTATCGTAAAAAGTTATTTGTTGTTCCTACTTACAGATTGGTTTACCTATTTTGGCGCAAGTTTAGTAAGTCTTGTTTTAACTTTTGTGCTTTGTATTCCTTTCATTTGGGCAATTATTGGTAATCGTCCGAAAAGAGAAATCATCAGAGAATTCTGGGACGAATCGAATTACAACCGCGCTCCTATTATTACAATCATTTCAATTCGCCTGACACTAGTTGTTGTTGCGGTTATTTTCATTTACAATCAATTTTTCTCAAGTACAATTGCTTCTATTGTTTTAACGATTGGACTTTTGATTATGATGTATTTTTTATCCAAATATTTCAATAAGTTTTACAATTATATTCAGACAAAATTTATTTATAATTTGAATGAACGCGAAATTTTGAACAAAAAAATTGAAGAACGTCAAAAGAAAGTAAAGTTTCAATACACATGGGATAACACCCATATTTCTGATATGATTGTACCTCAGAATGCAAATTTCATCGGCGTTCCTTTAGGCGACTTAGATTGGCGAACTAAATTTCAAATTAATATTGCCTACATCAAACGTGGAGACCGAATTATTCAGACCCCTAATTCGGAATCTATTTTGTATCCTTTTGATAAAATTGGAATCATTGGAACAGATGAACATATTCAACGTTTTGAAAAATACCTACAAATTATAGGGGAAACTCCTCCTGAAAATAATGATTTGAAAAATACAGATAATTTCACATTGGATAAAGTTGTGATTCCACACGATTTCTGCGTCTTAGAACATAAATCAATTGGATGGGTGAAAGATACAGCAAAAGGGATTGTTGTTTCCATTGAACGTGATGGAAAAATGATTCATAACCCCGATCGAAATGTCCCAATAGAATTAGGTGATTACTTGACAATCGTTGCAGATAAGAAAAATTTAAAAACTTTTATTCAAGATTATAATTTAAAATAAAGCGAGTAATTTTGCACTATGCAGCGTAAGATTATTCACATCGATATGGATGCTTTTTTTGCTTCTGTAGAACAGCGAGATTTCCCTGAACTGAGAGGAAAATGTATTGCTGTTGGCGGAAATGAAGAACGTGGTGTAATCGCGACAGCAAGTTATGAAGCAAGAAAATATGGTGTTGGTTCTGCTATGTCTTCTGTTGTTGCAAAACGTAAATGCCCCCAATTAATTTTTGTCAAACCTCGTTTCCATGTCTACAAAGAAGTATCGGATCAAATTCGTGCTATATTTCTTGAATATACGAATTTGGTGGAGCCATTATCTTTGGATGAAGCCTTTTTAGATGTTACACAAAATCATAAAAACATTGAAATAGCAACTGACATTGCAAAAGAAATCAAACAAAAAATAAAAGATCGAACGAATTTAACGGCTTCTGCCGGAATTTCTTTTAATAAATTTTTGGCTAAAATCGCGTCAGATTATAACAAGCCGGATGGGCTTTATGTCATTACTCCAAAAATGGCTGAATCTTTTATTCACACTCTTCCCATCAAAAAATTTCATGGAATTGGAAAAGTCACAGCAGAACGGATGCAAATGATGGGGATACATACAGGTTTAGACTTAAAAAATCTAACATTGGAAAAGCTTTTACGTGAATTCGGAAAATCCGGGCAATATTATTATAACATTGTACGAGGTATAGATTTCAGAGAAGTAAATCCTGCACGGTTGCGAAAAATCATCAGGTTCAGAAACTACTTTCAGTCACGATCTGGAAACTTTAGAAGAAATGCAAATTGCTTTATTTCCTTTAATGGAAGATGTTTGGAATTGGTCTTTAAAAACAGACATTCATGGGAGAACATTAACTGTAAAAATAAAATACAATGATTTTACAGTTTCTACCAAAAGTAAATCTGCTTCATTTCCAATCAAAAACAGAGTTCTATTTGATCAAATTTGTAACGATTTATTGGCAGAAGGTTACTCTTCTCAGAAACCCGTCAGACTGTTGGGAGTTTCAATATCTAATCTTGAAAATAACCAAAAAAGAATCGGAACGCAATTGGAAATTCCTTTCAAAGAAATGCTTTAATTTTTTAAACAGATTTTTATATTTTTCCGAAATAACAAAATATAAAAAATACATTACCATAGATCTATACGCTTAAAATACTCTTTATAAATAAAGAGATAATGTAGATAGTTTGTATTATTTTTTTCTCTATTTGTAGACACTTCGTTAATGCATGAAGCTTTTGTTAAAAAAAAAATTAATCCTGACATTTGTATGGACAAAAAAGCAATGTTTATTTACATTACTAACCAACAACCAAATGAAAGCTATTTGAATTCTCAATAGTTGACACAACCTAATTAAAAAAGCTGAGTTAACCTACTCAGCTTTTTACTTGTATTTTTATTTTATACTTTGGGTTCTTGCTGACTCAAACAATGAAAAGACCCCAGTCCCCAAATAATATCTGTAGAATCAATTCCTACAACTTTACGATCCGAAAAACATTTTTGAATAATATCTAATGCAATCGCATCTTTCGCACAGCGGTATGTTGGCACAATAACTGATTTATTCGCTATGTAGAAATTTGCATAAGAAGCTGGTAAGCGTTCTCCTTCACAATAAACAGCATCCGGCATAGGTAATTCGATGATATTTAGTCGACGTCCGTCTTCTAAATACATTTCTTGTAATTGTCGAAGGTTTACTTGTAACAACTCGTAGTTATCATCAGTTTCATCAGTTTCAACAACTGTTAAAACCGTATCTTCATTTACAAAACGAATGGTATCATCAATGTGTCCGTCTGTATCATCACCGACTATTCCATCCTCAACCCAAAGAATTTGAGAAACACCATAGTAATTTCTTAAAAATTCTTCGATTTGTTGTTGAGAATATTCCGGATTACGGTTTTCATTCAACAAACAAGATTTGGACGTCAATAATGTATTTTTCCCGTTAAATTCTACCGAACCTCCTTCCATTATAATTCCCGGATAAAAAACCGGAAGATTGAATTCTTTTCCAATTTTTGTAGGAATAATGTCATCTTTTTCAAAAGGAGGATATTTTCCTCCCCAAGCATTAAATCCCCAATCTACAATTACTTTAGGATTTTCTTTATTTTCTGAATTTAATAAAAAAGCAGGGCCATGGTCGCGGCACCATGCATCGTTTGTTTCATGAAAATAAAATTCAACTTTTGTCAAATCTGCATCCGTTTTTTCAATAAAAGACAAAGCAAACGCTTTCATTTCTTCATCTTTTACATTAATACGAACTTTTTCACCTTTCGTTAATTCAGCAATAAATTCAGCATAAGCCGGATAAATCAACTGAATACGATCTGGCCAAGATTCTTCTTTATGTGGCCAAGACAACCAAGTTGCCTCATGCTCTTCCCATTCAGCAGGAAATCTATATCCTAACTCTTTTGGAAATTTGGATGTATCTATCGTGTTCAATTCTTATTATTTTCTAAAAGTTTAAACGTATTTTCAATATGCCCGGACGCTTTCCAGTTATCATGTCCCGGAATAACTTGTTTTATAGTAGGGTATTTTGAAACCAACTTCTTCATGGTTTCTGGCCATTCAGTTATATTTGCTTCTCCGGTATACCCTAAATTTATAGCATCCGCACCTTTGATTAAACAACCTCCATTCAAAACTTTATACTTTGGAAACCAAACTACAACATTATCTTCCGTATGCCCTTGACCAAAGTATTCGACCACAAATTTTTCTTTTCCGAATGTGTACGTTTTTCCCAGTTCAATTTCGAATTTTGAAGTCGCTTTTCCTTCTTTTCTCAATATAGTATTCGTTAAAGCAGAAGCATAAGTCGGGATATTCAAAATCATTATAAAAACTTAAATCGCCTGCTCTATCTTCATGAGAATGTGTCACAAAAACTGCAATAACTGGTAAATTATATTTTTTTTCTAAAAGATCATTCAATGTTTGGTACTGTGATTTTTGCCAAGGTACATCAAACAAAACAATACCTTTTTTCGTTACCAAATACATTGCATTTACATTATATTCAACTCCTTGAAATGTATTGAACGTTTGATAAACAAAAAGATTATTACGAATAGAGTCTATTTGTATCGGCTTGGTTTGACCAAATGCAAAAACACTGATTAAGGTTAAAAGTGAAACTATTTTCTTCATCTACAAAATCATTAATCTTCGTCTATGAAACGTTTCGTGATGGATTGATAAGAATCGATACGACGGTCTCTTAAGAAAGGCCAGTGTTTACGGAAGAAATCAGATTCGTTAAGATCTAACTCGACAACTTCAGTTTCTTCTCTGTCGTGCGAAGCCAAATACAACAACTTCCCTTGTGCATTTGTAGCAAAAGATCCACCCCAGAACTTCATCGCTCCATCCTGTTCAAACCCTACCCGATTTACAGAAACAACAGGTACACCATTTGCTACGGCATGCGAACGTTGAATTGTTTGCCAAGCATTGTATTGATCTGTATTTGTTTCCTCATCTTGATCGGTTGCCCAACCAATAGCTGTTGGATAAAATAAAATATCAGCCCCCATTAAGGCAGTAATACGAGCTGCTTCCGGGTACCATTGATCCCAACAAATTAAAACACCAATTTTTCCAAATTTAGTATCAAATACTTTGTATCCTAAATCTCCAGGAGTAAAGTAGAATTTTTCATAGAAAGCAGGGTCATCCGGAATGTGCATTTTACGGTATTTTCCTAAATATTGTCCGTCAGCATCTAGAATAGCGGTTGTATTATGGTATAAGCCTTGCGCTCGTTTTTCGAATAAAGAAGCAATAATAACTACTCCCAATTCTTTTGCTACGACTGATAATGCATCTGTTGATGGACCAGGAATCGATTCTGCTAAATCGAAATTATCATAGTCTTCTACATCACAGAAATATAATGAAGTAAACAACTCTTGCAAACATACAATCTGAGCTCCTTTCTCTGCAGCTACTTTTACTTGTTCTATTGCTTTGTCTAAATTTTCTTGTTTGTTATTAGTACAAGTCATTTGTACCATTCCAACTTTAACTTTTGCCATTTTATAAATAGGTCTAAAAATAAAAATGAATAATAATGACAAAAATAGGGAATTTAGTATGATATAATTAATTAGAGACAATTTTTAAGAATAATTTATACATCAATATTCTCTTTTAAAGAATTACTTTAATTCATCTGATAATGCTAAATAGCGAAAAAAATTAAGAAAATTTTAAATAAAATTTACCTAAATATTATAATTTTTAACAAGTCTTTATTAAACTGTACCTTTTATTTTTGCCAGGTAAGAATTTATAACATGAAAAAATTAATTGCTCTTTCTTGTCTTTTTAGCGGAATTTTTGCTTCAGCTCAAAGTCAAGAAAGTTACATTTTAGCAGAAAACACTGCTTCTTCATCCACTTCTATCACAACAAAAAAAAATTACGTATGATGACCATTTAATGGCTGCTGAATCGTTCAGCATTCCAATCATTAAAAGCTTTGATGATATTGAAGGTTTAGTTGTGACGAAAAAATTGGTCGCTGTTCCTGAAGAAGGAAATGGTTACACAATTGAAAAACTAACTCATAGTAAAGCTTTTTTAAACAACAGAGCTAAAAGTGTCTTAGAAAAAATAGCTTCTAAGTTTTTGGACGAAAACAACGCAACGATTACAGTTACTTCTTTAACCAGATCAGAAGAAAGTCAAGCTAGTTTGAGACGAGTAAACAGTAATGCAGCGAAAGGAGACAGTTCTCATAACTATGGTGCATCTTTCGATTTATCGTATACCAAGTTTAATAAAAAATACACGTACAATAAAAAACATCGTGATAATTTAGAAGCAATTCTGAAACAATTACAGGAAGATGGAAAAATCTATTATATAAAAGAATACAGACAGCGTTGTTTTCATGTAACAGTGAGAAACCCTGATCAATTTAAATCAACAACGCTGTAATTTATTAAAGTTCTTTTCTATTTTTGCAGGAAAGGGTTGGGTCATGAAACAATTTTTAGTTACGTTTTTTATTTGCTGTTCTTTTGTTGGTTATGCTCAGAAACGAGTAATAATTGAACCTTCCGAGGAATATATTCAGCATTTGAACGCCGCAAAATCTCATAAACTGGAATTGATTGATGGTGATAAAAAATTGAATAAATACATCAATCAGGGAAAATTAGTCAAAATAAAGCAACGTGGTTATGGTTGGCGAGTTGGTGATTTAACACACAGTCACTCTTATCTTATACCAAAAGGACGTGATGTTTTAAGTAGTATTGCGCGTGATTTTGTAAAAACTACAGGACAGAATTTTTTTGTTGTTACCTCAATGACACGAACGCTTCATGATCAAAACAGATTAAGAGGAGTTAATAAAAATGCTTCTTCTAATGACAGTTCGCATAATTTCGGTGCTGCATTTGACATTTCCTATGTACGGTTTAATCATAAAATAAGACCGGATTCTAAATTAGAAAAAGAGTTAGAACAAATCTTAAAAACTTATGTCAAAACAGGAAAAATATATTTTGTAAAAGAATCTAAAATGAGATGTTTTCATATAATCGTTCGGAATTATTAATTCTGAACGATTTTTTCATTTTACCCCACCCCACCACCTATATAAACCACTATTATATTGGGTATAATTTTACCTTTATTTAATCTTTACTTATTCTTGTATTAATCTAAAAACAGCATAAAATATAGAATTTTAGCATCTACAAAACAAGAGATGCACACAATGAAAAAAATCGTATTATCGCTGGTATTAATGGGAGGTTTTTATACTTCTTTACACGCCCAAAAAATTGCAAAAGGAATCGTTTTTGAAGATAAAAATCAAAACAACAAATTTGATAAATCTGAAAAACGCTTGGCGAATGTACAAGTGAGTAACGGGAAACAAGTTGTTTCTACCAATGAAAAAGGAGAATATCAAATCAGTATTGATAATGAAACAATTTTATTTGTCGTTAAACCTACAAATTATAAAACGCCAACGAATGAATTTAATCAGCCTCAATTCTTCTATATTCATAAACCAAATGGTTCTCCAAAATTAGAATATACAGGTTCTGCTCCGACAGGAAGCATTCCCAAAAGTGTTGATTTCGCCTTAATTCCTACAAAAGAAAATGAAAAATTTTCAGCATTAATTTTTGGCGACCCTCAAGCTTATACAGAAGAAGAAATTGACTATTTCTCAAAAGGTATAATCGACGATGTAAAAGGAATCAAAGGAATGGAATTTGGACTTTCCTTAGGTGATTTGGTTGGTGACGATTTAAACCTTCATCCCTCTTATATCAAAACTGTCTCAAAAGTTGGTTTACCGTGGTACAATGTCATGGGAAATCATGATATGAATTATGACGCGAAAGAAGATCAGTATGCGGATGAAACGTTTGAGAAAAATTTTGGACCAAATAACTATTCGTATACTATCGGTAAGGCTCATTTCATTGTATTGGATGATATTTTGTATCCAGATCCGCGAGATGGAAAAGGATATTGGGGAGGATTCCGTCCCGATCAATTGGAATTCATCAAAAATGATTTAAAATTTGTACCCAAGGATCATTTGATTGTTTTAGCATTTCACATTCCATTACGTGACACACGACCAGAAGACAGAAACAAATTATTCGACTTATTAAAAGATTACCCAAATACTGTTTCGATGTCTGCACATACGCATTTTCAGGAACAGATTTTCTATGCTAATCAGGACGGTTGGGCACAGCAGAAACCTCATCATGAATATAATGTAGGGACTACTTCCGGTGATTGGTATTCAGGTCCAAAAGATGCAAAAGGAGTTCCGGCATCTACGATGCGTGACGGAACACCTAAAGGATATGCTTTTTTACATATAGATGGTAATCAATATAAGTTTGACTATAAAGTAGCTAATTCTCCTAAAGAGAAACAAATTGATTTATACCATACAAAAAAAGTAAAAGAAGGAAAACGTAACAAGGCATTTCTTTATGCAAATTTCTTCATGGGACACGAATCAAATAAAGTTGAATATAGAGTAAACAATGGCGAATGGAAAGAAATGAATTGGGATCCTACAGTCGATTACAACTATATGGAAACTATCATGAAAATCGATAATGCTGAAATTACGAATATTGGAAATAGACCTTCCGCTCCGGAAATATCGAAACATATTTGGTCGGTTCGATTACCAAATAAACTAAAAACAGGCACATATCAAATCGAAGTAAAAGCAACTGATTTGTATGGTCATACATTTACAGAAAAATCTTCTTTTGAAGTTATCAAATAACCGTTTTTACACATCTTGATTAGCCACTTCTTTACGAAGTGGTTTTTTTTGATAAGATAAATTACAATTTTATACTGTTAAATAAAAAATCAATAAACCCTTTGTTTAATGTAAAATTATTTTCAACACCTCTATTTTAGTAATGTTTACTTAAAAATCTCTTAATCCTTAGTTAAACTCACTCAAGAAAAGAACGGTTAGTTTTGTTAAAATTTTTAACACATAAACATATTTATACTCACAGTCATGAAGCAATTAAAATTACCACTACTTCTACTTAGTGGATTTTTAAGTTTACACGCCAATGCTAAAACTTATAGTAATACAATTCATAACTATACAATTTCGAAAGATCAAAACCCTATCAAAGGGCGAATAGTTGACCAAAATGGATTTGGAGTAGCAGATGTCGAAATTATCATCAAAGGAACTTCATTCAAGACTTTTACGGACAGTGATGGTAACTTTGAATTTATCTCAATTAATGTTACACATCCAACTCTACTGGTAAATTCTTCTCAACATAAATATGTAGAATATACGCCAAAAGATATTTCTCAAATTAAAATTATTTTACAAGAAGAAGCAAATCAACTAAATGAAGTCATTGTCACTGCTTTAGGAATAAAACGAGAACAGAAAAAACTTGGATTTGCACAGCAAAACATTGGTTCAGATGAGTTAGCAACAGCTGAAGCAAACAACTGGTCATCTGGATTGAAAGGAAAAGTTGCAGGTTTGAATATTATCTCCGGAGGAAACGGACCTATTAACTCTCAGCAAATTATTTTACGCGGAGCCAATTCTATTGATCCATCAAAAAATTATGCTCTAATCGTCATCGATGGAGTTCCTATGAGTACAGAAATGACCTCATCCGGAAATAACACGGCTTATATGGGAGATGATTCACCTATCGATTTTGGAAATGGTATTTCCGATATTAATCAAGCCGATATTGAAAGTGTGACGGTTTTAAAAGGTCCCGCTGCGGCCGCTTTATATGGAAACAAAGCTGCGAATGGAGCATTGATTATAACAACAAAATCAGGAAAGAAAGGAAAAAAACTTGGATTAGAATATAAATCTACTGTTGCAGTTGATGTGGTGAATAACTGGCCAGATTTTCAATATGAATATGGACAAGGAACAGGAAAAAGTTTTGATAAGAATGGCAACCCTTATTATTCGTACCAGACTTCTGTAGACGGTCCAAATACAGGTAGTACTTCTTCCGCTTTCGGGCCTAAATTTAATGGACAACAGTTCTTTCAATATGATCCAAATTTAGAAAAGCAAGGAACTGAAAGAACACTATGGCGTCCTTATAAAGACAATAGAAAAGGATTTTGGCAAACAGGATTCACATTCAGTAATTCTGTTACCCTTTCAGGCGGTAATGAAAAAGGAAGCATAAGAACCTCTATTGGTCATCAAAAAAATAGTTGGATTATGCCTAATACAGGGTACGAAAACTACACGGCTTCTATCAATGGAAACTACGAAGTTAGCGACCGTATCAAAGTTTCGACTGTTTTAAATTATACCCGAAAAACAAGCGATAATTTGCCCGGAACCGGATATAATAATGGGTCAATAGCTTACTTTATGATTTTCCAAAATCCAAATGTTGATTTGGCTTGGTACAAACCTATTTGGAAAAAAGATTTTGATGGAGTAAAAATGATTCGCCCTTATAGTTCCTATATGGACAATCCATACGCCATTGCATACGAAGCGGTAAATCCAATGAGTAGCAACCAACTTGTAGGAAACGTTAAAGTTGATTTTAAATTGACAAATAAATTAAATTTAATGCTACGTCCCGCTATCAATACCTATACCCAATTACGTGAACAAAAACGTCCTTTTGACATGAACCGTACACCAAATGGTTACTACAAAAGACAAGACATATCAAAAACGGAAACAAACGTCGATTTCTTATTGACTTATACTGATAAATGGGGAGATTTTGGGTTGACAACTAATATTGGAGGAAATAGAAAAAATTATGAATACCGTAATCTTACCGCTTGGGTAAATGGATTAGCTTCACCGGGCGTATATAAGCTTTCGAATGGATTAACTTCTCCTTTTACCCGTACATACGATTCTAATTTGAAAGAAAATTCATTATATGGAATGGCCTCTTTTGGATGGAAAGATATGATTTTTATCGATATAACCGGTCGTAACGATTGGAACTCATCTGTCGCCTTAAAATACAGTTCATTTTTCTATCCATCAGTATCATCCAGCTTTATCTTATCTGATTTATTTTAAAATTAAAGGGCCTGTGAATTATTTAAAATACCGCCTGTCATTTGCAAAGGTAGGAAATGGAGGAACAACAGGTTGGACCAATAGATATTATGATCAAAGCGATTTTACTGCTTCTGCTGTTGTTCCCGGAAGATTATTTAATCCGAATATCAAACCTGAAACTACGACCTCTTGGGAAACAGGTTTTGAAGCTTTGTTATTCAAAAAAAGATTGAGTTTAGATTTTACAGTTTATCAGCAAAGTACAAAAAATCAAATTTTCGAATTGCCTAACGATATCACAACAGGTTACTCTAAAACGAGTTGTAAATGGAGGTGAAATAGAAAATAAAGGAATTGAATTAACCGCTTCGTATTCACCTGTTAAAAATAAAAATTTTGAATGGAGAATGTCAGGAACCTGGACAAAGAATGAAAATAAAGTAAAGTCTTTAGTTGAAGGAATAGAAGGTGATCAAATGATTCTTGGACAATCCGGAACGGTATATCAAATTGCCAAAGTAGGAGGTTCTTCCACTGCGCTATATGGTGAGAAATTTATTCGTAATGAAGCAGGGCAAATTATTTATGATGCTAAAACCGGAGTCCCAATTAAAAATGGTTTACTAGAACATGTAGGAGATGCAACTCCAAAATGGAGAGCCGGATTCACAAACGAAATCAAGTATAAATCTTTTCGTTTTAGTTTTACTTTAGATGGTCAGTATGGAGGAATTGTTTATTCTCAGACTTATCATAAAATGATGGAACAAGGAAAATTAGCCGATTCATTACCAGGACGAGAAGAAGGTTATATCATAGGAAATGGAGTTGTTTTAAATGCTGACGGAACATATTCTCCGAACACTACAAAAGCTGATGTAGCAACTTATTATGCAGAATACAACCGTCGGGCAAATGTAGAATCAAATTCATTTGAAGCATCCTATTTAAAATTAAGAGAAGTTAGTTTCACGTTTGATTTTCCTAAAAGATTATTATCCAAAACAGGTTTGGAAGCTTTATCATTAACTGTTTACGGACGTGATTTATTCACCATCAGTGATTTTCCTTTATATGATCCGGAAACAGCTTCATTAAATGGAAATATGTATGTTCCCGGAGTTGAAATGGGACAAATGCCATCAACTGCTACCTATGGTATCACATTAAAAGCTTCATTATAATTTTCAATATTCAATTTATTAAAATGAAAAAAATTTCAATTAAAATAGTATTCGCTTTAACCATGATTTCAACCGTTTTTTCTTGCACAAATGATTTTGAAAAAACGAATGAAGATCCCAACTTAATCACAGAAATTAATTCAGGCTCTGTACTAAATCCTGTCTTATACGATTTAGCGGAAAATAATGTGCTTAAAAATTACGACATCACTGCTCAATTGATGCAAGTACACATTCCCTATCCAAGCAATGCAATGGGCCTTCATCGTTATGATGTGACAACAGGAACAGGTAATTCTACATGGAACAATGCGTATAAGAACCTTGTGAATTTAGAAGAAATGTTGAAGGTTTCTCAAAAAGCAGGCGATGTAAATTATCAAGCCGTTGCTCTAACGGTACGTTCTCTCGTGATCTCTAACCTAACGGATATGTTTGGCGATGTTCCCTTCTCTGAAGCTGCAAGAGCTGAAGAAGGAATTACCAAACCGAAATTTGACAAACAAGAAGATATTTACAAACAGTTAATCAGTGACTTAGAAAAAGCAAATTCACTGTATGTAAATAATTTAGGACTGAAGTATGGGAATGATATCCTCTTTCCAAATAACAATGGAAACAACAATATTATTCGTTGGAAAAAATTTACAAATTCATTAAAAATGAGGCTATTGTTACGAATTTCGAATCGTAATGTCTCGGCATTAACTGAAATCAAAAAAAATTATTGATAATCCAACTGTCTATCCGGTATTTGAAAATGAATCTGAATCAGCAATTCTTCAAATTTCTGGTTTAGCACCAAGTTTATCTCCATGGCCAAGAGAACAGGATTACAGAGACAGCAGAACATTTACCTCTTTCTTTATAGATCAAATGAACGAAAACAACCGATCCGCGTTTACCAATTTTAGTTAACAAAGCTTCGAGTTTAGATGGTTCTTCTCTAGGTTACAAAGGAATACCCGCCGCATATGAAGGAAATAGTTCAGATTTCAAATTCAATCCTTCTTCTCCGAATAATGCAATCGTTGTCGCTCCAATGAAAATACCATTGATGACCTATGCTGAAGTTGAATTTATCAAAGCTGAAATCGCTCAAAAAGGTTTAGGAGGTGACGCAAAAGCTCATTACGAAAAAGCTGTTAAAGCTGCCATTCTGTTGTGGACAAACACTGAACCTACTACTGATTTCATGGAACAAGAAAAAATAAGGTACAACAATACGTTAGAACGTATTATCGAACAAAAATATTTTGCTTTATTCTTTACAGATTACCAACAATGGTTTGAGTATAAAAGAACAGGATTTCCAAAATTACCGACAACCTCTACCATGTTGAATAATGCTAAAATGCCTCGTCGTTTACTTTACCCTACCAGTGTAAGAAACTACAATCCTGAAGGGTACCAGCAAGCCATCCAACAAATGGGAGCTGATGATATCAATACGCGTGTTTGGTGGGATGTAAATTAATTGCATTTACATGTCACATTTTATAGAAAACGACCTTGTATACAAGGTCGTTTTCGTTTTATTTGTAACTTTCCTAAAAAATTACCTCATGCACATTGAAGAATTAAGAACATACTGTTTAGGACTCCCACAAGTGGAAGAAAAGTTTCCTTTTGATCAATCTACATTGGTTTTCTATATCGCGGGAAAAATGTTTTGCTTATGTAATATTAATGAATTTGATTCACTCAATCTCAAATGTGATCCTGATCAGGCCTTAGAATTACGTGCTACTTATGAAGCTGTAACTCCTGGCTATCATATGAACAAAAAGCACTGGAATACCATTAAAATTCATCAAGACGTCAAAGATTCTCAAATTAAAGAATGGATCAAAGATTCTTATAATCTTGTCATCTTAACTTTACCAAAATCAAAAAGACCTGAATTATTAAAGGATAATTAAAATTTAATTTCTTTCATTTCTTTAGGAAATATCTACAGATATTTTCATCTTTGCCACGCAATGGGGTGCTAAATATTGGCTGAGAATATACCCAAGAACATAAAAATGTTCTACACCTGATCCAGATAATACTGGCGGAGGGATTGATGTTAGTCATAACTTCTATCTCCTCATCAAGAAAAAAAATTATGATGAAGGAAATTATTTCACAAACGACCTGGCAAGAATGGCTAGGTGTACTTTTTTCAATTTTTCAAGTTGTATTAGCAAGATACAACAATCCAAAAAATTATTTATTCGGAATTGCAGGTATTACCCTATCTCTTTTCGTTATGTTCAATTCTAAACTTTATGCAGAGTTCACTCTTAATATTTACTATTTAGTGATGAGTATTTACGGTTGGTTGTATTGGAAATTTGGAAAACAAAAACATGAAATCGAAATATCAAAAACAAACAAACGAGAATGGAGTTTCGTCATTGGAATTATTCTATTAAGTTTTACCATTTTCTATTTCGCTTTAACTCATTTCACCGATTCCGATGTTCCGATTTGGGATTCAGCAGTTAGTGCATTTGCTTGGGCCGGGATGTGGTTAATGGCAAAACGAAAACTAGAAAACTGGATTCTTCTAAATATAAGTAACATCATCTCTATTCCATTGATGATACACAAGAATTTATATTTATACGCCTTTTTATCATTGATTTTGTTTTCTGTTGCAATTTCCGGGTATTTTAATTGGAGAAAAAATTTTGAATGAAAAAAATGCTTGACAAAACAACTCTTCGAAAAGAAGTATTGAACAAAGAGACCTTTAATCAATCTGTTCTTGATTATATCCATACTCAAAACTGGTTAAATATATGGGTTCCGAAACAATACAATGGTCTAGGATTACAATTCTCCGAAGGATTACACACCTTACAATCAATTGCTAGAATTGACGGGAGCTTGGGCTGGTTTATTACACTATGTAGTGGGGCAAATTATTTCGCAAGAAACTTAAAACCTGAAATTGCATTTAAGCTATTTTCATCTCGAAAAACATGCTTTGGAGGAAGTGGAATGCTTGGCGGAACTGCTGAAAAAAACGGAGAAAATTATCATATAAATGGATTATGGCACTATGCAACAGGCGCTCCTTATCTGACACATTTTACTCTAAATGCAACAATAATTGAAGATGGTAAAGAAGTGTTAGACGAAAATGGAGAACCTAAATTTAAATCTTTTATTTTAGATAAATCTCAGGTCAAATTAATCCAAACATGGAAATCAATGGGAATGATTGCAACTTCTTCTCATAGTTTTGAAGTAAAAAACCAGCTTGTTCACCAAGATTATAGTTTCGTTTACAATCATTTTTATACCAACGATTCAGTAGAAAAAATTCCATTCAGAAGTTTTGCGGATTTAACACTTCTTGCAAATTACCTTGGAATGGCAGAACATTTTATAGAAAAAAGTCTTGAAATTATTTCAGTTGAACAACTCGTTATTTTTGAGGAATTTATAAAAATAAATACGCTTAAATCTACTGGTTATGCTAACATTATTGAAAATTTATTAGCGGAAGATTCTACTACTATTTCAGAAGATTTGGAAACTGAAATTCATACTTTCGGAAGTGAAACTGTCACACAAATCACACAATTTATTATTCAGTTGTACCCTCAACTCGGAATTAAAGCATCAAAACAACAAGAAGAAATCAATCAAATCTTCAGGGATTATTTTACCGCAACACAACATCGAAATTTTAGAACGAAAATTTAGTTACAATTCGTCTATTTCTCTATATTTGCAAACCATTAGGCTGCGTAATTTAATGGATAGAAATATCAGATTCCGGTTCTGACAGTAAGGGTTCGAATCCCTTCGCGGTCACTTTTTTTTTTTATTTTAAGTTTAATTCATTAATTTGGTGACAATTAAATTAACACTTATTATGAAAATAAAATTACTGTCTCTTCTATCGATAGCTATTTCGGCTATCTCTTATGGACAAACTTACACCACTCAGAACAGTGGTATTCCAGTACAATCTTTTGGAGCAAGAGAATATTCAATTGTTGATCCTACCACTGCATGGATTACATACTTTGACGGTGCCGGAACACAAACATATCCTAAATATGTCGGAGTAACCACAAACGGAGGAACAAACTGGAAAGCAAATTTAGTTTCTAATCTACCTTCAAATGCACTCATTTCTGATGTAGGGGCTCTTAATGGAACTACAGCTTTCATCGTAACTGCACCAGCATCTGGTTCAGGAACTGCAAATGGTTTATGGAAAACTACAAATGGAGGAGCAAACTGGGCAAAAGTATCCGGTGTTTTTTCGAATGGATCTTTTGGAAACATTGTACATTTTTTCGATGCTAATAACGGTTTAGTTATTGGAGATCCGCTTAATGGAAAATATGAGATGTATAAAACAACTGATGGCGGTAATACATGGACAACTTTATCTACCGCTCCCTCTCCTCTAACTAATGAAGAATATGGTTATGTAGCAGGAAGAGTTTTCTTAGGGGAAGACTTATGGTTAACATCTAGTACAGGGCGTATTTTGCACACAAAAGACAGAGGAATGACATGGGATTCATACTTTTCTCCTGTAGATGATTTTTCTGGGGAATCTTCTAGTGCTAATATGTCGTTTTCTTCTTCAACTTATGGACTATTAGTTGACAATACCGGTTTACTATGGTATACAGAAGATGGTGGTGAAAATTGGGACCTTAAAACAGCTTCAAACTATTATGATGGAGATTTATCTTATATTCCCGGTTCAGATGGAGTATTTATTTCTACAGGATTTAGTACGGAATCATCATTAGGTACGGGTTCTTCTTATACAAATGACAATGGTTCCACTTGGACAAAAATAGATGAAGACATACAAAGACTATTTATTGGTGCTTATGACTGTGAATCAATTTGGGTAGGTCATTATACTAGCGATACATCAGGAACTGGCGGTGTTCTAAAACTTAATGGCATCCCTGGCTGTTCATTATCAACTAATGAGCAAACTGTCCTCTAAAGTAGAATTAAAAGCCGTTGTAAACGGAGGAGTCCTGAATATGATTTCGAACAAAGAAATTAAAAGTGTTCTTGTTGGTGATTTAACAGGCACAAGATTAGCTGAAGTGAATGCTAAAAATGTTAATATTTCAGCGTTGAAAGCCGGAGTATATTTTGCACGGGTAGCTTATACAGACGGATCTTATGGAACCGTTAAATTTATTGTAAAATAATTTAAACATTATAAAACTGAATAAGGACAAAACCAAGGTTTTGTCCTTTTCTATTTCTACATTTGACAAAATTTTTCAATATTGGAAATCGAAATTCTATTTTATCTGTGTTCTGCCGCATTTCTAGCGGGATTTATAGATGCTATTGTTGGAGGTGGAGGATTAATTCAAACTCCATTATCCCTCGCATTTTTACCTAACTTACCTGTTTCTACAGTTATTGGAACTTTAAAAATTCCGGCATTTAGTGGCACAGCATTAGCAACTTTTCAATATCTGAAAAAAGTAAAAATAGATTGGAAACTTTTTGTCATTATGGCAATATGTGCTTTTGTTTCAGCTTTCCTAGGCTCGCAGCTGTTGACGATTATTAATAACGACTTTATGAAACCTGTTTTTACTAATCATTCTTATTATTCTGGCTGTTTATACCATTTTTAAGAAAGATTTTGGGCAAGCTACAGAACGAAAGATTCCTTATCATATTGCAATTATCAATGGTTGTATCGTTAGTGTGGCTGTTGGTTTTTACGACGGTTTCATTGGTCCTGCAACGGGAACTTTTTTTATTCTAGGTTTTGTGACACTTTTGGGAATGGATTTCCTAAAAGCAAATACCAATGCCAAATTAATCAATTTGGCTACCAACTTCGGATCGATTTGTTTGTTTCTGATCAAGGGACAAATTATATGGAAAATAGCCTTACCAATGGCCGTTTGCAATGCATTAGGTGGCTTTATTGGAGCTAAACTAGCCATTAACAAAGGAAACAAATTTATTCGTTACATATTTATTTTGGTAATCCTGCTCTCAATTTGTAGATTTGGTTATGAAGTAATTCTCAAATAAATGAAAATCATTTTTTCACTCTTTTTTATTTTGACATTTTTTAATGCTTTAGCTCAAAAATTTGAGCTGAAAGATTCAATTTTGCTTGAAAATAAAATGACAAAAACCATTGATACTGATCTCAATAATTCCATTTATTTGATTTCTGATACGAAAGTTGAAAAAAGATTTCAGACCAAAAAAAATAAAATTGTGGATTTAAAAAATGTAATTACTTCTGTTGATACAACTAATCCGCTTCGCTCTTATGTTTATTCAAATTTTAATCAGCTTACCATTTTAGACGAAGATCTCAATCCTATTCAAGACGTCATCCAACTAAAATCAACTGATTTTATGCCGGTTGCTTTAAAAGTTGTCGACAATCAATTTTGTTGGTTTTATGATATAATCGGAAATAAACTGATGTATTTTAATTACCAATTGCAAAAACCAATTTTAAGTTCGAAACAGATATATTTGAAAAATAGCGATCAATCCATCGATAAAATCCATGTTTATAAAAATTCCGTTTACTTAAAGGCGCAGAAAACGATTTATATTTATGATGATTATGGAAACTTTAAATCCAATTTTGAATTAGATACAGAAAATCAACCGTTCTATTTTTACAAAGATGTTATTTTCTATGTAAAAAACAACGAACTAATCTCAATAAATATGAATTCTAAGGTTTCAACAATTTTTATTGAGTTAAAAAAAGTAAAAAGTATGGCTTTCAACGAAACAAACTTTTACACCCTTGACGGGGATAAAGTAAATGTGTACGCTATTATAAAATAAGAAACTATTTATCAATAAATTAAATCATAAATCATCCGGTCCAATTTATTTTATAATGAAAAGTAATTGGTCTTTCAAACGGAATAAAAATACATAAATCGATCGGAATAATTTTTTTCTAAAAAAAGTTTTTTCTATGGGTTACTCGCTTAGATTTTGTTTTGAAAATTAAGCTTTAGTATATTTGCAAACGTTAAAATAATTGGAAAATGCATATCGCCATCGCCGGAAATATTGGAGCAGGTAAAACTACTCTAACAAATCTTTTAGCAAAACAATACAACTGGACAGCTCAATTTGAAGATGTAGAAATGAATCCTTATTTGGATGATTTTTACAATGATATGGAGAAATGGGCCTTCAATCTTCAGATTTACTTTTTAGGAAGCCGTTTCAATCAAGTAAAAGAAATTAGAGAAAGTGGTAAAGATATTATCCAAGACCGTACAATTTATGAAGATGCGCACATTTTTGCGAGCAACTTAAATGATATGGGACTTTTATCTACACGAGATTACAATAATTATTTACGTGTTTTTAACTTAATGACTAGTTTTGTTGAAGCTCCGGATTTACTGATTTATCTTAAAGCTTCTATTCCAACTTTAGTCGCGCAAATACAAAAACGTGGTCGTGATTATGAAAATTCTATTAGCATTGATTATTTAAGTCGATTAAATGAAAAATACGACAAATGGATTTCAAATTACAAAGAAGGAAAAATCTTGGTAATCGATGTTGACAATTTAGATTTTGTTGAAAATAAAGAAGACTTAGGTTTCATCTTCAACAAGATAGAAGGAGAAATAAACGGGCTTTTTTAGTTCATCAAAATATAGTAACTTGCATGGCTTGATTAATAAAATATCAAGCCTTTTTTGTGAAAAATAATTATGGAGAATAAGAATTTATTGAAGGGGGTTTTGTTTGTCGCAATGGGCTCTAGTTTTTATGGAATGTTAGCAACTTTTGTAAAAGTAGCGTACGATCAGGGCTATACGACAGCAGAAGTTACCGCTTCTCAATTTGTTTTAGGGATTATCATTTTAGGGATTATTAATTTGATTATGCCTAAAAAGAATAAAAATACACCAGCAGTAAAACCTAAAGATAAAAAAAGACTTATGCTAGCCGGAACTTCTCTGGGTTTCACAAGTTTATTTTATTATTTAGCCGTACAATATATCAATGTTTCAATTGCAATTGTATTGTTAATGCAAACTGTCTGGTTAAGTATTTTAGTAGAAAGTGTATTGAGTAAAAAAATTCCTTCTGCTAAAAAATTAGTGGCTATGCTACTTGTGTTAGCAGGAACAGTTTTGGCTACGAATTTAATCAATCAGGAAATAGAACTCAACCCGAAAGGTTTATTTTGGGGATTCCTAGCAGCTTGTTCGTTTACAACAACTATGTTTTACCTCAAATCGTGTCGCCACTTATTTGCCTCCGTATAAAAAGAGTATATATATGCTTTTTGGAGGTGGTATTATTGTCGCTTTATTTGTATTTTTCAGCCAATTGGGACCATACTATTTTAGTGGTTTAATGGATTTATACAGAAATTTTTCTGATGATGTAACAAGTATTCATCCTTTAAATCTTGAAATCTTCTTTACATGGGGATTGTTTTTATCTTTATTCGGAACAGTACTGCCTCCCATCTTATTAAATAAAGGTTTTCCAAATACAGGATTAGGACTAGGAAGTATTGTATCTTCAATAGAATTACCCGTTTCTGTTACCATGGCTTTTATTGTTTTACAGGAGCAAGTGTTAGCCATACAATGGACCGGAATTGCGATTATCATTTTCGCTATTGTAATCTCAAATTTGAATTTTAAGAAAAACTCATAAAATAAAATAAAAAAAGGACAACTTAAAGTTGTCCTTTTTTTATTCTATAGTCTGATTATTTCACAAGAATCTTAGTTGCCAATTGATTTGATCCATCAATTTTTTCTATGATTGGTAAACCTAATAATTTTGCCAGCATTGGATACACCTCCGTATTTGGAAATACATTGAGTTCTTTTCCTTTTTTAAAATTCGGCCCCCAAGCCATAAAAGTTGCTTTCATTTCAGGGGTTTCTTTCACATAGAAACCATGCGAACCTTTCGGCGCATTGTTATTCGAAAAATAATTTGGTGCATGCGCAATCAGGATAATATCCCCAATACGATTGTATCTATCGTTCTTTGTGTCAAAATGATATTTAGAAGGAACATTTGTTGTTTTTATAAACATCGAACGTATGATTCTTCGTAGCTTTTATTTCTTTATAAATTGACTCAATATCATTTTTATTTTTCACAAACAAACTTACATACGAACCATTTGATGCAACCTGAACTTTCGAGTCATCTATTTTGATGGGCAACTTCAACGGATTTTCGTTGTCTATTCTTGTCATTCCGTGATCAGAAACAAAAACAAAATTCACTTTTAAACCTGTTTTTCCAACGGCATCATTCAATTTTTTGATGGACTCATCTACAAAATGAACCGCCTCTTTTGTTTCCTTTGCATCGGGGCCAAATGAATGTCCGGCGTGATCAACTTCCGGAAAATAAAATGTGATTAAATGCGGACGTTTTTCTGCCGGTAATTCTAACCAGTTTTACAACTTGTTGAATGCGATAATCAATTGGAGACTTCTCAGAATATTTATATGAATAAGTAGGAAACATTCCGTTAATTGGTGCTTCAGAACCCGGCCAATAATAACAAGCAGCCAACATTTTATTTTGTTCTGCAAGATTCCAAATAGGTGTTCCTCCATACCATTTCGGATTGATCACTGCATTTCTATTTCCCAAAGAATAACGTTCTCCTGTTTCTCTATCATACATATTATTTCCTACCAAACCATGATGAATAGGTGGTTAATCCTGTAACAATTGTGTAATGATTGGGAAAAGTAACAGATGGAAAAGATGGATACATCGCATCAGCTTTCACTCCATTTTTTAGCAAATTCCATTAAGTTCTTTGCGCCATGTTTTTCGGCATAATCATAACGAAAACCATCAGCAGAAATCAAAATAACATAAGGTTTATCTTGTTGTTTGATATCATTTACGCGGTTTTCAATTATAATTTGCTCTTCGACTTCTTGCGCATTTGTTGTAACTGAAACAGTTAAAACAATTGCAGAAAATATACTAAGTATTGTTTTTTTCATGTTTCAAATTTAGAAAGTTTTAGTCTTAGAATGAATTAAAAAAATATCAAATCTAGCGGCAAAAGATAATTATTATTCATCGCTCCTAAAATTAGGTTTATAATAGCTCTTCTCAATCGTCCTCAAAAATAGTATGAAATAAAAAACTGGTTCAATTTGTATTAAACCAGTTTATAAATTTATTTTTTAAGCAAAAGCGATCAAATCTTCGTAAGCCTTTCTCGTGCCTTCAAAAACGAGTTGCTTTTCTTCTTCTGTCGTAAATTCTTGATTAATATAAGCGATAAATGTTTTCCAAATGTGCCCGAGATTTTCTCCATAATGCCCAAAATAATTGAAACTTTTATTTTCTAAGAAAGGATATTTCTTCAAGGTTTTCGCAATCACATTTCCTCCTAACATAGAGCCTTCGATAACATAAAGAGCTCCTATAGCCTCCGCTCTATTATATAACTCGAATTGTTTCTGCGTTTTTATTTCTTCTAAACCTAACTCCTGAAGATCTCTTTCTATTAAAACTAATTTATCAAGTTTTGTTAAAGCTAAATTTTCTAAATCTTTTTCATTCAAAAACTGTTTTAATCGAATCCTCATAGGATTTCAAAAAAAATATGATTGACTTGCAGCATTTTATAGTAATTTTTATCCGTAAATGTACTGTTAAACAGTTTATTCGATTCTAATTTCTCTTCAATTTCACTATGATAAGCTGCTGTTTTTTCTTTTAAATAATCAGATAACATCATTACATTTTTTAAACGTTAATACAAAGGTTGTTTCCTTCCCCTTCTTTACTATTAAAAGTTATTTTTCCATTCATTCTATTCATCATTCGGTGTGCAATAGAAAGCCCTACGCCATTTCCTGAAATATTCCCGGTATTCGACATACGGCTAAAAAGTTTAAACATTTTACTGTAATCTTCCTGTTTAATTCCAATCCCGTTATCCTTTACTTCAAAAATAACATCTTCATTTTCAATTTCAGATGAAATCATAATTTTCGGATGTTGTTCTTGTGAAGATATTTCACCGCATTTCCTATGATGTTTAATAACACTTCATAAAACATTGTTTTATCTCCTAAAACATTATGAATGCGCTCTACTATGACTTCTGTATTTTTTTGTTTTATAATACAACAGAACATCATGTACAATTTTTTTCGACAATTGGTTTTGTTTCGATTGTTGACAAAATAATTTCAGATTTTTTAGCTTTACTCAATACCAAAAGGTCCTGCATCATTTGAGTCATTCCATCTATTTCATCGATCACACTTTTCAATCGGTCATTTTTTACCTGATCCTCTCTCAAACTTCGCTGCAGCATTTGACAATTCAGTTTCATAATGGATAAAGGTGTTCTCAAATCATGAGAAACGGTATAAGAGAATGAAATCCAATTCATCGTTTATCTCTTTTAATTGTTCATATAAAACTATGGATTTTAAATGATTGAAGATGGAGTGTTTCAATAATTAATTTTACAACTTCTTTTGCAACATATTTCTCCCTTTCCAGCCAAATAAATGATTTATGTTTTATTTCTTCTTGCCATATTTTGAAAGAAGTTCTTGGTGAGAAATAAAGAATTTCTTTATCATCAACAATTTCCACTTTCTCAATTTTATTAGGTTCTCCGGCCCAATTCAATTTTTGAACCTGTTCTTTTTTGAACCAAATGATAAAATGTTTAAAACTTTGATCTAAAAAAACAAAACATCACACCGGCAGCATTTATACTGAGATTCAACTTTTCTCCATAGTCGATGTAAAAGGAATTTGATGTAAACAATTGCCCCGAATTTTTCTTCGCAGGCCCATTCCTTTATCCTTAAAATTTCATCTTCTCCCGGCGTTTCTCCTTCTGTAAAAACTTTATTAAAATTAACCAAAGCAATTCCATCTGCTTTTGTTAAGTTCAAAACCTGATTCAAATTAGTATTCATCGAATTCTCAAGGTTTTCTTCTGTTAAAAGATTTTCCTTGAGTTTGATAATAATTTCATTAAAATGATTTTGAAATTTCAACTGTTCACTCGATTTAAAATTCACATAAGTCAATCTTGCTAAATCCGTCAGCAATTCCGTTTTGCAAGCGAACCTGATTCGGAATATATTTTGACAAGTGATTTTGACAGGCTACAATTCCCCACAATTTCTCATTAATTACAATTGAAATTGAGAAACTGGCCAAGCAATCAGCATTTCGAAGATATTGGAGATGTACCGGTGAAAGCGCTCTTACAGAAGAATACATCAAGTCAATTTTCTGATTTTTGGAACTAATCAATGGAATTCTTTTTCCATCAACATCCGAAACCATTCGGCTCTTTTTCTTCAAATACAATTGGCGAGCTTGCTTCGGAATATCAAATTCAGGGTAACGTAATCCCAAATAAGGTTCTAATCCTTCGTTTATTTTTTCTCCTATTACGATTTCCGCTATCATCTTCCAAAAATTTGTACAGCATTACACGATCATATCCAGTCAATTTTTTGATAGAAGAAATCAAATAGTTCCATGTATCATCAATCGTTTTAGAATAAAGTATTTGTTCTGAATAACTGTAATATAATGCGTTCTCTGATGTAGTAAATTTTTCTAATTCCAGGTAAATAAAATGGTCTGTATAAAATGTTGTTACATGGTAACTCTTGGAATTTATTTGAGTATGACCTCTTAGAAATTCTCCTTTTTCCTGATTTAAAATTTCATTGAAATCTATTTCAAAATTGTGAATTTCGTTTAGATCTAAACCTAATATTTTCAAGTCGGTAAAATCTGAAATACTTCATCAATATTTTGAGAAACAAATTCAACTTCATAAGTCTTCTTATGAATTCCTATCAGATAACCGAAGGATTGTATCTCATTAAGAAATTGAATTTCTTCATCTTCACAGTTTTTGATGATTTGGTTGATCATAAGGTGAGTTGCTTAGAGTATGATTAAACGACACAATAAAATCGTTTTGATTTAAAAAAAGTGTCTTTTTTCTTCTTGTCTTTTTAATTTTAAAATATAATTTTCTAACTCTAATTCATCTGTCTCTACCAATTCAAAATCATTGAAATGAATCATTCGAGATGCAAAAAAGTCGGTCACTTTATCTTTTTCGAGAGAAGGATGTACTTTGATTCCATTAAATTTTATATTCTTCATATACACATAAAAAATCATAATTAAAATCCGTTTCTCCTAAATAAGTATTTGCTATTTTTCCTTTCCATTTGATATCAAAAACGCCAAGCTCATCTGTGTCTAAAAATGTAATTTCATGTTGAGCAATAGTATCATTTCCTAACATTGAAACCCCAAAAGCTAATTCTTCAGGTTGATCAAGATCAATTGGAAGAGGATCTACTTCATAAACTATTTTTATTAAGAAGAGAAAAAATCTAATTGATCGACAAGCTCAATCTTTATTCCTTTATTATTCCAATATGTACTCGAAATGATGGCATGATCATAATTAATCCAAAAGTTGTTTTTTCGGCATTTTCTTGTGAAATATCATCTATTTCATCCAAGTCGTCCTTGTATTCTTCCTTCTTCATCGTAATTATCTGACTCTAAATGGAGATCCATCCAAAGATCAAAATTTTCATCCAGGCGAGCACTCCAAACAAAATCTATTACTTTGTGTCCGTTAGTAAATAGGGCTATTTGAAAAATATATTTTGTTATTATCCTTACTCATAAATTGGGTTTTGACTTCTGTTTTTGAAATTTACAACGTTTATTCTACTCTACAAAATTTTAAAAAAATAATTGAATCGTTTATTAGATATTGTCATTGATTCTCAAAGAAATAAAAAAAGAGAAATTTCTAAAGAAATTCCTCTTTTAAATTTTAGTTATCATTGTAACTGATCTGTTCTTTTTTTATAAAAGGTTTTTACACATGTTTCTTTCAGCCATTTGAAAAACTCCGTGTGCCAAAATTACAGAAATTCTGTGGTTTCAATACGCCAGTGATTTTCCTTCCGGAAAATAGATGAAACGGGATTTTATTCCTTTTCAATTGCAAAATCTGATACGCTTTCTTGTCCTTGTCCCATTGGTACGGCGATAATCTCGTCCACCAACATAAATTAACATCGGTGTATTCCATTTATTTACCAATTCTGTACTGCTTGGATCAAAATGAGTATATGTTTTTTGAGCAGCTTTGTTATTCGTTTCCCACCATGCTCCACCTGCATCCCAGTTTGTAAAGAAAATTTCTTCTGTTGTTCCATACATTGATTTCAAATCAAACACACCATTATGGGAAATAAATGATTTGAAACGGCCTTCATGAATACCTGCTAAATAATAAACTGAATATCCTCCGTAAGATGCTCCAACAGCACCACGTCGATCTTTGTCTACATAAGACTCTTTTGAAATATCATCAATAGCTGCTAAATAATCCTGCATCACCTGTCCTCCCCAGTCTTTCGAAATTTGTTCATTCCATTCTACTCCATGCCCCGGCATCCCACGACGGTTAGGAGCAATTACAATATATCCTTGCGCAGCCATTAATTGAAAATTCCAACGAGGAGAATAAAATTGAGTTAATGCAGATTGAGGTCCTCCTTGACAATACAATAATGTTGGGTATTTTTTTAGTTGGATCAAAATTTGGTGGATAAACAACCCAGGCATGCATTTCTTTTCCGTCTGTTGTTTTTATTTTTCTAGCTTTTACATCACTCAATGGCAATATTTTCGAAGATGTCTTTGTTTTCATTCGTTAATTGTGTTAAAGCTCCTGATTTCAGATCAACAACATAGATTTCTGCTGCATGGTTAATATCTGTTTTGGTTACAATTGCTTTATTTCCAACAATTTCTTTTACGTCAGTAATATCAAAATCACCTGTTGTTATTTGTTTGATTGCTGGCATTTTTTTCGCTTTGAAGTTTACATCAACTTCAAACAATTGAATGGTACCTCCAACCGGAGCATTGAAATAAATTTTTGTTCCGTCATTGTTCCATTTTGTAGCCTTGAACTGTTCCGTCCCAATGTTTTGTAATATTCAGCTCAACAGCACCACGACGAACAATCAAATCATTTTTATCCGCTTCATATCCATCACGTTCCATGCTCAAAAAAGCAAGATCTCCTTGAGAAGAAAAACTTGGTGTATTATCATACCCCATTTTACCTTCTGTAATATTTGTTGTTGTTTTCGTTCCTAAATCATACTGATAGATATCTGTATTTGTACTTAAAGCGTATTCTGTCCCAAATTTCTTTTTAGAAACATATAAGATCTTCGTACCGTCAGGCGACCACACAAACTCAGAAACTGAATAAGGTTCATCTTTTAAAACATCAATTTTTGTTGCATTTTCTTTGTTTTCAGACACCAATAAATGATCATAATTTCCATCGTTCCAAGTATCCCAATGTCTATAATTTAATTCGTTGTAAATCTGAACATTTGATTTGTCCATCTCAGGATAATAGTCTGACCCAAAAACTTTTTGTAATTTAATTTTTTCAGTTTCTGCTTTATATTTTTGCGTTTTATTTAGAGATTCATCTGCTAAAAGAGTTTTATAGTCTTCAATTTCAGAAGCTTTACCTCCAGCCAACGAAATTATATAAGTCTTTGATGTATCTTCTTGTGTTTTTAACATCTGTAGAGGTTACTTTGTAAATAAGATTTTTTTGATCTTTTGTTACTCCAAGCGGAGCCACTTTTTTTACCTGCCATAACAATTCTGGCGTCATTACTTTTTGTCCCATTGCTGTTGTCGTCATCAAAATACTCGCGACCAATATCGAAAATCTATTCATGTTAATTTTATTCAATTTCCTTGTAAAAATAGTAATTCTTTATGGAGAAAGCTCAAAATTGAGCATAAAAAAAGACATCATTCAGCACATAATGTACACAAATGATGTCTCCGCTAATAATTTTTTTCAAATCGTCTAATCGATGTTTAAAATTAAGCTATATATTTTATATTTAACCTTTTAATTAAAAGTTTAACTTATTTTTATGAGTAAAAACAGGAATGATTGCACCAAAAACTAAGTTTTTGTTGAGAGAAGAAAAAATCTTGTTTCGCTTTATCCGATTTATTAGCTGTAGTACGAATATCATTCATATTGGCATATCCTCCCTTCATCTCTGCTTGGATAAAGAAATAATCCCAGAAAGTAAAGTTGATTCCAACCATTGCAGCAGTTGCAAATCCTGCTAAATGAAACTCATCGTAACGTTCATTTCCCATTAACTTCACATTAGAACGAGGGTATAAAAACACCTGCTCCTAAACCAGCTGTAACATTCACATCAATCCCTTTTCCATTCTTTGTAATTGGAAAATGTTGAATGTTATCAAAACGACGGACTTCTAAATTAGCATAGTTTTAAACCATCTGTGTGTTCAAAAGTTAAGAAATCTTCTGTTAATTTTTTATCTATTTGATGATAGTTTCCATCAAATTCAGAACCTGTATTGATTGATCCGTTCATCTTAACAACCTGATCCTGATCCATTACATACTTCATGTGATCAATCCCGAAAGAAATGTTCCAATTATCCGAAACAAAATATCCTAAACGGAAGTTGTATTGAGGAATCGTCATTGAACCTGGTCGGAAATATTTCATTCCAAAAGAAGTTTGACGATCATGAGCAGCCACATTATCTAGTGTAAAATCGTATCCGTTACCTTTTGAACTGAATATCTGATTTTGTATACTGAGCATGATTCCAACCCCAATAAATATAAAAATTTCCCTTTATTATTTTTCCCTTGACCAAAAGTAGTTGCAACCAAAGCAACTAAAAACATTACACTTATATACTTTCTCAAAATTTAATTTTTTTGCAAATTTATTCTTAAAAAAACTGAGTAAAAATGATTTATGATATCAATTATATATTGTAATCATATTTTTAATCAATAAACTTTGTTAAGCCTCATAAAATAAAATGATAAATATTTATTAAAAAAGTTTTCAAGTATTTTGTAATTAAAAATTAAAATATATTTTTGTGACATAATGAAGGACTACCTGATAAAACATACTATTGGAAATTTTTTTCACGCTACTTTTGGTGTTCAGTACGAACATGCAAGGTTTAGCGGGGTATTTGGATTATCAGATGAGATTGGAGCAAAATGTATGCGACGATACTACAAATGACAATTCAAAAGCATTGTTTTCTCAAACTTCAACAGAAGAAGAAAATAATCAACAAAGTTCTTCTAAGAAATTACAGAAAAAATACATTATTTTCATGTTATAAATTTTGTTTACTTTTTTTAAAGCAAAACAAAAAACATATTCAGTTTTTCATCATTCTAAGACATACTCATCTCTGAACAATGGTGTTACTACACCCCCTCCTGAATTTATTTAACTTTTTAATTCATCTTTTTGCATAGTTTTTTGTTCAGTTATTGACTTAGAAGTGCAATTTACCTTATTGTTTAAAAATTAAATAATTCATTTTAAAACTATATGAATCTTTTTCAAAATTGGAAAAAAGACATACCTGCGAGTATTGTTGTCTTTTTCGTTGCATTACCTTTATGTTTAGGGGTTGCGTTAGCTAGTGGTGCTCCATTATTTGCCGGTATTATTGCTGGTATTGTAGGAGGAATCGTTGTCGGATTAATTTCAAAATCAGAAATTGGTGTTTCTGGACCTGCAGCTGGTTTAGTTGTTATTGTATTAACAGCTATTACCGATTTAGGAGCATACGAATTGTTCTTGGTTGCTGTTGTTATTGCCGGTATTTTTCAAATACTCTTAGGAATTTTAAAAGCCGGTGTAATTGGTTATTACTTCCCTTCTTCTGTCATCAAGGGAATGTTATGTGCAATTGGTATATCTATCTTTTTAAAACAAATTCCTTTAGCATTAGGTTTACAAAGTTTTTAGTTTTGATAACATTAGCTTCGATTTAATCACGCCAGGAGCTATAATTATAACACTTATTTCTTTATTCATCTTAATTGTTTGGGACAACATTTTAGCGAAAAAAATCTAATTTTTTCAAATTGTTACCAGGCTCTTTGGTTGCTGTATTAATCGGTATTTTATATCAAATCACAATTGGAGATACAAATCATGAAGTGTTTGCAATAGACAAAGATTTATTGGTAAAAGTTCCTGTTCCTGAAAGCGTTTCTGACTTTCTCGGACAATTCACATTACCTGATTTTGGAGCTGGTTTTGACAAATCCTTTGGTGTGGCAAGTTGCATTTACAATTGCAATTGTTGCTTCATTAGAATCTTTATTATCAGTAGAAGCAACAGATAAATTGGATCCGTTAAAACGTCAAACACCTACAAATCGTGAGTTAATTGCACAAGGTATTGGAAACTCTTTATCAGGATTAATTGGAGGACTACCTGTAACACAGGTTATTGTTCGTTCTTCTGCCAATGCTATGAGTGGAGGACTTTCAAAACTTTCTACAATTACACATGGTGTTTTATTATTGGTGAGTGTTATTTCTATTCCGGTATTTTTAAATTTAATTCCAAATGCCGTATTAGCTTCAGTTCTATTAGTCATTGGTTACAAATTAGGGAATCCGAAGCAATTTTTGGACATGAAAAAATTAGGAAAAGATCAGTTAATTCCTTTTGCTGTAACAGTTATCGCTATTCTTGCTACCGATTTATTGAAAGGTATTATTATAGGTTTAATAGTTGGAGTTGTGGTTTCGTTAATTAAATCTTACAACAATTCTCACGTCATGTTAGTAAAAGAGGGAAATATTTTCCATATGAACTTTGCTGAAGAGGTTACATTTGTTAACCGCGGAGCTATTGTAAAAGAATTGGACGGTTTGAAACCTGGTTCTAACTTAGAATTAGATGTTCGTAAAACGAGAATTTTAGATTATGATATCATCGAATATCTGGATGAATTTAAAGTAAAAGCAAAAAATAATAATATTAACATTCGATTGATTTCCGAACGTGGAACAGTCGATAATCCACCATCATTTAGAGAATTCTTCGGTTACGTTTTAGTTTTCAGGAGCTCATTAATCTATAAAAAATATAAAATTAAACCACTCACATTAAAATTAAATATAATGAAAACACATACATCAGAAACTCAATCAACGACTACTCCGGAGAAAGCTTTAGAATTTTTAAAAGAAGGAAACCTAAGATTTGTTAAAAATCTGAAAGCAAACAGAGATTTGCTTTCACAGGTAAATGATACAAGAGAAGGCCAATGGCCGTTTGCAGTAGTTTTAAGCTGTATTGATAGCCGTACTTCTGCCGAATTAATTTTTGACCAAGGTTTAGGAGATATTTTTAGTGTACGGATTGCAGGAAATTTCGTTAACCAAGATATTTTAGGTTCTATGGAATTTGGTTTGCAATGTCGCCGGGTCAAAATTGATTGTTGTTTTAGGACACTCTAAATGTGGTGCATTAAAAGGCGGATTAGATGCTGCTACAATTCATACAACGGAGATGAATAATTTATGTCCATTTAGTAGATCATTTTACTCCAATTATTGATGAAATTATTCAAGAAGGTGAAGAACGTTCTTCTAAAAATGCTGATTTATTAGAAAGATTAAATCATCAAAATGTAAAGAAAACAATAGAAGATATTCGTAATCAAAGCACAACCTTAAATAACTTAGAAAAAGAAGGGAAAATCAAAATTATTGGTGCAAACTACTGTGTAGAAACAGGTGTTTGTAAATTGGTTATAAAACACATTAATTCTTTAATTCTTTAGATAAGATTTTAAATAACAAAAAGCCACTCTGCGAGTGGCTTTTTGTTTTATTATTGTTAACCTCACTTAACTTGCATCAAATGTTATTTTCTGAATATCATTTACAGAACACGAATGAATAGAATTCTCTCGTATTTTTTCTATTATAAAACAAATTTATCGTTGTCTGGTAGTCTTATTTTTTTTGTATCAACTTCAAGTCTTTCATAGAAAGGTTGATAATTTCCATCTGGAATCGAAATGGTTAACTTATTCTTCTGGCCAAAGCCTTGTTTTTTTAGTCCTTATAATATTTCTTCTTAAAGGATTAAACATATCTCATTATTTATAGCTTATAAAACTTTTATTTTCTGGGCAATTCTTTCAAAAAATCATACCGTTTTTCTTCAAAGTTCATCTTACAATAAAAATGATTCAAACCATTCGTTACCATTAACAACTGGCTTCCTAAAACGATATTATAACGAGCTATTTGATCAAAAGTAGCTTGTGAAATTGTAATATGAGGCGCTTTACACTCTACCATAATCCATGGTGTTTCTTGCCGGAAAACTACAATATCGGCACGTTTTCGCATCCCTGTTATATCAACCGGAACTTCCAAAGCTATAGCAGAAACAGAATAGCCTAAATCGTTTATCAAATAATTCAGAACGTGCTGCCTAACCCATTCTTCAGGCGTATAAACCAACCATTTTTTTCTAATTAGGCAAAAGATATACAGTTTATCTTGGGCTTGTTTCAATCTTATTTGGTATTTTTCGGAAAAATTTAATTGTACTAATTCAGTCATTGTATGAGTCCTGTAGAATCTTTGATCAAAGATATAAAAAACAAAAACTATAAACCGATTTACTTCTTAGCGGGCGATGAACCGTTTTTCATCGATCAAATTACTGATTTATTGGAAGAAACTATTTTACCGGAAGAAGAAAAAGGATTTAATCAAACCATCATTTACGGGCAAGATATAGAAATTGGACAATTAATCGGGATGGCACGTCAATATCCTATGGGAGCAGAAAAAGCGGTTGTTATTGTAAAAAGAAGCGCAACACATGAGCCGTACAATCGATCAATTGGAAATGTATGCCAATCAAGTACAAGAATCGACTGTTTTAATCATTAATTACAAAGGAAACTCTCTTGACAAACGCAAAAAAATCTATAAAATTCTAAATGAGAAAGGGTTTTATTTTGAGTTTAAAAAAATTTATGAAAGTGAGCTTCCTGCCTGGATCGAACAAAAAGTTTCGGATAATCAATTTAAAATTGAACCAAAAGCCAAATTTCTTCTGACAGAATATGTTGGTGCAGATTTATCTCGTTTAAATAACGAATTGGATAAATTATTTACAATTGTGGGAGCAGACAAAACAATTACAACAAATCACATCGAAGAACATATTGGAATTAGTAAAGATTATAACGTTTTTGAACTTCGAAATGCCATCGAAACAAAAAACATTGAAAAAGCGTTCAAAATCATCAAATATTTTGAGAAAAATCCAAAGGACAATCCGTATGTTGTTTCAATCACTACAATTTTCAATTTGTTTACGAATATTATTCAGGTTCATGTGACGGCAGATAAATCGAAGCAAAATCTAGCAAAAGTCTTAGGTATTAATCCTTACTTTGTCCAAGGAATGATGACAGCTGCGAATAATTATCCACTCAAAAAAGCAACGAGAATTATCTCTTTCATCCGCGAATATGATTTGAAAGGAAAAGGTGTTGGAACAACAGGTAATGTCACACCAAGTCAATTATTGATTGAATTAGTATATAAAATTATGCATCTATAATTTTCATCTATTCAATCCATCAAAAAAACTAAATAAGAAATACTAAATTTGTAAAAAATAAAACAAGACAATGGAAAATAACGTAAGAGATGTCATCATTATTGGGTCGGGACCTGCAGGTTATACAGCGGCAATCTATGCAGCGCGTGCAAACATGAATCCTTTAATTTTAACAGGAATGGAACCAGGTGGGCAATTAACAACAACTACAGATGTTGAAAATTTTCCAGGTTACCCGGAAGCCGTTACCGGACCAGAATTGATGGCTGATTTACAAAAACAAGCTGAACGTTTTGGGACAGAGATTAAATATGAATATGTAACAGAAGTCTCATTTGGAGAGAAAGAAGGCGATGTACATACTGTAAAATCGAATAACGGTGAATACACAACTCGTTCTATTATTATTTCTACTGGAGCTACCGCAAAATATTTAGGTTTAGATGATGAAACAAAATATGCTGGTAGTGGAGTTTCTGCTTGTGCCACTTGTGACGGTTTCTTTTACCGTGGAAAGGATGTTGCTGTTGTTGGTGGTGGTGATACCGCTGCTGAAGAAGCAACTTATTTGTCGAAACTTTGTAATAAAGTCTATTTATTGGTTCGTAAAGATGAAATGCGTGCTTCTAAAGCTATGCAGGATCGTGTTGCCAACACACACATAACCTGGAGGTTTTATACAACCATGAATTAATTGGATTAGAAGGAAATAATGTCGTTGAGAAAGCTAGAATTATCAACAATGTTACAAATGAAGAAAAAGAATTAATAGTAGATGGTGTTTTCATCGCTATTGGACATAAACCGAATACAGAACTATTCAAAGGGAAATTGAATATGGACGAAACAGGGTATTTAATCACACAAGATCGTTCTTACAAAACAAATGTTCCTGGCGTTTTTGCTGCCGGAGATGTACAGGATTCAGTTTATAGACAAGCAATTACTGCTGCCGGTTCTGGTTGTGCTGCTGCATTGGACGCAGAACGTTATGTTGCAGAGTTTTTTGACTAATTTTAATATTTCATGATATAATAAAAATAGCGGACACTTGTCCGCTATTTTTATTTAAAAGAAATCTGTAAAATGACTATTCGTATTTATTCCGATAGGTATAATAAAAAACAACCGGTAGAATTGTAAATGATAAAATCAAACAAATAATCAACCCTCCTACAATCATAATAGCCAATGGTTTTTGAATTTCTGACCCCATTCCGGTGGAAAGAGCTGCTGGTAATAATCCCATCGAGCCCATGAGTGCAATCATTACAACTGGACGAATTCTACTTTTGACTCCACTAATAATAGCCTCCTTCAACTTTATCTTATGTTTTATATTGTCGCGAATCACACCGATTAAAACTATTCCATCAATAGTCGCTACTCCAAAAAGAATAATAAATCCTATTCCGGCAGATATTCCGAAAATTGTCCCGGTTACCCAAAGCGAAATAAATCCTCCAATAAATGCGAAAGGTAAAGTCAAAGCTGCAATAGCTGTATCTTTTACATTCCCAAAATTGGTGTATAATAATAGTAGAATCAAAACCAATGAAATAGGGACTACCAGCATCAATTGTTTCGCTGCCCGTTCTTTACTTTCGAATTCCCCTGCCCATTCCATATAATTTTCTTTGGGTAGCTTAACTTCTTTTGCTACAACTTTTTTTTGCTTCATCAATGGTACTTCCTAAGTCACGCCCCTCTATACTGAAACCAACTCCAATGTATCGACTATTGCCTTCTCGGTAAATAAACGCCGGTCCTGTTTGATAACCAATTGATGCAATTTCCTGCAATGGTACATTTTGTCCATTACTTGTGGGAATTAATATATTCCCGATTTTCTCTGGAGTGTCGCGATAAGCTTCTTGAAAACGGAGAATTACATCGAACTGTCGATCATTTTCATAAAATTTAGTTGCAGCCCGACCTCCAATTGTCATTTCAATCACTGCCTGAACATCTGCTGTGCTAATTCCATATTTTGCCATTTTGGTATCGCTCAATTCTATCCTAAGTTCTGGTAAACCTATATTTTTATAAACATTGATATCCGTAATTCCATTCACCTTTTCTATAGATGCAGCTACTTTATTCGCATATTTCTCTAAATCATATAAATCGTCGCCAAAAATTTTTATGACCAATGAGCTTTTAACCCCTGCTACATATTCTTCAACATTGTCTTGAATTGGTTGAGAAAAACCAAATACGATCCCCGGATAATGATTCAGTTTTGCTCTCATTTCCTGTATGATCTCATCCTTGGACACCTTTCGTTTCCAATCTTTTTCATCTTTTAATTGCACATTGAATTCAATATTAAAAAAACCAGTAGGATCTGTTCCGTCATTTGGCCGTCCAGTTTGTGTCAATATAAAATCGATTTCCTCACAATCCTTCTGCATCAATTCTTTCATCTCTTTCGTCAAACGAGTTGATTCTTGTAAATTGACACTATTGGGTAAAGTTGCTCGAATATAAATAGCTCCTTCGTTTAACTTGGGAAGAAATTCTGATCCATAATGAGAGAATTTAAACAAACAAATGGCTAATATTCCCAAAAATATTCCAATCGTTGCTTTTTTATAGCGGAATGCGATTGCATATAAACCAAATATAGTTTTTTGAAAAAATCGGGTGATAAAATTCTCCTTTTCATCCATATTCTTTTTGAAAAGCAGTTTACACATCGCCGGTACATAAGTTAAACTCAAAATCAAAGAACCTAATAATGCGTATCCCAATGTAAATGCCAAAGGAGAGAACATTTTTCCTTCTACTTTTTGGAAAGAAAAGATTGGTAATAAAGCAACAATCAGAATAATTAAAGCAAAGAAAATATACGATGCCACACTACCGGCACTTTTTTTAATGACGCCCATTTTGCTCATTTTTGCAAAACGTTCGGCTCCTACTTTATGCTGCATAGTAGCCAACGCCACAAAAACAGTTTCCACAATAACTAAAGTCCCTTCCAACAATAACCCAAAATCTAAAGAACCCATTGAAATCAGGTTGGCAGGTAACCCCTGTATCTTTAACATGATAATAGCAAAAAGAAACGATAATGGAATAACCGAAGCCACAATAAATGTCGATTTCCAATTGTATAAAAAGATAAATACAATTAACGAAACCAGTAAAATTCCTTCAATAATGTTCTTCGATACAGTGTGTACGGTATTATCAACCAATTTAGTCCGGTCAACTACAGTTTCGATCTTGACATTATCAGGTAAAGTCCTGCTATTTAGTTCTTCTATTTTTGCTTTAAGGTTTGTAATTACTTCTGAAGGATTTTCTCCTCTTAACATGATCACAATTCCTTCTACCATATCATCATGTTCATTATAACCAACCTGTCCCAATCTCGGTTTATTTGAAACGACTACGTCTGCTACGTTTTTGATTAAAATAGGTGTCGAACCATTTAATTTGATTGTAATATTGCCTATATCTTCAATCTTATCCAATAACCCAACTCCGCGAACCACATAAGCCTGATCTCCTTGCTGAATAACATCTCCTCCTACATTGATATTCGATTTAGAAACAGCTTCATAAACATCTAATGGTGATAAATCATAGTTCTTTAATTCAGTCGGGTTGATTTTAATTTCAAAAGTTTTCTCTTCTCCTCCAAAACTAACCACATCAGCCACTCCCGGTACAGCTAGTAACTCTCTTTCTATTACCCAATCCTGAATTGCTGTTACTTCTTTAATCGGAAGGTCACTTTTTATGACATACCTAAAAATTTCACCTGTTGCTCCTGAAGGCGGTTCTATATCAGCATCAGCTCCTTCAGGCAGATCAACTCCACTTAATTTGTTGGATACATATTGTTGAGCATAAAAATCATCTACTCCATCTTCAAATTGAACCGTTACAACAGATAATCCAAAAAGAGAAATTGAGCGAATATTTGATTTATGCGGAATACTATTCATCACCTTAGAAACCGGCAGAGTTACCAACTTTTCCATCTCTTCTGCACTCCTTCCCGGCCATTGTGTAATAATACGAGCCCTGGTATTGGTCACATCAGGAAAAGCTTCTATAGGTGTATGTTTCAAAGAAAATATTCCTGCAAAAAGAAGCGTAAAAGTTGCAAATAAGATAAAGGTGGTATTGCGTAACGAAAAAGTTACGACAGCTTGAACTAACTTTTTCATTTGTTATTTATTTAATTCTTCATAGATCATCAAGGCATTACGTGAAATCACTTTTTCATTTGACTTGAACTTCTCACTAACAAATGTATATGTTTCATTCTGTCCTATTTTTGTTATCCTTCTTGCCTCCATTGTACAATCGTCTTTATAAACGACAACATACTCTTTATTGTTTTCAAAAACCAATGCCTTATTTGGAACCGCAAATGCATTACCGATTACATTTTGTTTATTGATTATAATATCAGCGCTCAAACCAGGCATTAAATTCAGGTCCTGATTATCCAAGACGACACGTGCTTTCAGTACATGCTCATTGTCATCAAAAACATTATACACCTTATCTATTTTACCTGTATATATACGATCCGGGAAAGCAACAGTTTTCACTTTTACGGCATCACCTGTTTTAACATACTGTAGGTTATTTGCATAAATATTAACCATTACCCAAACTTGTTTTAAATTGGAAATAGAAAAAAGATTATCGTCTGAATCAGCTGTAATTGATTGTCCTACACTCATGTTTTTTTGAACGATATACCCATTTTTAGGAGCCAATATTTGAAATTGTCCGTTTCCTACTGCGCGAAACATTTTCAACATCGCATTGATTTTATCAATTTCAATTTGTGTTGATTGCAATTCATGTTCAGCTTCTGTCACTTCTGGTTGTGAAGCCATTCCATCATTTAACAATTCTTTTTTCGTTCTGATTTGTTTTCTAATCAACTCCATTTGGTTTTGATAATAGCGTTTCTGTTGGGTCAAATCTAATACCTCGTTCGATCTCACGACAGCTAAAACTTGTCCTTGGTGAACATAATTACCCAATTCGAAATTAACTTTGTCAATTACTCCTTGTAAAAGACTTTTATAAACAACCAGGTCATTCTCGTTGTATTCAATTTTACCTGATAAGGTTAATTGCTCATGAATTGGTTGCTCAGAAATCGAAACAATTTCTGTCGATTTCTTTAGTTGATCATTTAAACAAAACTTCGTTTCCTGCGGAATTTCTTCTTGTGTTTCTTGTTGATTACAACTGCTTAAAAACACAGTAAAAGCAGTTAAAAAATAAAATGTTTTTTTCATCATATTATAAATCTTGTCCAACGATATAATTCAATTCTTCAACTGTTAATTGATAATTTTCCAATAGCTCTAAATAAGCCTGCTGGGATTCGCGGTAGGATTGAATAAAATCTATAAATTCGAGAAGTGTTACCTGCTTATTTTGCAAATGTTTTTTATAATTATCGATCATTGTCAATTGATCATCATCATTCAATTCTTTCCATTTCAATAATGATTTATCTAAAAGAACAAGTTGGCTTTGAATACGATCAATTGTATTATCCAACTCAAAATATGCAGCGTCCATTGTTATTTTCTGCTGACTAACAGTGATTTCAGCTGCTTTTATATTCCCTTTATTGGTATTAAAAATCGGTAAATCGACACTTAAACCAATTCCTACAAAATCACGCATAATGTTTCCTCCCCGATCATAATTGATTTGAAAGGCCAAATCAGGAACTCGTTGTGCTTTCTCCAAAACCAATTGTTTTTCAGCTAAGTCAATTTCATTTCCCTGTCTTTTTACTCCAATATTCTGATTGACTGCCTGCTGCTTGATGTCCAATGGAATTAACTTAGAATGCTGTTCAAAAAGAGAAAAATCGATATCCTCTACCTTTAATTCAGTATTTTGAGTCAACAGTTTTAATTTGTTCAACAATTCAACACCTTGATTATCCAATTCGATTTGACCTTTCTGTAAACCGATCAATTCGGTCTGAAGCCTATAAAAGTCGGCTTTCGGAACATTTTTTAAGTCTGCCTGCCTCTTATATTGCGTATTCATCTGTTCAAATAGATCGATGCTATTTTGAAGTTGTTGCTTCGCTAATTGTACATGTGCCAAAGAAAAATAGGTCTGTCTTAATTCTTTTTTCAATTCACGAAGTAGTTCCTCGTAATCAAAAAGAGCTGATTTTTTTTCCAGTTCTTTAAGCGCCACTCTCTTTTTTCGTTTACCTGCAGTTTCAATCAATTGTTCCAATTCAACCGAAATCTGTTGATTTCTCCCATATTTACCAATCAGATAGGGTTGTTCTTCAATATTGTATGTTTTCCAAAGATTAACTTCAGAAATACTTAAAGTCGGATTATTCCATACTTTCTCTTGAACTATCTCTGCATCAATTCGATCGATGTTAAACCTATTGGCAATTAATTCATAATTTTTTTGAAGAAATGCTGCTTCTAAATTGTCTAATGTGACAGTTTGTGCCTTTGTTTGTATAGCCAAAACAAAAGGGATTGCAACTAAATAAATCGTTTTCACTTTGTTCTAATTTCAAAGTTCAAAAGTAGTTTCCTCAAATTAAGGGAACTTTTAAAACAAATTAGAAATAGATTAGAAAAGCAATTCAAAGTAGAAAACCATCTTATTCCTTGCAAAAGCTAACGAATAAGATGGCTATTTAATGCTATTTTAGTCGACTAATGACAAAAGCATTCATTAAAAAACAAAAGAATAAAAATAAAGGAAAGGCAATTGCTGACGTTCCATGAAGCATACTCATTATTATAGTTAATCCTCCTACAATACAATAGTAAAATAACCCCAATAATGCTCCGGCAATTCCTAAATATGCCTTATGATTGTTCAACGCATTACTTAAGCAAATTGGTAATATTACCGATAAGCCAAACATTATTAAAAAAATTCCTCCTAATAAAAATGAGACACTTACTTTTTCTTTTAATGGAAGAAAATTGAGAATAAATAATCCAGCTATTCCTGTAAAGAAAAAACAAATTTCCTTTGTTTAAAATTTGTTTTGCATCAATTAATCCTATCTTTTTTCTACAATAATTAGCCCCTGAAAAACAGGCCGCAGCCACAATAAAACCGATACATCCATATTCAATAATTGAAAAATGATAATCTTCAATAAAGATAAATGGTGCTTCACCATAATAACTAAAAATTACACCGTTTATCGTGCCGATTAGTGTACTATAAAGCCAAAAATAACGATCTTTACAAATAGAAATAACAATTGATTTGTAACTGTCTGTTATTTTTATGTCACGATTTAACGTTTCTTTCAAACTTATACTCGACCATAAAAAAGCAAGTACTCCAATTAGAAGTAATAATTTAAAAACCATCGATACATTCCATATTTCGGCTACTACACTTCCTAACAATGGGCCAATAGCCGGAGAAAAAGCCAAAACAGCAGAAATTTTGCTAAAAATGACCATTCTTTCTTTATCGGTACATACATCTCTTAAAATGGTTTGGCTGACATTAGAACCAGCTGCTGCACCAAGAGCCTGAATAAATCTGGAAAAAAGCAGAAATTCCAATGATGTTGAGATTAAACATAAATAAGATCCCAGTATATACAGTAGTATTCCGCAAAGCATACTGCTTTTTCGGCCAATAAAATCTGAAATAATTCCCCAGCAGAAAACGCCAATTGCAAAACCTATAAAAATAAATGCCTAAAGTTTGCTGAATTTGATTTCCACTCACATGAAACGTTTTAGCTAAATCTGCTAATGACGGAGTATAAATGGTTTTCACTTATTTGAGGAAACCCAATAAGAAATATGATAAGCCATAAAAATGACTTGTTTTGATTGTTCATTATATTTAAAATTTAGTGAATAGATATTCTGTGGGAGATAGAAGTAACTCCCATTTAATTTAATTCTCCATAAATTGAGAATTTTAAAATGAATACGTTCAGCTAATTTTTTAAATAAAAAAACATTTTTCTCTAGAAATATTAAACAAGTAATTTTACAATAGTTCCTTTGGGTTGATTTGCTGTAATTACCAAATCAATCTTATGCAAAGTTAAAATTATATTGGCCATTGACAAACCAATTCCCTTTCCTTGGTATTTTTCCGTATTCTGACCTCTATAAAAGTTGTCTTTGATTTGCATTAAATCCGATTCGACAATCCCGATTCCTTGGTCGATAATATGTAATTCTAATTGATTATTGTGCTCGATAAACACTATTTGAATAGTTTGATTGTCGGAATACTTAATTGCATTACCCAAAATATTGTTCAAAGCAAGTTCTAACAGTTTTTCATTTCCTTGAATTGAAAGTAATGCATTGTTTTCAACGTTAATTTCAACATTAATCTTGGCTTGATGGTACATAACAGCATTTTCAATCACTTGCCACACTACCTCATCAATGCGAATCTGGCTAAATTCAAAACTGGTTTTGGCACCAGATAACAACATCATCTGATCCAATGTTTCCTGAAGATCGTTGGTATATTGTTTTAATTGTTTAATGACCTCTTCATATTCTTCAACTGTACGCTTTTTATGATCAGTCACCTCCAAAGTTCCCAATAAAGCAGCTATAGGAGTTCTCAATTCATGAGAGACATAATTGATAAAGTTCTTTTGTATATTAAAAACCTGTGAAATCCGCTCAATAAAATGGTTGTATGTTTTCAATAAATCTTCAATTTCCGAATATGATTTTTTTAAAATGATGGGTTCATTAAAATTTTTTGTATCCCTTTCATTTATATGATGAATGATGTTAATAATAGGCTCATACGCGATATAGCCCAAGTAATTTGAAAAAAGATAAACAAATAAGAGCCCTACTAAAGAAACAGTGATTAAAATATGCAACAACGATTGCATTTGATCATTGAATTCGTCTTTTGGTTCACGAACTATCACGACAAAATCTCCTTGATTATCTTTATAATAGATTCCATTGTAGAAAAAATCTTTGGACGTTTGGAAATCCACATTATTGCGACGTATTCGTTCAATAAAATCTGTTGAAATCTGCTTATCAGTTTTCATATGACCATTGTACATCTTATTTAACGAGTCATAAACAACTATATTTTTTCTGGAAAGCGCTTTTTGTAATTGATTGGCTATATTTTCATGTTCAATTTTTGACAACTCATCCTCTTCCAGATAATAAATAGCAGCTATTAAGGTTTTATTCTGCAGTGATTGCAATTCCTTTTTCTCCATCAACTTATAAAAAGAAAAATAGACAACTGAGGATACAATCAATACGATTACACCAAACAACAGGACAGAATAAATTGATAATCGATGTTGCAGCTTCATTTTAATCCGCTTTAAACATATAACCAACCCCTTTCACTGTGTGAATATATTTCGTTCCGTTTTTCTCTATTTTATTTCTCAAATAGGAAATGTAAACATCCACTACATTTGTATGATTATCAAATGTAATTCCCCAAACTGCATTCAAAATTTGAATTCGCGTAACCGTCTTGTCACTATTCTCAATTAGATAATTCAGTAATTTAAATTCTCTTGGAGAGAGTTCAGTTTCTTCTTGATTAACATACACTTTGTATTGATCCAAGTCAATTTCCAATGAATCAAAAATCAATTTGTTTTCAGGTTTTTCTTGAGAACGAAATTGATTTCTACGTGTCAACGCCTTAATCCGTGACAACAATTCGTCAAAATGAAATGGTTTTGTAATATAATCATCTGCACCGTAATCCAAAGCTGAAACTTTATCCTGCACCGTATTCAAAGCGCTAAGCATTAAGATTGGAGTAAATATTTTCTTGTAACGAAGTGTTTGTACCAATTGAATTCCATCCATTTTTGGTAGCATAATATCGCAAATAATCAAGTCAAAATGTATGTTGAGAAATTTTTCTAAAACTGTTTCGGCATCTTTGCAAAGTGTAACCAAATGACCATTCTCTTCTAATCCTTTGATTAAGAAATCACTAATTCGTTTATCATCTTCAATCACTAAAATTTGCATAATTCGTTCAGTTTTTCCAAAATTAATCATTTTAACAGCAAGAAATAAATACAATTGATATTCTAATCCTATTTTAATTCATAAAAAAAGAGCTTTTTACAAGCTCTTTTTTTATATATTCTAAATAACGACTGATGTCGAACGTGTTTTTAACCAGCCCGTTATACTATATCTTGGACGGTTTACAGTTTTTACTTCATGTGGAATTGTTTTACTGTCAAAAACAGCCAAACGTCCAGCTAACGGAAGAATATCCAACTCTTTTTCTTCCTTATCTTCACCTGGTAAAAACAACGTTAATTGACCTCCAAATTCATCTTTCCATTGTTCATCATTCAGATAAAGAACAATAGAAAGTGTTCGACGATCGTCATTCTTGAAGGCATCAACATGTTTTTGATAGAAAGTTCCTTCAGGATAAATCGCATAATGAAACTCACTTTCCTCAATTCCCATATAACATGTTTTATTCAAATAATCAATAAAATCATTGATTTTAGAAAAGAAAATTTCTTCTGTTTTTGTTTTATTCATTTCATCCATCCATTTAATTTTATCTCCTCGTATAGACTTTATGACTTGCTCATTTTGAGAATTTCCAATGGCTGCTTGATGAAAATCGTGTTTATCTTCCGTTCGAATAATTGCTTCGCGAAGTTGTTTTGTTTCCTCTACCGAGAAAAAAAAGTCTGAAATAGAGTATTTTTGATTTGATAAGTCATCAATAATCTTTTCATAAATTGGGTTTAATGTAATATTACTCATTCATTGTTATGAAAACTTTAGTAAAAGTAATTTTTATTGAGAAAAACATAATCATGATTTTTATTTTTTTTATCCGTTATTTTAACGGAGTGACTTTTTTAATTGTTTCTCAATTGTTTCACCATCTTTCTTGGTAACCTTTTACCATTTTTTCAAACGTCACAACAAAATATAAAAATGAACATCTAATAAAGATTGCTGAGAAAGTGATTAAGACGTAACTATTCTCATGTCAAAATTAAAATTTTAACAATAAATACTCTTTTCAGACGACTCGTTCTGATTACCATATAAATAGCTGTGAACCTTATAAGATACTAGATTCGAAGAGGTATTTAAGGATGCATAAAATTGCTGTACACTTTTATGACGGATTGAAAAAATACGGTTTTAGAATGTCTTCAAAATTATAAAGTCCTTTAGGTTTATTTTTTATATTTTCGGCAACAAACAAAGCCCCGCTTCCAAATGCTTCGCGGGATATTGATTCATGAACTAATCGGATAGTTTGATAAGGAAATCCAAAAATAACTTCGTGTTTTCCCACAATACCGCCTACTCTGACAGAATTAATATTTTCAGTTTCAATCTCTAAAGTTTCTGCAATTTTCACAGCAGTACCGGAAATTCCCGGTTTAGTTTTGAAATGTTCCTCAATCACTTCGATATCAACTTGTGGAGCAATATTTTTTAATAAGGATGCAGCAAATAATAAATAATTTACTCCTAGCGTAATATTAGGTGACCAGAAAACAACAGTATCGACAGAAAGCAAGCGCAGGTATTCTTTTTCTTTTTGTCCATAATGCGAAATGGCTGATATAATTTTGATCTCTTTTTCAGCACATGTTTTCCCATATAAATAAATATTTTCCGCCGTAGAGAAATCTATAATAATATCAACAGGATGTTGAGACATTAATTCATCTATAACAGTATTTTGTGATGAATAGATGAAACCTGTATCAGTACTAGAAATACCCAAAAAGTCTTTTACAGATGAATGTTCTGTTATTTTTCGGTTTCTCAGTACCCATTCCAAGGAAAAGTCTCCATGCTGCAATATTACACTGGCGACTGCTTTTCCTGCTTTTCCAAATCCCATCAAACCTATTTTCATGATTATAATTTTTGTACAATTATTAATTATTTATACGGCATTCAAAACGTTATAAAATGTAATAATTAAAAAAAGATCTTTTATCTTAAAAATTAAAAACCACCCAAAAAAGCAGCAGATCAAAACCGACATAACGTTAATTATCAAACATATACATAAAAATGTAAATCGTTCAGTACCGTTTATATGTTGTAATATAATGAAAAATAATGAGAGTTACCCTGAGAAGTCTTTTCTGTTATTTCTAATATAACACTAATCTGTCCAAATCTAGCAACAAATAATTAATGTTTTGGTTTATAGTTCGTGTAGCCGATTGCATTTGATTCAACATACGAGAGCGGTTAAATAAATCTGAAGCTCTATATTCACCTCCATCTCCAAAATTTACAGACTGATTCGCTTCTTCTATATTATTTTCAAAATTAAACTCGAGCCAACGATTCTTTATATTTCCTATAATTGATTTCCCATCTGTATGATTCGAAAACTTTTTCTCTGTGTACATGTACCAAACGAACGGAGGGAAATTCTCTGATTCTAACTTTTGCGTCCAAATATCTCGTAACAAATTTCTCTGATGGATAAATTCCACTTTTCTCCCTTTAGGATTTAAAGTAGCGAAACCAAGCCCTGCCCCTACAACTCCTCCTCCGATGTCTACGGCATTTCCCCAACTATCATTGCTAATAATTCCACTTGCAACAGATGCTGCAGCTCCTGCAATAATTGAATAAATGACTAATTTATTATTGCGATTGTCATTGATATTTTGTAGATAGCTTGCCATTTGTTCTACCCGTTCCCCTTCGCAATCAAACTCAGCAGCTACAGCATCTAATTCGGTTAATGCAATTGTAATTTTATTATTGATTGAATTTTTAAGTTCTAAAACTCTCACTCTTGACTCTAAAGATGAATCTTTTTTCAATTCATTGATTGTTTTCACTTCATCCAAAGATTCTAGTGCATTTAAAATCAATATACTTTGTTCTGAAAAGGTCGTTCTTAAATCTGTATTTGCGCTTAAAATAGAATCCGAATTATACGAAGGCAATTCTTTCTTATAATTGTAATGATGAGGAGCTTTACAATAACTATTCTTTAAAGTCAAAATATGCTCGTTGATATGTTGATTCTTTTGAGAAACACAAGAAGTTATTAAAGTTAAACAGAATGATATATAGATGAATAATTTCATAAAATCAAGATTAATTGCGTAAACAAAAATAAGATAATCTTTGTGTTCTTCATTTTTATGACACAAAATATCAATCCACCTTTTAAAAATATATTTTTACAACATCAACATTCTTATAAGTTTAATCAATTCATTCATGTAATCCACTATTTTTTTCCTATCTTCAATAAAAAATAAACGTATGTTTCTAAATTTTGAAGATAAAGCTGATGTTATTTCAAGGTTGAAAAGTTTAAAAACTGATCAACAGCCGGAATGGGGAATAATGACTCCTCAACATATGGTTGAACATTTAATTGTGACAACAAAAATATCGAACGGGGGATTATCGATTCCTTGTCGCATTCCGAAAGAACAAATTCCTCAATACAAAGCATTTTTATTGGAATCTGATCAAGAAATGCAAAAAGGAATAAAAGCGAATGGCATGGAAGGTTTATTAGACCTACGTTATCCTTCTTTGGCTGCTTCTATTGAAAAATTAGAACATGAAATTGATCAATTTCATGTGTACTTTGAGCATAACCCTGAAGCAAAAATTGTAAATCCTGTTCTTGATGAAATTGGTTATGAAGATTGGAAAATATTTCATAAAAAACATTTTACTCATCATTTTAAACAATTTGGTTTATTATAATTATAGATAAAACTCTTTTTGATTAAACAAAAAAATAGTGATGAGAGACGAAAACTAAGTTGTTTCTCACCATTATTTTTTTATTCTCAAAGATCATTTAATCTTTTACCTTCTTGAGCTGAAAATCGTCTATGCTTTGCTTCTCCTATTATTTGTTGTCCATAAATACTGTTGTGTCCTGAAATAAAATAAGAAACAATACAAGCCACTCCTGCATAAACACCACACTCTACTCCAAATAATTCTATTGCCATAATGGTACACGCAATTGGTGTATTTGTAGCTCCTGCAAAAACGGCAACAAATCCCATCCCTGCTAAAAGTCCTGTTGGTAAAGGAATAAAAAGACTTAAAGCGTTTCCCAACGTTGCTCCTATAAAGAATAAAGGAGTAACTTTCTCCTCCTTTAAAACCTGCTGAAAGTGTTATAATGGTCAACATCATTTTTAAAGCAAAATCATATGATGGCAATTGTTCATCAAAAGCCTGAATTATCGTAGGAATTCCTAAACCAATATATTTTGTGGTACCTATTGCTAAAACAATACAAGCTACAATAATTCCTCCCACAAATGGTCGTAATGGAGGATACGAAATTTCAGATTTAAAAATATGACTTACTTTATGCATTAATTTGCTAAAAATAGAAGCACATAAACCAAAAAATAAGCCTGCAAAAATAGCATACGTAATATTTAAAATCGAAACATTAGGCACGAGATCTATCTGATAATGCGTATGAGGTGTTTGCCATAGCTTAGTCACTATATCTGCAAATATTGCAGTCATAAAAGCTGGATAAAGTGCATTGTAACGTATGCGTCCAATTAGAAAAAATTCTAACGCAAAGACAGCTCCTGCAAGTGGCGTCCCAAAAACAGAACCGAATCCACCTGCAACTGCTGCTATAATTAAAACTTTTCTATCTGCTGGAGAAAGCTTGAGTGGTTTACTAAATTGATCTGCAATAGCTCCCGCCATCTGCAAAGCTGTACCTTCACGTCCGGCCGAACCTCCGAAAAAATGAGTCACAATTGTTCCGATATAAACAAAGGGGGCCATTCTGAAAGGTATAATTTGTTTCGGGGTATGAATCGTATCAATTAATAAATTATTTCCTCCTTCTACTTCTTTTCCATATGAATAATACAGCAATCCGATAAGAAAACCACCTATTGGTAAAAAGGCAATAAGCCATGGATGATTTTCTCTAAAATCTGTCGCTAAATTTAAAGATTGAAGAAAGCCGGCTGAAGCCGTTCCGATAAGAATACTCATAAACAAACAAATAAATGTCCATTTTAACATATAAAGAGATGCCGGATACTTTCTGAAAAAAAATGTAAAATAGGTATTTTTTTTTAAAACTGAATTTTGCTTATTTTTAGACATAGCTCTCCTGATTAAATGTTATACTTTTAATTAATCAGGCGTCATCAGCTTTTGAAGCGGTTGGGTAAGGAAGAACACCATTTCCTTTCTTGTCTTTTGCAAAGGTATTATTTTATTTAGAAAAAACAATTATAATCATTTCTTATTTATACCAACTACTATACATCAAATAATTATTGGCGATTCGTTCTATTTCACCTTCTTTTAATTCTTTCGGAACATCTTTTATTTTTTTTGCAGGAATACCTGCCCATAATTCACCTTCCTTTACATGTGATCCTTTTGTTAGAATTGCACCTGCAGCGATCAACGAATTCGATTCTACAATACAATCATCCATTACGATAGCTCCCATTCCAATCAACACATTATCATGTATTGTACAACCATGAACAATTGCATTGTGCCCTATCGAAACATTATTTCCAATTGTCGTTGGTGACTTTTGATAAGTTGCATGAATTGTTGCATTATCCTGGATGTTTACCTTATTTCCCATCTTTATATAATGAACATCACCACGCACAACAGCAGAAAACCAAATGGAGCAATCATTTCCCATTTCCACCTCTCCTACAATTACTGCGTTATCTGCCAGAAAGCAGTTGTCACCGAACTTCGGTGCGTGTCCATTTAATTCTTTAATTATTGCCATAACAAAATCTATAATTCTAATGATAAAGATACGTTTTTATAGCTTATTTTTGCAGTATGATGAGAGTATACGAAGAAATTACACCAAATAATAATGTGATGAAGTTCGTTTGTGACGTGACTTTGACACAAGGTGGCGTAGAATTCGATAAAGAATCTACAGCTGCAGAATCTCCTTTAGCACAAGTTTTATTGACAATACCATTTATTCACAAAATATTTATCACGGCTAATTTTGTTGCGATAGAAAAAATAGATGGAGTTGATTGGGCTGATGTAACAGAAGATTTGAAAGAAATTATCAATGATCATTTAGAGGAAAATGCAATTTTAGCTCCTATGAAAAAGGCTCCTATTTCTATTTATGCAGAAATGACGCCTAATCCGGCTGCTATGAAATTTGTATCAAACTCAATGCTATCACCGGAAATCATCGAAATTAAATCGAGTGATAAGGCGGCAGGAGTTCCATTGGCTGTTGCTATTTACAAAGAATATCCCTTTGTTGATGAAGTTTTTATTGTAGATAATTATGTTTCACTTACTAAAAATGAATCTGAAGACTGGTCCCTTTGGGCGATGGATGTTCGTTCTTTTATTACCAATTATCTACAAGCCGGGGGTATTGTTTTTGATGAATTCTATGAATTTACAACAGAAGCACCGGAACATGTTGTGGTAAAATCTGCTGAAGAATTTTCTTCCGTAGAGCAACAAATCAAAGCTATATTAGATGAATATGTACAGCCAGCAGTTGCGAACGATGGTGGAAATATCGAATTGATCGAATTTGATGAAGAAACTCGTACAGCTAAAATGTTATTACAGGGCGCTTGTTCAGGCTGCCCGTCTTCAACAGCTACACTTAAAAACGGTATCGAAAGTATTTTAAAACAAATGATGCCTGATGTTGTAGACAATGTAGAAGCTGTCAACGGATAAATTTAAGTTTTAATCACTTTAATTAAAAAAAATAGCGCTTTCCAATTGGAAAGTGCTATTTTTTTTAATACTTTAATTATTACGTAAAAGAAAATTCTCCCTCTTTTAAATTTGGAGTCTTCTAAAAAATATTATTCATCAAAAAAATCAATCGAACGACGATAATTGTATAAAAATAATCTTCTACGAGCTTCCAAATCATTTACTCGGATTGATGAAATATCATCAATTTGAAAATACAAAAATCCTTCATCAGTTCCTTCAGAACCAATACATTTTAATTCGAAATCATTTTCTGTTAAATTTCGGATAAAAACCAGAAAAACGACTATTGTTATTGAATTGAATTCTTGAAACATATTCAGTCTGGTTATTTAACTCGTTTAAAATTTGATTTATCCAGTTTTCTTCACTTGTAACATTGAAAGTGACTAAATTTTCTTCATCTAAATCCGTATGACGTTCTTTCAAATAATTCAGACATTTGCAGTAATCATCTACATCTATTCGGCTAATTCTGAAATAAGGTTCAATGAGTATTCCATCTTTTTTCCCATACTTCGAGATATGTTGCATCGTAAAAAATTCGTCATTAAAATCTAAAATATAACCCGCCCAAAAATTATCTCCTTCCGGATCATTATAAATAGCTATAATAGACTGATTTTCTTTAGAATGCTGTAAAATTTTATAGAAATTAGAGTTCATATTGTTTTCAGTTAAACACTGAAAGTACGAATCTTTATAGACAAAAAAAAGGTTCTTGAAAGTTCAAAAACCTATTCTTTTATTTTTAATTCTCTTTTCTAAAAATTGAAGCTTCATAACTCAATGACTGCCAATCTCCTTTTTGTAAATTATCTAATTTTTTTTTTTTGTAGATATTTTCTTCTCCTGCGATTGTCATTGTAAACTGAGTGCGATCTAAAATATTTTTTTCTGATAAAGAATAATTGATATCATATTTCTTTTTTGTCAATTTATCAACAAGAGGTTTTAAATAAGCCATCGCTGCTTCAGGATTTTTGAATTGTTCGTTTTGAGGAAATTGAACTTCAAAATATCCTTCATACGTAAAATCAGGCTCAGTAACAATCAAATTATAAGGATCTGAAAATAAAGCTTGACGTTGTTTCTGGTATTCTTTTTCATTTTTATATTGACGTTTTTCTTCCTTATAAATCAATGGATACTTTTCTGCAATAAGCGCCAGTTTATCTGCATCATAAGAATAAGGTGTTCCGTCATGAAAAGTATTGTAAAAAACAGGATTTACTAACCATTGGTCTATAATCTTTTTGTCTTTCACCATGTAAATCATCAATCCGTTTTTCTTGTGCCTGAAAATTAGAAGATTGATACCCATATTCTAAAAGAGGCTTTGCAAATTGAATAGCTGCAGAGTTTTTCAAGTATAAAATTAAATTTTTCATAAGCTTTCGTTGCATCAGTTAAAGGAGCCATTCCATAAACCTTTGTAGATGCATCTACATTTTTCTCATTAATCATTGATGTTACCTGAGCTGTTGCAAAATTTGAAAGAACAAACAGTCGCTGTAAGTAAAATTTGTTTTATCATGTAGTGTATTTCTTTTATTTTTAAAATGGTCTCAAATTTATTGATAAATTTCGATAGTTATCTTACCGACTGTGTAATACTTCCGCGATACATTCCTGCTGTATTAAACGGAAAACTTGCCTGCCCGTTTTTATCTAAAACTATCATTCCACCATCACCTCCTAGTTGTCCTATTTTTTTGATGACTTCTTCACCGGCTTGCTTAGACGAAAGATTTTTATAATTCATTAAAGCGGCAACATCATATGCCGCAACAGCTTTTATAAAATATTCTCCCCAACCTGTACTCGAAACTCCTACTTCCTTATTCGCATAAGTTCCTGCTCCAATAATAGGAGAATATCCTACACGCCCAAAACGTTTGTTTGTCATCCCTCCTGTAGAAGTTCCTGCAGATATATGTCCTTGATGATCTAAAGCAACCGCTCCTACTGTTCCAAATTTTTCATCGACAAAATTGAATGGAACATAAGCTTGAGTTTTAGTATCGTGATCTAATTCCGTCTTTTCTTTGTCTTTTTCTAATACTTTCTGCAAAGATTTCCAACGTTCTTCTGTTTTAAAATAACTTGGAGCTACGATTTCCAAACCTTGCTTTTCTGCAAATTCCTCTGCCCCTTTTCCTATCATCATCACATGAGCTGAATTATGTAAAACTGCATTTGCTGCTAAAATCGGATTCTTGATTGTCGTTACTCCTGCTACAGCACCTGCTTGCATAGTATGGCCAATCATTAAAGAAGCATCTAATTCATTTTTACCTTCATGGGTAAAAACAGCCCCTTTTCCTGCATTGAATAAAGGAGAATCCTCCATTACTTTTATTGCTTCTATAACCGCATTCTCGCTTTCACCTCCTCTTTGAATCACTTCATAACCTTTGGTCAAAGATACTGTTAATGCATCGCGATAAGCTTTTTCTTTTTCCGAGGTCATATTCTTTTTCAGAATTGTTCCTGCTCCTCCGTGAATAACTAAAACAATTTTATCTTCTTTTGTTTGAGCATCTATTGATATCGTCAAAATAGATAAAACCAAACCTATTATTTTTGTCATGTATAAAATTTTATTCCAAGGCTTAAAAATAAAAAAGTTTACAGAATTTAACTATTTTTAAAAAAATTTAAGAAATTAAAATTTTTAGCATTGAATTTGATAAAATCAAATATCAACAACTGTTATTAAAACATATGAATCGCTATGAATTTAAATAAACACTATCTCTCTAACAATATTTTGTTACAGCTGGCATTTATTGCTATTATCATTTTAGTTTTTGGCTTGATTACCAAAAATTTATTGGCTTTTTTTCCTGGTTTTCTCGGAGCGTTATGTTTGTATGTGCTACTTCTAAATCCATTACAATGGATGGTTAAAGTAAAAAAGTGGAACAAATTAGGTAGCGTCATTCTATTAATGTTTACCAGTTCTATTTTAATTATTGGACCATTGTATTTACTAATTCAAATGTTAACAAACAAGGTTCTTGTCTTATTAAATGATACTGCTCAAATCAAAACAGATGTAAATAAAATCATCGAAATGCTGCAAACAAAATTTCATATCGATATTTTTAGCGCAGCAAATATTGAAAAAATCACTCAGGTCGGAGGAAAGTTATTAGAAAAAACATTGAATGCTTCTATGGACATGACTATTCAGCTTGGTGTTGCTTTTCTTATTTTATATTTCATGCTGATGAATCATCATAAACTGGAAAATTGGTTTTATAAAACGATTCCTCTCAATACAAATAACCTAAAAAAAATGAATACAGATCTTAAAGATTTGGTTATTTCAAATGCGGTAGGAATGCCGTTAACAGCTTTTCTACAAGCAATTATTGCATATATAGGTTATCTTATTTTTGGTGTAGATGATGCTTTCACTTGGTTTATTTTAACAATTTTTGCAGCAATGCTTCCAGTGGTTGGTGCTGCTTTAATTTATGTTCCATTAGCGCTGTTCTTACTTGCAAGCGGAGATTCGGTAAATGCAATCGGATTGTTAATTTATTGCTTTGTTATTGTTGGCCTTTCAGATAATTTAATTCGTTTAGTTTTACAGAAAAAAATGGCCGATGTTCATCCATTAATTACTATTTTTGGTGTGATCGTTGGATTAAATTTATTCGGATTTATCGGTATTATTTTTGGTCCCATCTTATTTTCAGTCTTCTTTTGGTTAGTTAAATTGTACAAATACGAATTCATTGATCCTAATCCTGAAGATTAACATATTATAAAACCCAATTAAAAAATGAGCTTAGAAAAATTTAAATTCTTTAAACCCTTAGAGCCTCGTTGGAGTGATTTTGATCCAATTGGACATGTAAATAACGTTTATTATTTCGAATATTTTCAGATAGGCCGCGCCTATTATATGATGACTTCCAGCAAAAAATGGCAATGGACAAGACATATGTTTGTGATTGCTCATATAGAAGCCAATTATCAAAAAGAATTGCGTCCAAATGCTATCGATCCACGTATTGGTGTACGAGTAACCAAATTAGGAAACAAAAGTTTTGATTTTGAATACATCGTTACAAGTAAGAGTGAAGATGGAGAGGATTTGATACATTGTATCGGAAAAAGTACGCAGGTTATGTATGATATGGAAGAAAAAAAATCGATGGAATTACCTGATTGGGTAAAAAATGATTTTAAGCATTACGAAGGCAATCTTTAAAAAATAGCATAAAAAACTCAACAGTAGTTAGGTCTTTTCGTTAGATAATGATTAGATTTAACTACTTTTTCTTTTTTAATTAATTGCGTTATGAAAAATTTATTTTTAATGCGTCATGCAAAGAGTAAGTGGAATGAAAATGTCTCAGATCAATTTCGTTCTATTACAGAAATTGGTGAGTTTAAAACTAAAAAAGTTGCGCATTTCCTTAAAGATAATTTGGATTTAAAGTTTGACAAAATCTTTTCAAGCAAAGCTGTTCGCGCAAAAGAAACATCACAAATTGTAAAACCAATTCTTTTTCCTGCTCAAAATATTCAAATTGAAGATGAACTGTACACATTTTCACATTATCTGTTGGATAAATGGATTCGAAAATTAGATAATCAATTCGAAAATGTTCTTATTTTTGGGCACAATCCTGCTTTTACTGATATCACCAATCAGCTAGGAAATGAAATGATTTACAATCTTCCTACATCAGGATTTGTATGGATTCAGTTTGATATAGATAACTGGAAAACGATTGGAAAAGGTAAAACCATGAAAATTATTATACCTAAAGAAATTAAATGAAAAAATATATAAACCGTGAAATCAGTTGGCTTTCTTTTAATGCACGCGTGTTGCAAGAAGCTTCTGATGAATCTGTTCCGTTGTTAGAACGAATTCGGTTTTTGGGAATTTATTCCAATAATTTAGATGAATTTTATTCCGTTCGATATTCTACCATTTTACGCTCTATCCAGTTCAAAGATGTTGAAATTGTTTATCAGAATATTGTACCTGACCAAACCGATGAAGAATTAATTGACGAAATCAATGAAATTGTCCGTCAACAACGTGTTCAGTACGATGATTTGCATAATCAATTGTTCAAAGAATTAGAAAATCACAATATTTATGTCGTTGATGATACATCAATCCCTAAAAATTATTTAGAATTTATTTCCGAATATTTTTACAACGAATTTATTCATACAGTGGGTGTTTTTATTTTAGATGATATCAAAAAAGCGCCACCTTTACGCGACGGATCATTCTATTTGGCTGTAAAAATGCAATTGAAAGATAAAATTCAATATGCCCTTTTAATTGTTCCTACACATTTATTTCCTCGTTTCATTGTTCTACCCAAATTCGATGAAAATACATATGTCATGTATTTAGAAGATATCATTCGTTATCATTTGAAAGATATTTTCAAAATGTTCGATTTCGAATCAATAGAAGCACATTCGATTAAAATCACGCGGGACAGTGAATTAGACTTTGATAATGACCTAGAACACAGTTTATTAGAAAAAGTGATCCATAGTTTTAGAAAATTCGAAAAAAAGGAGTACCTGTCCGATTAGTTTATGATGCTGAAATTGCAGCGGATACATTGAAATTTTTCTTGAAAAAATTGCGATTAGATGAATATGATAGTATAAATCCAGGTGGAAAATATCACAATAAACGCGATTTGATGAGTTTCCCGAGCTTTGATATCCGGGACTCACCTATGAAAAAATAAAACCAATCATCTTAAAAAAACCTTTTAAATACAATAGTTATTTTCAGGCGTTCTCCGAGAATGAGGAAATGATGATGGCTCCTTATCACGATTATTCTTTATTATTAAAATTTTTACGTGAAGCTGCAATAGATCCTAAAGTAACCAAAATAAAAATCACCATTTATCGTGTTGCAAAAGATTCACAAGTCATGCATTCATTAATTAATGCTGCAATGAATGGAAAAGAAGTAACTGCTATTTTGGAACTTCGTGCACGTTTCGACGAATCGAACAATGCTATGTGGTCGAAAAAATTACAAGAAGCTGGTGTAAATGTTATTTTTGGTGTGCCGGGACTAAAAGTTCATTCAAAAATTGGTTATATCGAACGCAAGCCGGAAGGCAATCTCGCCCAAAAATATGTATTTATCAGTACAGGAAATTTCCATGCCGGAACAGCCAAAATCTATACCGATTACACTTATTTCACTACAAATCCCGGAATTATAAGAGATGTAGAACAAATTTTCAAATTCTTCGGAGCCAATTATTTAAACTTAACCTACAATCATTTATTAGTTTCGCCATATGGAACGCGAAAAAAAATAGTCAAAATGATTAAACGGGAAATCAAGAATCAGCAAGCCGGTTTACCTGCTGAAATCAATATGAAATTGAATAGCTTAAGCGATAAACAAATCATTGATTTGTTGTATAAAGCTTCTCAAAAAGGAGTAAAAGTTCGTTTGGTTGTTCGTGGAATAAATTGTTTGATTCCTGAAGCAAAAAATCTATCCGAAAATATTCAGTGTGTGAGTGTCATTGATAAATTCTTAGAGCATCCACGTGTTTACTGGTTTAAAAATGCAGGAGATGATAAAGTTTATATTTCTTCTGCTGATATGATGGAACGAAATTTAGATAATCGCGTAGAAGTTGCTTGCCCTATTTACGATCACAAATTTAAGAAAATTGTCATGGACACATTCAACCTAAGTTTTGAAGACAATGTAAAAGGGCGCTTAGTTACGGCTGAATCTTCTTTGGATTATAAACGCAACAATAAAAAACCAAACCGCTCTCAATACACGACCTACGAATATTTAAAAAAATTAAACGAACAAGAAAATGAAGATTAGAAAATTAGGAGCAATAGATATTGGGTCGAACGCAATGCGATTGTTGATTAATTATGTTTATGAAGAAGATGGCCGTGCACCTATTTTCAATAAAACAAGTATTGTCCGAATGCCCATTCGTTTAGGACACGATGTTTTTATTGACGGACAGATTAGTGAGAATAATATTAACCGTATATGTGATGCAATGCTATCTTATGCTCTGATGATGAAAGTTTATGACATCGAGCTATATAAGGCTTATGCAACATCTGCCATGCGCGAAGCAAAAAACGGAAAAGAGGTTGTAAAAAAAGTGATGAAAAAATCAGGAATTGACATTGAAATTATTGATGGCAAAACTGAAGCTGAGTTACTTTTTAATACCGAATTAGGTTCTTTTATCAAAGATGATAAAACCTATTTATATGTTGATGTTGGCGGAGGTAGTACAGAATTGACCCTATTAAAAGACAACAAAGTTTTTTACATCCAAATCGTTTTGAAGTTGGAACTGTCCGGTTATTAGAAAATAAAGTTTCACCTACTACATTTATCGAAATGAAAAATTGGATTCATGAGAATATTGGACACGATGAAATAGAATTAATTGGTTCCGGAGGAAACATCAACCATGTTTACAAATATTCTGGCGTCAAATTAGGAATGCCTTTGAGTAGTGTTTATGTTAAAAAACATTATCAGGTTCTACAAACTATGACAACAGAGGAACGTATGCAAAACTTTAATATGAAACCAGATCGTGCGGATGTTGTTGTATATGCCTTAGAAATATACAATAATGTCTTAAAATGGTCGCATGCAAAGAAAATACATGTTCCAAAAATCGGACTTTCCGATGGCATTATTCGAAAAGTTTATAAAGATTTAAAATAAAAAAATACATCAAGTTTAATTTAAGGTCAGAAGAGATTTTGACCTTTTTTAATTGAAAAAATATGCTAAAAAAAATAGTATATTCATTATTTAACCCCTCCAAAAATGAAAGATCACTGAATCCTTTTTTATTTTTAATCTCCAATTTTTTTCTTCAAAATCTAATCCCTATTTTAGTTAAATAATTAACACAATATTTAAAATGAAGAAAAATTTTACGCTGATATTTTCTGCGTTTATTTTGTCTATGACTGTTCACGCCCAAACGGCAGAACAAATTGTCGACAATTATGAAACGAAAGCAATCGCAAGCGATGTTGAGTATAAATTTGCTCAAACGATTCACGATAATCAAACACAACGAGTTTATACTCAGAGAACCTTTCAGGGAATACCTATTTATAATAGTTATGCTACTTATATAATTAAAGACAACCAAGTTGTTTCAAAGACCTCTTCTGATAGCTTTTATATTTCTTTAAAAAGAGCAAATATAACTCCATCTCTTAGCTTCAATCAAGCAGTCAATATGATCGCGCAAAGCGAAGGATTAAATATCATTTCTGACACAAAAATCAATCAGAAAGGAATTTATGTTTCGAATGAAGACACTCAAGAAATTGTATATTATATTAATGAGAATCAAGAACCTCTTTTAAGTTATGCATTTAGTTATCAGCTGGTAAAAGAAAATCAAAATGACATCATACATGTTGTCGTTGATGCCAATACCGGAAAAATATTAGAAAAAACATAACAATACATTAAGTTGTAGTTTTGATCACGGATCATTTTATAACGAAAAATTTAGCAACATTTAATCAAGAAGATTGGAGCTGGTTGTATACAGATATTAGCAATACAGCTTCTCCACAATATAATGTTTATCAATTACCTTTAGAAGCACCCAACCGAGGAGGTAGAACATTTGCAGATCTATCTGTATCCAACACAACAGCTTCTCCAAATGGCTGGCACAATACTTCTGAAAGTACCATAAAAACAAGAACTGAAGGAAATAATGTAAGAGCTGTACGAGATCACGAATCTAAAGGCTATAATTCGTATAACTCTGTGTTGAATACTGTATCGATAGATAACAAGGATTATGTTGATGGAGGAAATTCTTTAGCTTTTGATTTCCCTGTCGATTTCACAAAACATCCTTTTGAATCATGGCAGGCAGCAACAACAAATCTATTCTATATGAATAACATGATGCATGATATTTTCTATAATTACGGATTTACTGAAGCGAACGGAAATTTTCAAAAAATTAACTTTGATAAAGGCGGAACAGGTAATGATGATGTGATAGCCTTAGCTCAAACAAGATTTAATGAAGGAGTTTTAAACAATGCCACTTTTGCAACTCCTGCCGATGGTCGATCTCCACGTATGTCAATGTTTTTATGGAATAAAACTCCGGAATCACTTATTGTTAATAGCCCTTCCAATATAGCCGGAAGCTACCAAGCTTCAATTCCTACTTGGGGAGGAACCTTGACTTCTACTCCATTAACAAAAGATTTCACTTTAACTTTAAAAAGTGAAACTACAGGAACACCTTATGATGGATGTGGAACAATTACAAAACACCTCAGAAGTTAACGATAAAATCGCTATCATTTACCGAGGTGATTGTTCTTTTGCAATAAAAGCTAAAAATGCACAAAATGCAGGTGCAAAAGCTGCCATAATTGTAAATAATGTTGACGGAATGATCAATATGTCTGGAGATGATCCAACAATTACTATTCCTGTAATAGCAATTCGTAAAGCTGATGGTGATGCTATTATTAAAGAATTAGAAAACAAAACAATAGTTAATGGTTCTTTGGTTAAAACTGAAGATACGTATATTGATGGAAGTTTTGATAATGGTATTATTGCACATGAATACGGACATGGAATTTCTAATCGTTTAACAGGACCAATAACAAATGCAAATTGTTTAAATAACCTTGAACAAATGGGAGAAGGCTGGTCAGATTTCTTCGGATTAATGATTACGCAACTTCCAAGTGATACAGGCAAAACAAAGAGAGGGATTGGTACATTTGCTGCAAATCAAGCTATTGATGGGTCAGGAATTCGTGCCACTGCCTATTCGACTGATATGAACTGTCAATCCGGCAAAATATGGATTCTTAAAAAATTATGGGAATGCTGATTCTCCACATAATACAGGATATGTATGGGCCTCAATGATTTGGGATTTAAACTGGAAACTGGTTGATAAATATGGTTTTTCTCCAGATTTATATCATGGGAAAGCGGGTAACAATATGGCTTTACAATTGGTAATGACAGGACTTAAATTACAACCTTGTTCTCCCGGATTTGTGGATGGTCGTGATGCGATTCTTAAGGCAGATGAACAACTGAATGAAGGCGCGAACAAATGTGATATTTGGGAAGCTTTTGCCCGCCGAGGATTAGGATATAGTGCTAAGCAAGGGAGTTCAAATAGCAGAACTGATGGAACTGAAGCTTTTGATATGCCGCCTGCAGATATTTTGGCATGTAAGTTATCAACTTCAGAAATCAAAGAATCAACTTTCCAAATGTATCCAAACCCTGCGAAAGATATGGTTTATATTGTAGACAAATCAATCAAAAATGATATCAAAGTTGATATTGTTGATATGACCGGTAGAAGTGTTTCAACTAAAACTGTAAAATTTGATGGTCAAAAAGGAAGTGTTTCTACAGAAAATTTACCGAAAGGAGTTTACATCTTAAAATTCGAAACGAATAACGGTACCTTTACAAAAAAATTAATCAAAAACTAAATTAGTTTTTGATTAAAAAAAACAAATCCGAGAAGTAAAAACTTCTCGGATTTTTTATTTCTCAACTCTTCATAGAATACCATCAAATAAATTTAATCGACAGGCATCTTTCGTAAAAAAAGAAAAGTTTAACCATATTCTTCTTCATTCAATTATCTTTGCCGCAATTATTCGATAAAACATATGGTTACAGTTAATGATATTTCCGTTCAATTTGGCTCTACAGCACTATTTAGTGGAGTAAGTTTTGTGATAAACGAAAACGATAAAATTGCTTTAATGGGTAAAAATGGGGCAGGAAAATCTACCTTACTCAAAATTGTTGCTGGGATAAATAAACCTTCATCAGGAAATATTTCGGCTCCTAAAGAAGCCGTTATTGCTTATTTACCGCAGCATTTATTAACTGAAGATAATTGTTCTGTCCGAGAAGAAACGTCGAAAGCATTCGACGAATACCTTTCAATGAAACAAGAGATAGATGATATAAACGAACAATTAACTGTACGAACTGATTATGAAAGCGATGATTATATGAAATTAATCGAACGTGTATCAGAGGTCAGTGAAAAGTTTTATTCAATGGAAGAAGTTAACTACGAAGCTGAAGTTGAAAAAGTTTTGAAAGGAATGGGATTCTTGCAGGAAGATTTGGACAGACCTACATCTGAATTTTCAGGTGGTTGGCGTATGCGAATCGAATTGGCAAAAATTCTTTTACGCAAGCCTGATTTAATTTTGTTAGACGAGCCAACCAATCACTTGGATATTGAATCGATTCAATGGTTAGAGGATTTCTTGAAAAACCAAGCCAAAGCCGTAATGGTTATCTCACACGATCGTACCTTTGTCGATAATATTACCAATCGTACAATTGAAGTAACGATGGGACGTATTTATGATTACAAAGCAAAATATTCCGATTATTTAGTTTTGCGTCAAGACAGAAGAATTCACCAACAAAAGGCATATGATGAACAACAAAAATTTATTGCCGAAAATAAATTATTTATCGAACGTTTTCGCGGAACATTTTCTAAAACAGAACAAGTACAATCGCGTGTTCGAATGTTAGAGAAATTAGAAATTATTGAAGTAGATGAAGTAGACACTTCTGCGCTTAAACTAAAATTTCCGACTGCAGCTCGTTCAGGGCAATATCCGGTCGTAGTGGAAAATTTATCAAAATCTTATGGTGAACATATTGTTTTTTAATGAGGCTAATATGGTTATTGAACGTGGACAGAAAGTTGCGTTAATCGGGAAAAATGGTGAAGGAAAGTCGACAATGATTAAAGCCATTATGAATGAAATTGATTTCAATGGTAAATTAGAAATCGGTCATAATGTGCAAATCGGGTATTTTTGCACAAAATCAAGCTTCATTATTAGAAGAAGATTTGACAATTTTCGAAACTGTAGACCGCATTGCAGAAGGAGACATCAGAACACAAATCAAAAGTATTCTGGGAGCTTTTTATGTTTAAAGGTGATGATATCGACAAAAAAGTAAAAGTGCTTTCGGGGGGAGAAAAAACACGTCTGGCGATGGTAAAATTGTTATTAGAACCCTATAATGTGTTGATTTTAGATGAGCCAACGAATCATTTAGATATGAAAACAAAAGATATCATTAAAGATGCGTTAAAAGAATTTGAAGGAACGGTTATTTTAGTTTCGCACGACCGTGATTTCTTAGATGGTTTAGCGGAAAAAGTTTTTGAATTTGGAAAACAAACGTGTGAAAGAACATTTTGAAGATATCAAAGGCTTCCTGGCCACAAAAAAAATGGAGAGTTTAAAAGAAATAGAAAAATAAACACGATAAAATATGAATAAACACAAATTATTTGCATTAGTTTTTTTGATTATTTCAAGTTTTACCTTTGCTCAAAAAAGGTATGTAGATGTAGAATTAATCAAAAATAATAACGACACAATTCATTCTACAATGATGGTAATTGTTAATCTTTTTAATAAAAAATTAATTAATGATGCTAGTTTTTACAAAAAAAGCCATTTTAGTTGATACCAACAAGAAAAAAACAGCAAAAATTAAAGCAAGAGAGATTAAATCCTTATCTTTTACCAATCTATATGATCGTAAAGTGACTTATGTAAACGATGGAAGTCAATTAAAAGTTTTAGTTTTTGATGGAAAAATAAAATGGTACCAAAGAATCTCTCAACATTTAATGGATGGTTCGATAAGTTATCATGATTATTTAGTAAATGAAAAAGGAGAAGTTTTTCAATTAGGTTTATTTAATCATAGAAAAAATCAGCTAAGTAAAGCAATTGCTGATAATCCTGAATTATTGAAAGAAATTGAAGACCAACGTATGGATAATATCGATTTAGTAGATATTCTGACAAGATATAATGATTCAAAGAATTAAATAATAAAAAAGCTACTCAATTGAGTGGTTTTTTTATTGTTTCAAATTAACTTTAAATTCAATAAAATTACAGACTTTAATCAATGAATATTGAATACTACAAGCCTAAAAATGATATTTTAAAAAAATATGTAGACGGCTATTATTTTATACAAAAAGATAAACTATCTGGAAGTGTAGAATATGAAACATTTCCGAATAACAATATCTTTTATACAATCAATAAAAACACAATTGTCAAGGAAGAAAAAGAGAATATTTTTCTTAGTTCTTCTGAAAATAATATGATTATTTGTTCTTTGGTTTTGAGTTATTCTAAACCAATGAGAATTTTCTATACACATTTAATAGACGAAATAACAATTTGTTTTAAAACCATTAGGAATATTTCATTTTGATATAACTGATTTTAGTTCAAAAAACAAAAAGACGTTAATTGATTTTAATTTGTTTAAAGATATAACCGATTTTTCTGCCAAATTATTTGATTTAACTATTAATGAAAAGACTGTTGCATTGGAACAATATTTAATTTCAAAGTTGATCGAAGTTGATTTATCTTTTCTGGAGAATATAAGCAGAGATGTTGAAAAAGAAATTAAAATTGAAAGATATTTCAAAAAAATATTCTGTTTCAAGACAATATTTGAACCGAATTTTCAAAAAACATTTAGGAAAATCTCCTTCTGAATATAGAAAAATCTTCCGATTCAGAAATTCTTTACTTAATAAAAAAGAAAGTAAAAATTTAACTGAATTGTCATTGAAAGATTATTATGATCAATCACACTTTATCAAAGATTTCAAATCAATTACAAAACGAAACCCAAATCAATTTTTTAAAGAAGTTGATTTACAAAACGAAACAGCTTTGAAATTTTTTGATTAGTTTACATTCTTACAATTTTGAATCTATTTATTAAAATATTTTAGCCAATAAATTATTGTTACATGATCAATTGGAAAAAGATTCATTATTTTACTTATACATTTTGTCGCTACTTTTTAGCAACCATGATTATTTTCTTATGCTCTTGCAAAAATTTTTGAAACTCAATTTATATCGCAACCAAGTGTTTATGACAAGCCAATTGGAAATCTTTCTGGATTTGAACTTACGTGGTTTTATTATGGTTATTCATATTGGTATGGTTTAATCATTGCTTCAACGCAAATTATCAGTTCTTTGCTTCTATTTTTTAGACAAACAACAAGAATTGGCATCATCATTTTCTTAACGTTTATGATTAATATTTTACTGATGGATTTTGCTTATGATATTGATGGAGCAAAAGGAATGGCTGTAGTTTTAACCATAATGGCATTATTCGTTTTTTTCTCTGATTATAACGAATTAATTAAATATTTTATAAAAACGCCTCCACTATTTGAGAAAGAAAGAACTATAAAAATCAATAAAAATAAGTAAACTGAAATTTATCTATATCCCTCTTGTTTTCATCGGATTATTTGTTTTGATTACGACACTAAAAGATAAATTTTTAAGTCAAAATCAATTTTTTGGAGCTTGGGAAAATGTAAAAAATAATGAAAGAATTTATTTTGAATCTGCTAATACATTTCAAAAAGTGAATAATTCTACATTTAAACCTATTAATTCAGGAACATATACTTTTGAAAAAGATTCAATTTATTTAAAAGAAACGCAAGAAGAAAATCAAACTCCCGAAATTATTCTTAAAGGAAAGTTTAATATCAATAATAATGAGTTGAAAATAGAAACAACGAAAGGAGTCAAATTCTATAAAAGAATTAGATAAAACGAAAAATCCACTCAGTTGAGTGGATTTTATTTATTTCTTTACAAACTTCGTTAAAATAACGATTAATTGTCCGTCAACTTTTCCTTCAATCTGTTCTGTATTATCATGTACCAAACGAATATTTCTTACAGCAGTTCCTATTTTAGCGTTAATAGAAGATCCTTTTACATCCAAATCTTTGATTAAGGTTACGGTATCCCCATTCACCAAAATATTTCCATTACTGTCTTTGTGCAATTCAACACTTCCATCACCTTCGTGATCTCCCGAAGCTTTTGCCCATTCCATATTCTCGTCATCCAAGTACATCATGTCCAAAGCATCAGCGGCCCAAGATTCATTTCTAAAGCGATTTAACATTCGCCAAGAAAGCACCTGAACCGCAGGAACTTCACTCCACATTGACGAAAGTAAAAATGATTCCCAAAAAGTAGCATCTAATTCCTCTTTCTTCTCAATCTGATTGATACATTTTTGAGTGATGTAAACATTACGATCAGGATTACTACTCGCATCAGGATTTACTTCATAAATCGATAAATTTTCTGTAACTCCTGTCAATTCACATTGGTTACCGCTTCTTTCTTGTAAAAATGCTTCTAATTTCATGTATTGATTTTAAAACTTTTGCAAAGATAACTTTTATTTAGAATTTAAACTTTTATCGTATTTGAATAAACTTTTATTTAAATTCGTTTAGAATAAAAAAATCAATCTAAATATGTTAGTAAAAAAGAATTCAGGTGAATTAATCCCATATAATCCCAAAGCTTTAAAGCGTTCATTAACAAAGTCAGGAGCAAAAAAAGAAGAAGTTGAAGAAGTTTTTGAGTTGGTTTCAAAGGATATTTACAATGGGATTCCAACCAAAGAGTTGTATCGTATTGCCTTTTCACACCTCAAACACTACAGAAGTTCTTATGCGGCACGTTACAGCCTAAAAAGAGCATTGAGAGATTTTAGGTCCGGAAGGCTATTATTTCGAAAAGTGGATTGGAAAAGTTTTACAAGCTGCGGGGTATCAATCTTTACATTCCGAAATTGTACAAGGAAATGCCGTAACACATGAAATAGATGTTGTCGCATCTAAAGGAAATCAATTGATTTTCTGCGAGTGTAAATTCAGAAATGATGAAGATGCTAAAATTAGTGTAACAACACCGATGTATTTTTTATCCCGAATGAAAGATGTAGAAGATCACACCTACCATTTTTTCGGAAGAGAGCTGAAAACCGACCAAAGGCTTTCTCGTGACCAATGCATACCTGACAACAGATAGTATAGATTTTGCAAATTATTATGGTATTGGCTTAATTTCATGGGATTATCCGGAAAAAAACAGCATCAAATATTTGGTTGATAATGCCGCTTTATATCCTGTTACTTGTTTAACGACTTTAACGCCTGAACAAGAAAAAGTTTTGTTATCAAAAGAATGTATTTTAGTGAAAGACTTGCAAAATAATATCAAAATATTAGACTCATTAAATTTACCTCAAGATCAATTGAAAGAAGTTTTAGAAGAAACAAATGAATTGCTGGAAATAGAAAATTTCACTTGTGTAATAGAATAAATAAAAAAGAAGCTTAATTAAAGCTTCTTTTTTATTTATAATTCTTTAAAGATCTCAAAACTATCTTTATGATCACACCAAAATTCATCCAGGTTAATCATTCGGTCTTTTAGGAACGAAATAATTTGAGGCCAATCTGTTTCTCTAAAAATACTGATATTATCTAACCGGATTTTGATTGTCGAAATCATTTTTCCATCATCATCATAATCTTCTTTTGTCCAAATCCATTTCTCGTTAAGATAACTCTCCAAAAGATTTTCATATTCTTCAAACTGTTCATACATCATCCATTGAACTGAAGCATCAGGATGCGAAATTTCTATCGACACTTCTGCATACTTCCTTTCAACATCAGTTCTAAAACTAATTCCTTTAATTGTTGTTTTATAATTAACCCAATTTATAGGTAGTCCCTCAGCATTCATCTGCAATTTCATGTACGATCCGTACGAAATCCAAAAATCTTTTTTTATACGATAAGCTTCTTCTTTTGAAAACAAAGTGAATAATTTTCTACAAAAATCGGTTTAATATTCTATTCGGCAAAATTTCATAAAAAATACCTTGGATTGATTCTTGTTCTATTAAATTTGAAAAAATATTTAAAAAAGTAAATATGAAATTATTTTCTTTCCTTGGTTTAATAGGAATTTTAACTTTCTCTACTGTGAATGCACAATCTGTGGAAACTGTGAAATATGAAGCTTTACACGAAAAAATTACAACTTATAAAGATCAAGTTGTTGTCGTTAATTTTTGGGCAACATGGTGCGCTCCTTGTGTTGAAGAGATTCCTGCATTTATGGAAGTTAATGGAAAATACAAAGACAATCCTAATTTCAAAATGCTATTGGTATCTTTGGATCGACCAAAAGTATTGGATAAAGTAAAGAAATTTATAACAGATTATCACATCAATACAGAAGTTGTTTTGCTAGATGACACCAAGCGGATGAATGAATGGATTCCTTCTTTCGATTCCAAGTGGGGTGGAAATATTCCCGTTACAATTATTTACAATAAAGGAGAAAAAAGTTGCTTTCCATGATCAAGCCATGACCAAATATGAACTGGAGGATGTAATCAATGAAATTCTTCCATAAAATCAAATGTGATATTTTTTCAATTTAACTTCCATTCCTGCAAACTATATGTACCTGTAAATTGTTTTATTGTTAAAATATGATTTTATTCATGTTTTCAATAAATATTATTGTATTTTTAGTAGACACTAATTAAATAACAATAATATGAACAAATTTATCTTTACATTAGCTACACTTGCTGTATTCACAGCTTGTAGTGATGACACTAAAAAACGAAATGGATCCTCAAGCAGAATCTGCTAATCAAAAAGTTGCAAGTCGAACGTGCGCTTCTGATGAAGTTTTAAAATTACAGCTATCAGAAAATCCTAATCTGGCCTCAAAAATGGCAGATATTGAAGCCCATGCCCAAAACTTTGAAAAAATGCAAGGAAAACTAGTCAACGGAACTATTGTTATCCCTGTTGTTGTAAATGTTTTGTATAAAACGGCCGCTGAAAATATTTCTTTAGCTCAGATTCAGTCTCAAATTGATGTTTTAAATAAAGATTTTCAATGCACAGAATGCTGATTTTTCCCAGGTGCCAGCTTTGTTTTCAAATGTAAAAGCAAATGTTGGGATTAAATTTGAATTAGAAACGGTGAACAGAAAACAAACAACAAAAACTTCTTGGGGAACAAATGATGCCATGAAGAAAAGTACAGGAATTCTGCCAACTTCCCCTACAACAAAACTTAATTTATGGGTGTGTACAATCGGAAGTGGTATTTTGGGTTATGCACAATTTCCAGGAGGTAGTTCTGCAACAGACGGAGTGGTAATTGATTCAAGATATTTTGGAAATACAGGAACTGCAACTTACCCGTTCAACTTAGGGAGAACAGCTACTCATGAAGTTGGTCCACTGGATGAATTTACGTCACATTTGGGGAGATGGAGGTGGATGTCTAACAGATTATGTGAACGATACGCCTTATCATAATGCACCAAACTATGGTGTCCCTGCATACCCTCATTATAGTACATGTTCAGGATCTCCTGTCGAAATGACCATGAATTATATGGATTATAGTGACGATAGAGGATTATATATGTTCTCTGAAGGACAAAAAAGCAGAATGTTATCTATTTTCAGTCCGGGAGGTGCGCGCTATAGTTTCGCTCAATAACATCAGGATAATTAAATATAGTAGTAAAAAACTCTTGAATGAATAGTTCAGGAGTTTTTTATTTTTTGTAAGTTTATCTAAACTTAAAACTACAAAAATGAATAAAAAACATATCAGAAAAGATGTCATTCAGCATCTTATCCAACTTAAACAAGATGAAATAAAACGCCTTAAAAGAGTCGGAACGAATTTATACTGAAAGCGCTGATTTAGATGAAGAATCGAGTTTAGAGCTGGATGATTTTGCACAGCAAAGTCAATCTACAGATTCCGCCAGAAATCTACAAATAAGAATTAATCAAGCAACAGAAGATTTAAACAACTTCAAAGTGCTTCGTCCTGAGTTGATTGATGAAATAACGGAAGGAAATGTTGTTTTTGACTGACAAAGTTAATTTTGTCATTGGTTTATCTTTCAAAGATTTCGAATGGGAAAATAAAAAGTTTGTAGGAATTAGTACACAAGCACCTATTTTTGAAGCGTTGCTTGGAAAACGAGCCGGCGATAAAATAGAATTTAATGGAATAAAATATACCATAGAAGAAATATTATAGCATGCCAAAAATACATACAATAGACCTGAATTTTCAAAATGAAAAGGAAGCTATCGCAACTTATTTAATCGAAACAGAACAGGGACCGGTTTTAGTTGATCCGGGTCCATACTCCACTTTCGAAAAGCTGAAAACAGGAATAGAAACTTTAGGTTGGCGGGTAATTGACATTGAAAATATTTTAATTACACACATTCATTTTGATCATGCCGGTGCCGCTTGGAAATTTACAGAACATGGTGCGACAATTTTTGTCAATCCAATTGGTTTACCTCATCTTAAGAATCCGGAAAAATTATGGGATTCAGCTAAAATGATTTATGGTGATGATATGAATCGTTTATGGGGAGAAATGAAACCGATCAATGAAGAATATTTAGTTGGTTTGGCAGATGGACAGAGTGTCGAGTTTGGTGATGTTGTTTTCCAAACAATTTATACCCCCGGACACGCAGTACATCATAATGCTTATGTTTTAGATGATGTTATTTTCACAGGAGATGTTGCAGGAGTTAAAATAGAAAACGGACCTGTATCCCCTCCTTGTCCACCACCTGATATCAACATCGAATTATGGAAAGAATCGATCGCTAAATTGAAAAAAATAGATGCAAAAGGAATTTATCCCACACATTATGGTTACCATGAAAACCTTGAAGCTCATTTTCATCAATTAGAAAAAACGTTGGACGAATGGGCAAATTATATAAAACCAATGTATGATGATCAAATCCCAACAGAAGATGTTGTTCCTGTTTTTGTTGATTTTGTAACAAAATCCTACAAAGATGAAGGACTAACAGAAGATCAGATTCTGGTATATGAATATGCTAATCCATCCTGGATGTCTGTGAATGGATTACTCCGGTATTGGAAACTGAAAGAACAAGGAAGATTATAAAAAAAAAGAAAAGCTGTCAGGTATTTGACAGCTTTTCTTTTTTTATTCAATTCTCAAGTCATATTTTTAACACGGATATTTCCGGTAGAATTTAAAATTTCAGTTCCAAATTCAAATGATGATAAATAAATATTTTCTCCGATGAGATGATGTTTATTCATTGCATTGATAAATTCCATCACATTTACTTTTCCTGCAGTTCGTTTATCTTTTCTCACAAAAGCAACGTAATCCCAACTTGAATTTAAATCTTTTTTGATCAAATGACCTCTGTAAATATCATACTGACCAAAGGAAGTAATTACATTTCCTACTTTTTTACCAAAAGGTTTAAACTTATTGTAATCTTCCCAAATCATAACCTCTACTCCAATTGTTTGCAAAGCTACTTTTGGAGAATAATGCAACCAAAAATCAAAAGCTAAATTATATTTTTTATTGTTCACTTCTAAAATCGTTTCATAATCAACCTCAAAAATTTTAATTTCATTGATATTTTTGAAGTAATTATCCGATTTAACATCAGTCAAATTCAACCAGGCACTTTCTCCAAACCAAATTTCAGGATAGCCGATAACACCATATTTTCTGCCAGAAGTTTGCCATTTCCAACCTGCCATATTATCGTTTGTAAAAATCGTTTGGGAATAAATACCTTTTTTCACTTTATTTTCACCCCATTTATTGTTGTTAATTTGATACCCTTGCCATTCTATAATTGCACCTTTTTCAGTTTTCTCTTGATTAGTATTCTGACCAAAAATAAAAACAGACACGGTTGTTAGTATTGTTACAAAGAATTGCTTCATAGATTATTATTCAAAAAAAGGATGCTTTTTGCATCCTTGTAAAAATATAAAATTGTTGTAATTATAATTGCAATAATTTTTCTTTTGCATGTTTATAATCAATTAATAAATCATCAAACACTTCAGCAAACCGTCGGAATTGAATCAATCAAAGCTGAAACTTGGCCAATCTCTAATTCTCCGTGAATTAAATCACCTTCAAACATTCCTTTCTTAGAGCGTCCTCTACCCAAAAGTTCTTTCAATTCTTCTGCATTTGTTCCTAGTCGGTATTTCTCTTGTATTTGATTAAAAAATTCATTTTTAATTAACCTGACAGGAGCCAATTCTTTTAATGTTAATTGCGTATCTCCCTCTTGCGCTTTTACAATCACCTCCTTGAAAGTTTGATTTGCAGAAGATTCTTGTGTCCGCGGCAAAACGGGAACCTATTTGCACACCGTCTGCACCTAGAGCTAATGCTGCCAAAATTTGAGAACCTGTTCCTATACCTCCCGCTGCTATTAACGGAATATCTATTTGACGTCTGACATTCGGAATTAAACACAATGTTGTTGTTTCTTCTCTGCCATTATGTCCGCCAGCTTCAAAACCTTCTGCCACGACAGCATCGGACACCTGCTTCTTGAGATTTCAGTGCAAATTTGGCACTACTCACTACATGTGCTACAGTAATTCCTTCTTTTTTTAGAATTTCAGTCCATGTTTTTGGATTTCCTGCAGAAGTAAACACAACTTTTACACCTTCTTTCTAAAATAATCTGCATAATTTCTTCAATATTAGGATAAAGCATCGGAACATTTACTCCAAAAGGATGATTTGTAGCAGCTTTTACACTTTTGAATATGTTCACGTAAAACGTTGGGATACATGCTTCCTGCAACCTATTAATCCTAATCCTCCTGCATTACTGACAGCTGAAGCTAAACGCCATCCACTGTTCCAAATCATACCTCCTTGAATAATTGGGTATTTTATTGCAAATAATTTTGTTATATTCGTGTCCATTTTCGTTATATTTAGGCATAAAAATAATTAAATATAGAGAAGGAAAAAATTTAATTTTAACATAAATACTGACAGTTTGACTTTGGCAAATTATTTGATTTGCAAAAATCAAATTTTTAGAAAATAATTTAGAGTTTAATTATCTCTACTAATAATAAAAAAATATAAGCTATGTATTGGACTTTAGAATTGGCATCTTATTTAAGTGATGCGCCTTGGCCAGCAACAAAAGATGAATTAATTGATTACGCAATTCGTACTGGTGCACCTTTAGAGGTGGTAGAAAACTTACAATCTATAGAGGATGAAGGAGATTCTTACGAAAGCATTGAAGAAATTTGGGCGGACTATCCAACGGATGATGATTTCCTTTGGAACGAAGACGAATATTAAAAATAAAAAAGCCCAAATTGGGGCTTTTTTCAATTCTATAATCTATAACTAACATAGTTAACGTATATTTGCATCTAAATTAGTCATCAAATATATTGTAGCTAATTTGGACGAAGAACGCAGAAAAATATGAATATTTTAACAAAAATTTTACAAGGATTCTTAGGAGATAAGAATGCGAAAGATGTAAAAGAATTACAAAAATATGTTGATGCAGCTTAACGAAGCTGGTCAATCGTTTGGTTCATTAACAATTGATGAATTAAGAGAAAAAACGACAGGCTTTAAAACAAAATTAGTTGAAGCAACAAAAGACCTTAAAGCTCAGATTGATGAGTTAAAGCAGAAAGTTGAAGAAACTGAAGATTTTGGTGAAAAAGAAGAGTTGTATTCTCAAATCGATAAAATCAATAAACAAGCTTACGAGATTGAAGAAAAGATTTTATTAGAAATTTTACCGGAAGCTTTTGCGGTTATGCGCGAAACAGGTAAACGTTTTACTGAAAATGAAACATTAGAAGTAACTGCTTCTGAATTTGATAAAACATTAGTAGATCGTGGTCACGATTTCGTAGCGCTAAAAAGATGATAATACTGCAATATGGAAAAATTCATGGGATGCAGCAGGTCGTCAGGTTACATGGGATATGTCACACTATGATGTTCAGTTTATTGGAGGTTCTGCCTTACACTTAGGACGTATTGCGGAGATGCAAACAGGTGAAGGTAAAACGTTAGTAGCAACATTGCCAATTTATTTAAATGCATTGACAGGCCGTGGTGTTCACTTAGTAACGGTAAATGATTATTTGGCAAAACGAGATATGGCATGGATGCGTCCGATTTTCTCTTTCCATGGGTTATCTGTAGACTGTATTGATAACCACCAACCAAACTCTCCGGGTCGTCGCGAAGCTTATGCTTGTGACATTGTTTATGGTACAAATAATGAATTTGGTTTCGATTATTTACGTGATAATATGGCCAATACGCCTGACGCTTTGGTGCAACGCGAACTAAACTTTGCGATTGTCGATGAGGTCGATTCTGTATTAATTGATGATGCCCGTACACCATTGATTATTTCCGGGCCTGTTCCACAAGGTGATCGTCACGAGTTCGATGTATTAAGACCAAAAATTGATCGTTTATACAATATGCAACGTGAAATGTTGGGTAAAACATTGAACGAAGCAAAAACATTATTTAAGCAAGGTGATTTAAAAGAAGGTGGTTTCAAATTGTATCAGGTTTACCGTGGTTTACCAAAATACAAGCCTTTAATTAAATTCTTATCACAAGACGGTATTCGTGCTCAATTACAAAAAACAGAAGCTCATTTCATTCAGGATAATAACCGTGAAATGCCAAAAGTTGATGAGCATTTATACTTTGTAATTGATGAAAAACAAAATCAATCAGATTTTAACAGATAAAGGTATCGAGTATTTGTCTAAGGGAATGGAAGATGATCAATTCTTCATTTTACCAGACGTTTCTACAAATATTGGAGCAATTGAAAAATTCAGGAAAAGAGAAAGAAGAGATTCTTAAAATGAAAGAAGAATTCTTCCGTAATTTTTCTATTAAATCTGAACGTATTCATACGTTAAGTCAATTATTGAAAGCATATACATTATTCGAGAAAGATATTGAGTATGTTGTGGTAGACGGAGAAGTAAAAATCGTTGACGAATCGACAGGTCGTATTATGGATGGTCGTCGTTATTCAGATGGTTTACACCAAGCTATAGAAGCGAAAGAGAATGTAAAAATTGAAGCTGCAACACAAACATTTGCAACCATTACATTACAGAATTACTTCCGTATGTACAACAAATTAGGAGGTATGACTGGTACAGCGGAAACTGAAGCTGGTGAATTCTGGGAAATTTACAAATTAGATGTTGTTTCTATTCCTACAAACCGCCCAATTTTACGTCACGATAGAAATGATATTGTTTTTAAAACAAATCGTGAAAAATATAAAGCCGTAATCGAGGAAATTGTTCGATTATCTCAAGAAGATAAACGACCTGTATTGGTTGGAACAACGAATGTTGAGATTTCTGAGTTATTATCAAAAGCTTTAAAACTACGTGGAATTGCACACAATGTCTTGAATGCAAAACTACACAAAAGTGAAGCTGATATTGTAACAGAAGCTGGTAAGCCGGGAGCTGTTACAATTGCAACAAATATGGCGGTCGTGGTACCGACATCAAATTAACCCAAGAAGTAAAAGAATCCGGAGGTTTGGCTATCATTGGTACCGAACGTCACGATTCTCGTCGTGTAGACCGTCAGTTACGTGGTCGTGCCGGTCGTCAAGGAGATCCAGGATCGTCTCAATTCTTTGTCTCATTAGAAGATTCATTAATGCGTTTGTTTGGTTCTGAAAGAATCGCTAAGCTAATGGACCGTATGGGACACAAAGATGGTGATGTCATTGAACACTCGATGATTACAAAATCTATCGAACGTGCACAGAAAAAAGTTGAAGAAAACAACTTTGGTATTCGTAAACGTTTGCTGGAATACGATGATGTCATGAACAAACAACGTGAGGTAATTTACAAACGTCGTCACAACGCTTTATTTGGAGATCGTCTTGAAGTTGATATCGCAAACATGATTTATGATGTCGCTGCTTCTATTGTAAAATCAAACAAAGATTTTGAAGATTTTGCTCAATACGAATTGGATTTAATTAAATACTTCACAATGGGTACTCCTGTTACAGAGGATGAATTTAGATCTAAATCAGTAAAGGATTTAACAAACATGACATATGATGCAGCAATCGAAGATTACAAAGCACGTATGAAATATGTGGCAGAAACAGCTTTCCCTGTTATTTCGAATGTTTACGAAAATCAAGGACATATGTTCTCTCGTATTCAAGTCCCATTTACAGATGGAATTCGTCAAATGACTGTGGTTTGTGATTTAAAAGAAGCGTATGAATCTCAAGGTAAAACATTAATCAAAGATTTCGAAAAATCTGTTGTATTAAGTTTAATTGATGACAATTGGAAAGAGCATTTACGTGACGTTGATGATTTACGCAAAACATCTCAAAATGCGGTTTACGAGCAGAAAGATCCGTTAGTAATTTACAAACAAGAATCTTTCCATATCTTCCAAAGAATGTTAGATACGGTAAACAAAGAAATTATTTCATTCTTGTTCAAAGGTGAATTGCCAAATGCTCAAAAAGAAGAATCTGTAGAGAAAACTGAAACAGCGAACTAAAAGATTTATTCATATAATTTTAACCCTTTCTGAATATTTTTCAGAAAGGGTTTTTTCGTATTTTTACATTTCTTGTCATACTGAATATCTTTCAGTATTTTATTTATTAAATAAATTTAAAAACAAATGAAATTTGCATACTTACACGGCTACCAAGGATTTGTAACAGATGAAAAAAGAGAATATTTAAATTCTTTGGGAGAATGTTATGCCCCAACAATAGATTATGACAACGCACCTACATTGATTCAGGATTTAGTACAGCAATTTACAAATGAACCAATCGAATTTATAGCAGGAACAAGTTTAGGCGGAATGATAAGTTATTATTTGGGATTAATGTTAAACATCCCTGTTCTGATGTTCAACCCTGCTGTAATTGCTGTAGAACGGTTAAAACCGTTTATTCCTGACCAACTGTTAAATGGTATTCCACAACAACGCAACTTAATTTTTACAGGTTTAAAAGATGATGTTATCGAACCAAAATTCCAAATCGAATTTGTTGAACGTTTAAAACAACAAAACGCAACCATTGATCAAATTTTTGATGCAGAAATGACACACTTAATTACACTCGAAGAATTTGAAAAAGCATTTGAAATGTTCCTTGAATTGAAGAAGTCAGAATAAGTTAAATATAGTTTTTAACGTTTTTTGGTATAGTTTATGAAGTTCTAAAGAAAATCAAAATAAATATTATGAAAAAACTAGTTTTAACACTTTGTGTAGGTATGCTATCAGTATTTTCTTATGCTCAAGAGATAACAACTCCTCAAACTTCAGCCAATGTCGGGACAACACCAATTAAACAAGGAAATTGGATTGTAGGTGGTTCGATAGGCTCTTTAGGTTATTCTTTTGAAGGTAAAAATTTTAATATTAATTTTAATCCTCAAGCCGGATATTTTATTTCTGATGGAATAGCAGTTGGTTTAGGTATTGGAGCAGGCTTACAAACTGTAAAAGAAGGTAAGAATATTTGGAACTATAAAGTAGCTCCATTTGCCCGTTATTACTTTCCTGAAGGAGCTAGTTCGACAGGACGTTTTTTTGGACAAGGTGATATTGGTATTTCTGGAACTGGCGCTACAGCTGAAGAGAATGCTAAAACTTCATTTGCTTTTGGAGTAAATGCGGGTTATGCTCATTTTATATCTCGAAATGTTGCATTAGAAGGAACAGTTGGATACAACTATTCAAAATCGGATTTAGCCAACGCGCAAGCACAAAATGGTTTAGGGTTGACTTTAGGCTTCCAAATTTACTTGGGGCATAAATAAATTTTACATTCTTATTAAATAAAATAAAATAAAAGCCACTTTTAGAAGTGGCTTTTATTTTATCAATAGTTTTTTATAATCCCAACATTTCAGGTCCTTGTTCAAAAACAACATCAACCGGAATGTTTTTCGTTTTCAAAATATCTAAATCATTTTGTAAATCAGTGTGAATAGTTCCTTTATCTGCATACAATTTTTTTACTCCCTCGTAATCTCCATTTCCCTGCAATGTCAAAATTAATTCTGATAAACCATTCATTGGCTCTTTCCATTTTAAACAGCATTTACTTTGTAACGTCCGCTTGCAGTTTTCTCAAAAGCACCTTGTTCAGCAAAATAATTAAAGGCGATCATATTTGCTTGTCCATGAGCAGAACTTGCTCCAAAACGAACAGAACGTAAAATTCCGGCCAAGAAGGTCACAAAATAATCTTCCTGAGCACCTGTCAATTCCCCTTTCTTCAATAATTGATTCACCATATACAAACCAAGAATATCTGCTTTTCCTTCTTCTAAAGCAGAATTTGCTTCTTTCAAAGCATCTCGTACAGTTCCTTTTCCATTGACTGTATTTTTGATTCCTAAACCATGTGCTACTTCATGAAACATCACATTTGAGAAAAACGCATCAAATTTAACATTCTTTTGCTGGCTCTCATCGATTAAAGCTGTAGAAATCGGAACTAAAATTTTATCAAATTTTGCTTTCATCGCATTTTTTAATTGCAAACGACGTGTTCCTTTTTCCAGTTGTACACGCTCATCATTTGGTAAATTAATGGCGATTGTCTTTCCAGCGGCGTTACAATCTCCTGCATAATAGACCACATCGTACGCATTAAGGTCAGAATCTGTTCCGGGAACTTCTTTTTTATAATTTGCCGAAACGGGTAAATTCTTTTGTAGTTCCGGTAAATATTGAACAAATTTTGCCAATCTCTTTCGACCATTCGATGTCTTTTACTAAAATGTACGCTGAATATGAAGTTTTGTATCCGAACAATTGATCTTTCATAATTTTTCGATTGGACCAACCACCATATCGATATTTGCATTTTTCATATCCATCCAAGCCAAATCACTTGCATAGAAATCATCGCTCATCAAAGCGGCAGCACGTAATTTTAAATATTTTTTAAGCCCAGCATCTTCAGCTAATTCAGAAGCTTGAGTCAAATATTCGGCTGCTTTTTGCAATTGATTTTTAAAGTTTTCATGATAAGCAACTGTATACAATTTTCCCCCTCTATTGCGACGAACAATTGTATACGGAGATTTTCCATCTTTTAAATCAGCTTGTTCAAATTCTTCCTTGGTCATATTTGTAGGATAGAAAGTTGCTCCAGCAGGTTTTGTTCCAACACCATTGATAAAAGGTGCTTCGTTATTCAATCGATCCCAAGGTCCATAGTTTATTTTTGCATATTCTCTGGCTTTTCCTTTGGTTTCGTCTATCAAATCTATCTTAGCACCATAAGCTTGCTGCCAAAATAAATCATCCATAATATCAGCCGTTTTAAACATCAAACGTAAAATTTCTTTTTCGTTTTTTGTTAAATGCGAAATATCTGTTGTTAATGGAACTTGAGCATAATATTGATAAACGTAATCTTTTGTCATTTCAGTTGAGGTTTGAACTGATCTTGTTGCAGTTTTTTGAGTTGAACAAGAGCTTAAAACTCCTGCAAAAGCAATCAATCCCAAGAATATTGATGATTTTTTCATTTTGAATGTTTTGGTAAATTTAAAGAGAAAAAGAGTATATTTATAAATTAAGTTCATACATAAAATTTGTAATGCTTTTTGATAAAAAATTTATAATCCTAATTATACTTTTCTATATTATTTATTTCATTTTTACTTTATTTAGAATTAGAAATAATAAAAAAAAATAATTATAAATTAAACGTCAACTCAGATGTGTCAATATTTAAATTAAAAGGGCAGATAGTCGAAAAAGATATTATTCCAAAATTTAAGCTAGACTTTTCAACGTATAATTTATTTATTAGAGAAAATATAATTTACATTACATCTCAAAAAAATTTCAATCCCTTGAAAAGTTTTGATTTTATCAAGTTCTGGATTTTTTGAAAATCAAGAAACAGAAACTATTCATGAATTGTATTTTGACAAAAAGGAAAGATTAGTCGTTGTTTATTATCCATATAATATTTTTTTCATTTTTCTTGGGTAGTAATAAAACAAAAATTATTCTTACGGGTTTTACTGAACAAGAGAAGTTTAAACTTAAAAATTTTATTACAACTTATATTAGCATTGACTAATTATCATTATTATATGAAATAAAAAAATCTCAACTTCTATTGAAATTGAGATTTAATGCGGGTGAATGATGGGTCTCGAACCCACGACCTCCGGAACCACAATCCGGCGCTCTAACCAACTGAGCTACAATCACCATTTGGTATGAATTTCTTTTGAAACGAATTCTAACGTTTTTAGGGTGAATGATGGGTCTCGAACCCACGACCTCCGGAACCACAATCCGGCGCTCTAACCAACTGAGCTACAATCACCATTTGGTATAAATTTCTTTTGAAACGAATTCTAACGTTTTTAGGGTGAATGATGGGTCTCGAACCCACGACCTCCGGAACCACAATCCGGCGCTCTAACCAACTGAGCTACAATCACCATTTTTCATTGAGAAATTAACTTTAAATTAATCTCTCAATTGGATTGCAAATATAGCCTATTAATCGGTACTTGCAAATAATTTTGATAAAAAAAATAAAGGTTTTTTACACCTTTATTTCTAAATTAAAGAATCTAAATTATTTACACCAATATAACTTCTCGAAATAAATCCTTCTCCTCCTTCTGTTCCGATTAATCTTCCCAAATCATATGCTCTATATCGAATAGAGTCTGTAAAGTTTTTCGACGAAATGGGTGTTTGTGGTTCGCTTGAATTTGGATCAAAGAATTGCGTTTTATAGGCTAAACAGGCTTCTACTTTTGTATCAATAAATCCGGAGATATCAACCACAAAGTGAGGTTCTAAAGGCAACCATTGAATATAATGAAAGTGTTTTTTAGGACGCCAGGCAGGCCAACCATTCTCAATTTTTGGTAAACCTGATAAGAAAAATAGCCGTATTTACTAAATCAGATCCTTTTCCATGATCCGGGTGTCTGTCATGAGGAGCATTACTCAAAATGACATCTGGTTGATATTTGCGAATAATTTCTACAATTTTCAATTGATTTTCTTTATCATTTAAAAAAAAAACCATCTGGTATTCCAAGGTTTTCTCGTACAGCAACTCCCAATATATTTTTTCGCATCATTCGCTTCTACACGACGTGTTTCATCGGTACCACGCGTTCCCAATTCTCCTTTTGTTAAATCGAGAACTCCAACTGTTTTACCGTTTTTAATTTCTTTTGCAAGTGTCCCGCCACACCCTAATTCAACATCATCAGGATGTGCACCAATTGCAAGAATATCTAATTTCATTTATTATTTATTTAACCAATCAATTATTTCTTTTGAATCCGGTGTTACTTTAGAAGGATAAGAAGCTTCTAAAGTTCCGTCCTCATTAATCAAAAATTTAGTAAAATTCCATTTTACCTCATTATCTGATTTTCCGTTCAATGATTTTTTTGTTAAGAATTTGAAGATCTCATTTTGGTTTTTTCCCAATCACATCACTTTTTGACATCAAGGGAAATGTTACACCATAATTTAATTTACAAAAACTTGCAATCTCTTCATTGTTATCAAATTCTTGCCCTCCAAAATTATCAGATGGAAAACCAACGATAACCACTCCTTGGTCTTTGTATTCCTGATACAATTTTTCCAAAGCATCATATTGAGGTGTATAACCGCATTTTGAAGCAGTATTCAGAATAATGATTTTTTTTTCCTTTCAAATCAGCGAAATTAAAATCGTCATCATTGATGTCCTTGAATGTATAATTATAAATTTTGTTCACTTTTTGGGGTGTTTTTGTGTTTTGATGAATAGATTGCTTTTTTAGAAACAGATTTCTTTGTTTCTTGCGCATTGCAAGCCATAAACAGGCCTAAAAATCCGATGAATAAGTATTTCATTGCGTATTATTTTAAACAAATTTAAACAAATTGTCTCGATTTGTAAGTTAAAGAAGGTTAAAATAAGAAAGCTCATCTGTTGATGAGCTTTTTGTTTATTTAGAAAATTATACTAAACTGTTAAATCTTCTCCTATATCCAATAAAATCAATTGAATATGGCGCGAAAAGAAAATTGATTTAGCTTCAGCTTTATCAATTTTAATAGGTGGAAAAGTATCGTAATGGTAACCTAATACTTTTGTAGCTTGTACATATTCTGCAGCAATTGAAGCACTTTTAGCTCCCATTGTAAAATTGTCACCAATTGGTAAGATTGCCAAATCTAATTCTCCGATGGTATCCGGAATCAATTTCATTTCGTACGTCAAAGCGGTATCTCCGGCAATGTAAATTCGTTTTCCTTCGCTTTCAATAATATATCCATTAGGATCTCCTCCATATGTTCCATCTGCAAAAGAACTTGAGTGAAATGCTATTGTAGACTGAATTGAACCAAAATCAAAATTAAATTTCCCTCCGGTATTCATTCCGTGAACATTTAATCCTTTTGCACTATAATAACCTGCTATTTCTGCATTCGAAATAATTAAAGCTCCTGTTCGTTTTGCTAAAGTTTCTACATCGTACACATGATCTTGATGCGCATGTGTAATTACAATATAATCTGCTTTTAAATTTTCAAAATCGATATTTTTAGCTAATTCATTTGGCGTAATAAACGGGTCGACAACAATATGTTTTCCATTTGCTTCGACTGCCAATGAAGCATGACCTAAGTATTGAATTTTCATTGTATTTTTTTTTTGTGATTAACGCGTTAATGTATCAATAAAATCAAATCCGATTAAACTATAGCCTAGTAATACCGCAAAAAATAAAGCTAGCATAGCAACTTGTTTTAAGAAGGGATCATAGTCTTTCGGATCTTTTACAGCAAATATCTGGCGGCGAATTGCATTTGCAAAAAAGATTAATATTAAAAATACCAATCCGGATAATTTTCCTGATTTAGCAGGTATCATGGTTACATAAAGTGCACTTAATAGAAAGGGTGCTGTCATTAATGCCATTTGGTAATACTTACTTTTTTGAAATCCAAGCTTTGATGCTACTGTTATTTTATTGTTTTTGACATCATTTTTAACATCACGCATGTTATTCAAATTTAGAACCGCCACACTCCAACATCCCATAGAAGCTGCCGGTAACAAAATTTGCCATTGAAAAACTTTAGAATACAAAAATTCTCCTCCTGCGACTGCCAATATCCCGAAAAATAAAAATACAAAAAGATCTCCTAACCCAATATATCCATAAGGTTTTTTCCCCATTGTGTAAGCCATTGCTGCAAAAATAGATGCAACACCCAAACCAAGGAAAATATAAATATAGTTCATCTCATTGGGATAAAATGACACATACAATAATGCTGCAACGCATACTAGCGAGACTGCAACCATAATTGCGATGGCTATTTTCATTTGTTTTTGTGTAATTAAACCTGAAGCTACAGCACGTTGTTCTCCCACTCTATTTGCATCAGTTCCTTTTACCGCATCACCATAGTCGTTGGCAAAATTTGATAATATTTGGAAAGCCAATGTCGTTAAAAGTGATAAGAAAAATATATCATTTCGGAAGATTCCTTCTGATTTTGCAATAAATCCTGCTAATAATAATCCACTCAAAGAAAGTGGTAAGGTGCGAAGCCTTGCGGCTAATATCCATTTTTTCATACTGAACAAAGATAATGAAGATTTTACTTTTTTTATCATCGAAAATTGAAGTAATATTGCATAGAATTTATCTATTTCATCTACCAAAATGCCTCGTAAAAAAAACAAAACAACACGCTTTTTACAAAAAGATTAAACCTTCGACGTATTTTATTGCGTTTGTTATTTTATGTGTTATCTATTTTACGTACCGTTACCGGCATGGCATTCATTATTATTTTGTCATCGTCGAAAAATCATTGAAAGGAGAAAAAATAACTGATGATAAAGTCACAAAATATGACATTCGGAATATAGAAGTAATGGATAACTATTATCTCAAAACTTTTGGTGTCGATGTTTCACATTATCAAGGAAAAATTGATTGGACGAAGATGCATACGATTTATCAATTGTATCCGATCAATTTTGCTTTTATCCGTTCTACAATGGGAACATCATCTATTGATGAAACTTTTGAATACAATTGGAAAGGCGCAAAAGAGAATAATATTCTACGTGGTGCCTATCACTTTTATCGCCCTGATGAAAACTCGACTTTACAAGCCCAAAATTTCATCAATAAAGTAAAATTAGAAAGTGGTGATTTACCCCCTGTTCTGGATATTGAAACTTTACCAAAAACACAATCAATGGAACGCCTGGTCGAGGGAATCAAAAATTGGTGTAAAATTATTGAAGAGCATTACGATATAAAGCCTATTATCTATACATCTGACAAATATTTTGAAGATTATTTACAACATCATTTCAAGGATTACGTTATTTGGATTGCGAATTACAATTTTTGGGTAGAGGAAATGAAAGGTCATTGGGATTTTTGGCAATTCACTGAAAAAGCAACTATAGAAGGTGTTGAACGATACAAGGTTGATGTCAATATATACAACGGAACTATTGATGATTTGGAAAGTCTGACCTTATAAAAAAAGCGAATCAAATGATTCGCTTTATATTTTAAAAAGTATAGGTAAAATTCAAGTTGAATGTTCTTCCACGTCCAGCATAGTAAAACAATTCAGGAACTTTATACGCACTGTATAACACTTGAGATTTCGCACTCCAAATTGTTTGATAATCGGTATTAAAAATATTTTGTACCCCTAAATTAATTTTTTCCAAAAGGCAATTTGTAAGCCACCATCAAGTCCGAAGTCGTGTAACTGTCAATCACATTCTCTAAACCATCTGTGTAGTTGAAGCTTTGCAAAGTCTGAAATCTAAAGTTCCAATTATCAAAACCATAACCTGCATAAGCGGTAAGTTTAGAAGGTCCTGAAGTTGAAACATCTTGCTTCTTCCAACTCCCCTCCTTTTCAACTTCTGATTTGATTAACAATGTATTCGCCCCAATATAAAATCCTCCGGTAGCATATGAAACCTCAGCTTCAACTCCCATATTTCTCAGCTTTTGATCAATGACTTCTACCCAAAGATTCAGCCCATCTCTTTTCAAAGCAATGTTTTTATCTGAATTACTAATAAATCCTGATAATTGTCCCTTAAATCCATTCGCAGTTTTTGAATCGATATCCCAATTCAAATTGCCCTGTTTTAACACCAGAAAGAGGAGAATCTTTTACATTTACACTTGAACTTAAATCCCAATTATTTGTAGTAGAATTAAATTTATAATTTCCATATCCATAAAATTTAGACGGATCTGCTAAAGAAACTCCTTGAGAGTAAGTTGTCCATACTTGATTGGATGCATTGATTTTATACAACAATCCTGCATTCAGCATGGTCATGTTATAACTACTTTTCCCTCCGGGAATATAATCTGCCGTCTTTCCATAACCATTGGCAATTTGCAGCTGTTGTGTAGAACCAACGAAATCATCTAACTTAATTGAAATATCCTGATAACGAATTCCTCCTGAAACTTTCAATTGAGGTAAAATGTCATATTCTGCTTGTGCATACCCTGCAAAACTAGTGGAACGATTTGTAGGATAACGATCAATTGTTAAAACGGTTTTATTAATCATTCCTCCACTAGATAATGATTTTTGAGAATCAAAGACATTTTGCTGACCTTCAAATTTTTCGAAATCAATATCAGCTCCGTATGTCAATTTAAATCTCTCCCAATCTTTTACTAAAACAGCTTTTAATCCCGAATAGTAGGTATCTTGTTGAGAAGCGGACATATATGGACTAGTACCCGAAGGTAATGTCAAACTTCCCGGAAAAGGGTAAAATCCTAATTTTTCGACACGAGAAGCAAGTTGAACATACACATCTTGTCCTCCCAAAATATTTGTTCCGTTATAGCTTAACGTTCCCATGATACGTTCTGTTCCAGGATTTTTTATCAGTGTCAAAACCATCTCTCATCTCTAAAACAGAGGCATCTCCTTTAGTTAATACACTAATATTTTCACCTAAATATAAACTTCTGTCTCCACTATATTTTGAACGATAATATTGCACAGATCCATTCAGTTGATGTTTCGAATTAAATTTATAACCCGCTGTTGCTAAAACATCTATCGACTGATTGTATTGAAGATCTAACTGTGATATATCTGCAAAAATCTGATCACCATCTGCATCATAAGCTCCTCCATTTTGTTGAAAAGCAACGGCTAATCTTCCCGTAAATTTATCATTTTTATACCCCAGAGATTGTGCTGCACGCCAATCATGATCATCTTTTCCTGCAAAACCTGTTCGTAAACCAAGTTCGGTTTCTCCGCTGATTCTATTCTTCTGAGCTTTCTTCGTCACAATATTAATGATCCCTCCAGTAGCATTCCCTCCGTAAATAGAACTTGCACCAGACAAAACCTCAACTCTTTCTATGTTGAAAGGATCTATTGCATCTAACTGACGGCTGATATTTCGGATACTATTCAATGAAACACCGTCAATCATAACTAACATTGAACGTCCGCGCATATTCTGTCCATAATTGGAACGTCCCTGCGATCCAACATCCATACCTGGAATCATAATGGATAAGGCCTCTTTCAGAGGTACTCCATTTTTGGCCTGTTGTGCAATTTGTTCTTGATTAATGACCCAAACAGTTCCTGCTAAGTCAGATATTTTAGTCGGTTTTCTTGAAGCTACAACGACTACATCATTTAAATCTGTACTTATGCTGTCATTCGTTTGGGCTGAAGACAGCGAAGCTGTTCCAAGTAAAATTGCTAAGCAGATTATATTTTTTTTCATGGTGTATTTTTAAAATTCTATATTTGCTGCAAATATAATTTTTATTTGTTCTAAATTAATTTTAATTCATGAAAAAATTTTTCATCTTTCTTCACAAGTGGCTAGGATTGTTTACCGGGATAATCATCTTCATTGTAGCTATTACAGGTGCCATTTTTTGTTTTCAAGATGAATTGAAAGATGCTTTGTTTAGTTATAGAAAAATTGAGGTAAGCCATCAATCATTTATACAACCTAGTCAAATCATTCAAAACGTTCAAAAGAAAAATCCTAAACATCAGGTTTTGCGTGTGATGTATATGGATAAAAACCGCTCGACTGTTGTGATGACAAAAGATGACAAGAAGGAATCCTATTTTATATATGTTAATCCTTACTCTGGCCAAATCCTGCATCAGGAAAATATGAAACAAGATTTCTTTTTGGTCATTCAATACATTCACATGAATCTTTTTACTAGGAGAAATTGGTAAAAATATCATTGGATTTTCGACAATAATTTTCATCATTATTATAATAAGTGGTTTGATTTTATGGTGGCCAAAGAAGAAAAAACAAACCAAAAATGCACTGACAATAAAACGGAGTGCAAAGTGGAAGCGTGTCAATTACGACTTACACAATGTTTTAGGTTTTTATGCATTCTCTATAGCCATAATCGTTGCTTTATCAGGATTAGCGTTTAGTTTCAAACCAGTTAGAAACTCGTATTCACAAATTGTGAATTTAGGAAAGTCTTATCTGAATGAAGAAAAAGGATATGTTTATCATCCTTCCGAAATTTTAGAGAATAATTTTTCAAGTGTCGATAAAGCATATCAATATAGTTTAAAGAATAGCCCAACTGCTGCAATGCATTGGATTTATCTTCCTGTTCCTGAAAAAAATCCGTTGGCGATTAGAGCTTACCACAAAAGTTTACGGTATTATACTGTTGATGAATATCAATTTGATTCCGAAGAATTTCAAGTTTTTCAATTAATGGACAAAGATTTATCGAATGGTAAAAAATTCTCTAACGCTATGTATGATATTCATACAGGGCAAATTTTAGGATTGCTTGGAAAACTATTGGCTTTTACTTCTTCATTAATTGTAGCTAGTTTACCAATAACAGGCTTTCTTATTTGGCGAAACAAAAAACGTAAGTATAAAAAAATCTCAGTTAAATAACTGAGATTTTTTTTATTTAGCTTAACTCAACCTGCCTGATCTGCTTGATAAATAATGCAATTAATATTACAGTTAAAATAGTCATTGATCCTCCAAAAACAATCCCCGGAACTAATCCCAAAAATGTAGCAGCAATTCCACTTTCTAATGCTCCTAATTCATTAGAAGAACTCACAAATATTGAATTGACAGAAGAAACACGCCCTTTTAAATTCTCAGGTGTTTTAATTTGTAATATACTTTGACGAATGACCATCGAAATGGCATCAAAAGCACCTCCGAACAGTAAAATTGCGAAACACATATATAGATTTCGGCTCAATCCAAACGAAATAATGCAAACTCCAAACATCGCAACAGCACCCAATAATTTTGGACCAACATTCCCTTTTAATAAACTAGGAATCATGGATAAGAAAAACATCATAATTAATGATCCTATACCATGTGCCGAACGTAACAAGCCAAATGCTTCGGATCCTTGATTCAATACTTTTTCTACAAAAGCAGGTAACAAAGATTCTGCTCCACCAAAGAAAACCGCAAACATATCCAAACTCAAAACAGCTAAAATAATCGGTGTTCCCCAAATAAATTTCAACCCCTCTTTGATACGTGTCATAGGCGATTCGGTAGACTCTGATTCAGAAGCCTCTGCCGGTTTTTTCGAAATCATAAAAATCATGATCATTGAAATACACATGATTGTAAAAGCTGTTATTAGAGCTGCTTCTATCCCAAATTTCGCTAAAATTACTCCTCCTGCTAAAGGCCCTAAAACTGAACCAATCATAAAGGCAGAAGAAGAAATCGGAATTGCTTTTGTATAATTTTCTTTACGAACAACTAATGCCAGAAGTGCGAATAAAGCTGGTCCACTGAAAGATCGTGTTAATCCCAATATAAAAAAGGCAAAATAACAAACGCCTAAATAAACAGGTATTCCAATCGCCTCTCTAACGGAAGGGAAATTGACAATCATCAAAACAAAAGAAGCCGTCATCAAACTACCGATACTTCTTATCAAAATCATTCGTTTATCTAATTTATCAACCAACTGCCCCGCATAAAAAGCTGTCAAAAGAATCGGAAAAAATTCTGCTAAACCTATTAATCCCAGAAAAATTTCTTTCTGTGTCACTTTAAAAATTTCGTAGGCTACTGAAGTACTCTGAATAAATAAAGCAAAGATTAATGAAAACCTTAAAAAGATGAATGGAATAAATTCTTTATTTTTCCAAACGGACGGAATTTTCTCCTCTGTCGTCATTTTCTAAATTGAATTTTTAAGGTTTAAATGTACATTGATTTTTATCAAATCATCTTGATTTTAGATAATAAATTTTTGAATGCGTACAAAAAACAATCAGCATTCCTATCAGAATATTTTAAAAAAATTAACAAACAAATTTCTTTCTTAGTTTTCTTGAACTCTTCTTCATTTTTCTAGCTTTTATACCTGATAAATATTATGTTCTAAAGCTGTAAAAAAATTTGTCAGGTTTGATATATTATTTAATTTAGACTGAATAAAAATAATATAAAATATGAAAAAATTTACCTTTTTATTAGCACTATTACCATTGGCATTAAATGCTCAAAATTTCAAAGAAATAGAAACTTCCATGGCTGATTATTACTACTCTTCCAGCGATGTTGCAGATTTTGACGGAGATGGTTTTTTAGATATTGTCTATAATGGAGCAATTGATTCTGATAAAGATGGAAATGTTGATGCTACCCACAATGAAATTTACAAAAATACAAATGGAGTTTATTCGGTTTACGGAGATTTAGGAATGAATTCTACTCACCTAGGGGATATAAAATTTATTGATTTTGACAATGACGGTTTGTTAGATATTATATCTACGGGGCTAAGTTATAATGATATTGTTAATTATCAACAATACAAATTCAGGAATACAGGAAGCGGTTTCGAATTGATTGACAATACACCTGGAAAGATTTATGGCTCTTTAGATGTTTTTGACTTCAATAATGATGGAAAACAAGACTTTGCGTTGAACGGAACACAATATGTAAAAGGGAAAGGATTTACTTTCGAACTAGATTTGTATAAAAACAATGGAAATGGTTTCGATATAAAAAATGCGTGGTTGCCTGGAACTCAAAATGGAAACTTCAAGGTACTAGATTTGAATAACGATCATCTTCTTGATGCAGTTGTTTTTGGATTTGATGCTGATATGACACCTACTTTTAAAGTCTATTTAAACAACAATGGTCAATTGGAGTTTTCTCAGGATTTACCTGCAATGAGCGACGGAAAAATGGCTTATGCAGATTTCAATGCTGACGGATTTTTGGATTTGGTCGCTTCCGGAGTTGATGAAAATTTCAATGAATATTTAACTGTCTTGTGGAATGACGGGAAAGGGAATTTTACCACAGAAATTATCGAAAATGAAGGTCTTTCAGGATCTAGTGTTCAAACCGGAGATTTAAATAATGATGGTTATTATGATTTTATAGTAATCGGAAATGATGAAGATTTTAACGGATGGGTTAAAATTTTTCTTTATAATCCTTCTACTCATACTTTTACAAAAGCAGAAGATACAGGATTGTTTAATCTTGGAAGCCAAGGAAATATTGTTCTTTTTGACTATGATAATGACAACCACCTGGATGTATTAATGTCTGGATTCGATTGGAGTCATGAAGGTATGCCATCTCTAACAAAATTATTTAAAAACATCGCAACAGAGGAAAATAAAAAACCTCTTGCACCTACTGAACTTCATTTAGAGAAAAAAGAAAACAGATTTAATTTTTCTTGGAATGGTGCAAGTGATGATAAAACCCCAACTGAGGCATTACGATACGAAATTAAAGTAGGAACAACAACTGGTGCACAAGATATTGCAAAATACATTGTCACAACTCCTTCTTGGTTCTTAGAATTAGAGAATGCGCCTGCAAATGTTTACTGGAGTGTAAAATCTATTGATGCTTCTAATACGTACTCTGATGCTTCTAAAGAAGAAAATCTTGCGCTTACAGATTACTCGCTTACAAATCATTTACAACTTTACCCAAATCCTGCATCTGATAAAGTTTTCGTAAAAGCTGATAACTTGAATTCGGTTGAATTATACGATTTGCATGGAAGAAAAATAACTTTCCAATTAAACCCGGATCATTCTATCGATGTTTCGTCTTTACCAAAAGGTGTTTATATTGTTAAATTGAATATTAACGGTCAATCAATCACTAAAAAATTAATCAAAAAATAATTTATCACTAAAAACTAATCGATGTAAACAAAAGGTGAGCTGAAAATGCTCACCTTTTTTGTTTTCTAATAAAAAAATATTCAAGCATTTCTACCTGAATATTTTTGAAAGTTTACAGCCTGATTTTACATTCTGATTTAAGCTAATTCCAATTCTTTTTGTTTTTCCAATTGAACACGATATTCATAGATATCCTCAATCGTTAAAACTGTCATTTCATGTTTTCCAGCAAAATCTATAATTTGAGGAACTTTTGCCATTGTGCCATCAGGATTTGTCAACTCGCATAAGACAGCTTCATTACCCAAACCTGCTAATCTCACAATATCGATACTTCCTTCTGTATGCCCGCGACGCTCCATTACGCCTTTTGGACGCCCTATTAATGGAAAAATATGTCCGGGACGATTAAGATCTGATGGTTTTGCGAAAGCATGAACCGCCGTTTTAATCGTTTGAACACGATCTGCTGCAGAAACACCAGTCGTGACACCTTCTTTTGCTTCTATTGTAACTGTAAATGCTGTATGAAAACGAGAATTATTATTTTCGACCATCGGATTCAGTTCCAATTGGTTTGCTTTTTCTGGTGTTAGACACAAGCAGACAATTCCGCTGCATTCACGAATCAATAAAGCCATATCCGGTGATGTAATTGTGGAAGCAGGAAAAATGATATCACCTTCGTTTTCTCGGTTTTCATCATCAATTAATAAAATTCCTTTTCCGTTTTGAAGTTCTTTGATTGCATTTGCAATTCTTTCATTGGCATTCTTACCAAATTGTGTGATTGTTTTCATTTGATTTTTTTGTTTGATCATGAAACATCACTTCAGGGCGAAACATAAAAAATCGTCCTCCCAAACTCATAAAGCATCACACCACAAAAGGTGCGCTACTCAACTTTGTTCAGTACGACATCATTATGTTCAATTTTCTTCTCTCATCCAGACTGTAACTGTCGGTTTTGGATTTTCACCAAATCAGTCCAATAACAAGAGTTAAAGGAGTCGCGGACTATAACCGCCGGTAAGGAATTACACCTTGCCCCGAAGAAAATTTCGTTTAATTAATACTAATTTGTTTTGAAATAAATTACTATAAACTTTCAAACACAAAGTTACAAAATAGAAATGAGTTATTTATAATGAGTAAAGATAAATTACAATAAGCGAGTAAGAATTGGTTTTAAATTTTCCGCTATAAATCCATAACCTTTTTCATTTGGATGAACACCATCTTTTGAGAGAAAAACTTCTTTATTGGTATTAAAACTTGAGAAAATATCTATAAATTCAACATCATTTTGAGCAGCCAATTCTTTTAATTTTTGATTATATAATTCAATTTTTTGAGTAGTACGAAATTTACGTTCAGGAACGTTTATTCCATCAACAGTTTTAGAAATTGGTAAAATACTAATCAAATAAACATTCTTTGTAAATTCTTTTGCATGAGAAATCATTTGAGAAAGATTCGCTTCAAAATCAGATAACGAAACCAACTCTACATTATTTTTCTCAGCCAAGTCATTTGCTCCATACAAAAAGAAAATCAAATTTTCATCCGGTGAATACCGGGCTTTCATTTCAATTTCAAATCGTTTTATTAACCCTTCTGTTGTTTCTCCTCCTATTCCAAGATTAAAACAATTGATTTCATTTGTATTGTTTTGATAAAATTCGGCATGGCAATAACGTTTTAAAATATCCACATAACCTCCTAAAATTCCATCGTATTCTCCATAGGTAATACTATCACCAAAAAATAAGCAGTTTGTCATTTCTTTAAAACTTCAAATTTAAAACAAAACTTTATCCTCTTTCCTCAATTGCTCTAAATATTGAGCTTTATCATCACGATAAAATAAATTCATGGTCTCAAAGGGAATCAATTTCAACTCTTTGTTGACAATATGCACACACGATTTTTTAACTGCTCGAACATCAAAATCATGTGCGTCCATAAAATTCATAATAATTATTCGAAACAAATTATCATAATCCAAATCCAATTCAGGCGCGCAAACTTCCGGTAAACAACAAAGCAACTGATTCACTTTTGGTTGTACTTTATCCACAGAAATTCCTGTGCTAAAAATATCCAACAACTGAACTTTCAATTCTTCATCTTGTTCGTAGACAATTGTATTTTTTGATTCGTTATTCAATAAATCGGCAGGATTTATATAGCGTGTTAACGGAATTACCTCATCATTTAACTTTAACATATATCCCATTGCCAAAGCATCCGGGTTACATGGAACGGGAATAATATCATTTTCATTGAAAAGAGAATACTGATTCAGAATCTCTTGACGAACTTCCGTTAAGGTAATTTTTTCATGAATAGAGTCTTCTCTGTTTCGACCTGCAATTTCTACAGGTTGAAAAGTAACTCCACGTACACATTTTTGTTTTAAAGCAAAATCGATAATTTTTCCAATTTCATCCGTATTTTTATCCCTTTGTAAGACGACAACTAAAGTCGTTGAAAGATTTAGTTCATTCAGTTTTTCCAAAGCTTTCATTCGGATATCTGTCAAATCTTTTCCTCTAAAATCTTCTAAAACTTCTTTTTTAAAAGAATCAAACTGCAGGTAAATCTCAAATTCAGGTGCATAAGTTGCTAATTTTTCAGCAAAACCAGGATCATTCGCAATTCTAATTCCGTTCGTATTTAACATCAAATGTTTAATCGGTTTTGATTTGGCAATATCCATTATTTCGAAAAACTGTGGATGAATTGTTGGTTCGCCACCACTAATCTGAACAACATCCGGTTCGCCTTCGTTCTTTACAATCACATCAAACATTGCTTCAATCTGCTCTAAACTCCGGTGAGAACCATAATGAGGCGACGACATGGCATAACAAGTTGGACACGTTAAATTGCACCGATCTGTCACCTCGACAATAGATAAACACGAATGTTGTTCGTGATCTACACACAAACCACAATCATAAGGACAGCCATATTCAACATCAGTCCCGAAATGCAAGGGCATTTCCGACGCTTTATTATAGTTTCTAATGTTTTTATAGTAGTCAACATCCGACGCTATTTTCGTCTTGAAAAATCCATGATCGGGACATCTTTTTTGTCATAAAAACATTTTCATCTTCAATGATTATTTTTGCTCCAACACGTTTTAAACATTCCGGGCAAAGACTAATTGTATAATCGTAATAAGTATAATTTCTAATGGGCATAGTAAAAGTTTAGTGTTTAAAATCCTCCAAAAATGAGAAAGATTAAAGCTATTGATAAAGAGAATAACCCCATAAATAAACCAAAAAAATAAGATGGTTAATCGTTGTAGATTGATTTTCTTCTGAATTGATTGATAAAGTAAACTAATAAGAGTAATAAGACTTGCGCCTATTAAAGCAACAAAAAGTAAAAAAAGAATTAATCTTTCTGTTGTTATAAAATTTTGTAAAAAAATAAATGCTAACATTCACAAAGTTTTACATCGATCCGCAAACAAGTCCGGAAACAAGAAGAGATGAAACTGCACAAATTGCAAATATTGACCAATAATATTTAGCTGATCGTTTTTTCGTTGTTAAATGAGTTCACTGCATAAGCAATGATTATACTAAACAATCCAAATCCTATGGCAAAAGCTGCTAAAATAAATATTACCACATAAATAAAATCATTACCTAAACCTCCTTCGGCAAATATTACAGCTAAATTATTCATGATTTATAGTTTTGTATTTTGATTGATTGATCTTAAAGATATAATAAATTACAATACAAATACAGGTTAATTGAATAGAACTTAATTCTAAAAAAAGCGGATGTATTGGTTTGATAAAATCCAATAAAAATCTGAATGAAAAATACGCAAGCATAAAAAGTTGAAAAATAGAACCTGATGGATAAGTATATTTTTTTTGTATTATTTTTAATACTGTCCAAAGTATAATAAGGTAAACAATTTCGTACAATGCAACCGGATGTCGATATAATCCATCACCCAAATCCATTCCTAAAAAAGAACTTGTTTCTACTCCATACGTTTGTTCGTAAACTCCTGTCAAGAAACAGCCAATTCGTCCGATAATCATGGCGAGCATTAATGGGAAAACCATCAAATCGCCAGTACTCTCTTTGTGGTCAATCAGTTTTTTTGTTAATTCAACTCCGATTAGACCAAAGGTTAATCCCCCAACAATTGTATTGCTCATCCAGAAATAGATCAATGGATTTTTAACTTCGAAAAGCGCTTGGGGATGTTCCAACGTTCCAATAATTTTAGAACCTAAAAGCGCACCGAGCAACGCTCCAATAATTATACTGAACGATTGAATCATTGTTAAATTTGATGTGCTTCTTTTTTTCAGAAACATATAATAGCGCATCGCAATAAAAATTCCAATCGATTCGAGAATCGGATGCGCTAAAACCGAATATCCAAATAATTCTACCGTTACAGGGAAAGTAATTGTCACTGATAATATCTCTATTTTGAATAAAAGTAATTGATTTTAAGAAATAAAAAAAGCGAAGGTTAACCATCGCTTTTAATTCTTTTAACTAAAAAAATAGAGAAGTGAAACTATAATCACTATAACTAAACATATCAGTAGTGCTATTCGTTCTCTTTTATTTCCTTTCGGATATAATAGTATAAATCCTACTATAAAAATAAGATATAAAACAATTAGTTTTAATTGTTGTGCTCCATCCATTCTTTATTTTTTGTCTTATCTAAACCTTGAAAAATCGCGTTTACGTTTTTCTAAGAAAGCATTACGGCCTTCTACAGCTTCTTCCGTTCCATAAGCAAAACGCGTTGTTTCTCCTGCAAATATTTGTTGCCCTACCAAACCATCATCTACTAAGTTGAAAGCATATTTCAACATTTTGATAGCCGTTGGCGATTTTGTTAAAATTTCTTGCGCCCAATCAAATGCCACCTGTTCTAATTCTTCATGAGGAACAACTAAATTCACCATTCCCATGTCGTAAGCTTCTTGTGCTGAATAATTCAATCCTAAGAAGAAAATTTCGCGTGCGCGTTTTTGTCCCACTTGTTTTGCTAAATAAGCCGAACCATATCCTCCGTCAAAAGAAGCTACGTCGGCATCTGTTTGTTTGAAAATAGCATGTTCTTTAGACGCCAATGTCATGTCACAAACAACATGCAAAGAGTGTCCTCCTCCTACTGCCCAACCATTCACTACAGCTACCACAACTTTTGTAGAAAAACGAATTAATCGCTGAACTTCTAAAATATTCAACCGTCCTATTCCATCTTGTCCTTCGTAACCTTTGGTTCCACGAACACGTTGGTCTCCGCCTGAACAAAACGCCCAACCGCCATCTTTAGGCGATGGTCCTTCTCCTGTCAATAAAATCACTCCAACTTCACGATCCTCTTCAGCTAATTGGAAAGCATCTAATAATTCGAAAACTGTTTTTGGGCGAAACGCATTGCGAACTTCAGGACGATTAAAAGCGATACGCATTACACCATCACACTTTTTGAACGTAATATCTTCGTATTCTTTTACTGTTTGCCAATTTATTGTTGTCATTCTATATCTTTTTTATTTTACCATTTTAACACTTCGAAAATACTGCTTTTCTAATAAATTATCGAATTTTAATCAAAATCAAAATTTATCTACCCATCTGATAAAAGTCTTACTTTACCTAATACTATGTTTAAGTGTTTTTTATCTCCATCAACACTTATAAAACAGACGAATTATGTTTTTTCGTTTGAGTCAATTAATAATTCTCCTATTGTTTTCGATTTCAATTCAGTTTCTCGCCATTCATTTTCAGCAATAGAATCAGGCATAATTCCGCCTCCAACATATAAATTCACTTTATTCGAAAATATTTTAGCACAACGAAGGTTCACAAAATACTCTGATTCCGTTTCATTTTGATATCCCATAAATCCAGCATAAAAAGTTCGATCGTATCCTTCATTTTGAAGAATAAAATCTTTTGATAAATCTTTAGGCATTCCACCTACCGCTGGTGTAGGATGCAGAGCTTTCAATAAATTATAAAGTTTCGATTTATCTTTAATTTGAGCGGAAATAAATGATTTTAAATGTTCAAAGAAACCTGCATTAACTGAAAAAGGCCCGTCAACATCTATGTAAGAAGTATAAGGTTTTAATGTTGATGTTATATAATCTGTTACAACCTGTTGTTCGTGATATTCTTTCTCGGTCCAAGTATCTTCTTTCGCTTTGGTTCCTGCTAAAGAAACGGTTTGAATGAATTGATTCTTTTCTTTTAACAACAGTTCAGGAGATGCTCCGATCCAACATCCTTCTTTCGCATCATAACGCAGATATACATACGCATTAGGATAATGCTTATGCAAATTTTTAAAGGTCTCCGCTAAATTTATTCTTGTCTTTTCAAGCGTATTGATCCGGCTAATAACAATTTTTTTAGTTGGCGAATTACTTCGCAACTCATCGACTGTTTTGTGTATTAAAGCGGTATAATTTTCATAGGAAATCGCTTCATCAGACTTTGATTCCGGCAATAAAAGTTCAAAATACGGTAAGTCTTCAACCGAAATTTCTAGTACCTCATCATCATTAAATTCAATTAATCTTGAATTATCAAAACTATTGCAAATAAACGTATTCACTGATTTATTTTTTTTGTTTTCCCATAATTCAATTTGAGTTGAACTGGGTTTACGAAAAAGAATAAAAGCTTGTTGACTCTGAATTAATCTTTCAAGTTTTTCTTGAAAATGTTTAAGCATGTTTGTTAGGAATAATAGCGTTTGTCAAATGTGTGTAACAAATTAATTTATCGTTTTCATCTTTGATTTCAATCTTAATTAAATGCGAAGTTCGACCTTGTTTCACGATTGTTGCATGACCAAAAATCGTTCCTTCTGACTTTGGACGAAGATGATTTGCATCAACATGTTGTCCTACGGCCACAAAGTCATCTGACTGAAGAATTATATTCGAAAGCGTACTCCCTAAAGTTTCTGCTAAAACAATAGAAGCTCCTCCATGTAACAATCCAAAAGGTTGATGAACTTTCGGAGTAACAGGCATTTTGGCTGATAAAAAATCTTCTCCAACAGCAATAAATTCTATATCTAAAGTTTCAATCAATGTATTTTTCGACATTTCCTGAAATTTTTTCAAAATATCTTGTTTATTCATGGTTTAATATATTTTTGGGTTATAAAGCGCTGGATGTTTTGCGGTAACATCTTTGTAAAAATCTTGAATTTCATCCATCACATCTTCTAAAGTTCTGTTTTCTGTTTCAACAATTTTTGAAATTCCAGCTCGTTTTTTCTTGAAATCACAATAAGCTAAAACAATTGGAACATCTGCTTTTCGGGCAATATAGAAAAATCCATTTTTCCACTTTTCTGCACGAGAACGCGTTCCTTCCGGCGTATTGATTAAATATAATTTATCTGATTTTTTCAAAATATCTGAAGCAAAATCAACCATATTATGTCGTTGAGAGCGATCAATTCCGATTCCACCCATTTTCTTGATAAAATACCCGTACCAAGGTTTTGTCCAAGCATCTTTGATGAACATTTTCATCGGAATTCCCATTTGCCAAAAAGCCAAAATAGTATAGTAAAAATCCCAATTAGAAGTATGTGGAGCGCAAACTAAAACGCATTTATCTACTTTTGATAAATCGAGATGGTTATCTAATTTCCAACCTCCTAATGAATACAAAAGTTTCCCTAATTTTTTTTTCATACAATGATGCTTTATGCATTTGCAAACATACAAAACTCAACACGGATATTTATAAATGTAACCAAAAATAAAAAGAGACGTTCCGAAATGAAACGTCTCTTTTGAATATGATTAATTAAAATACTTCTTAAGTCTATGCAAAGAAATCAACGATTATTTGAATGATTTCTGTAGTTAATGTTAATAGAATCTGTATCATCTTTATAGTGTATTTCTTGGTTTGATTTTGCTTTTTTGTTTTCTGTTTTTGGTAAATTTATTCCTATAGAACCATCTTTACTTTGAACTCGAATACCATTTTTATCAATTCGAACTCTCGCTGAGTCGTTTCCGTCATTAACATTTATGTTTAGATTCTCAGAATCAAGATCGATATCATCCTCTGAATCTTTTTGACAATTCAAACATACGAATTTTTTTCCATTATATCCAATAAATTTATTCTTCAAATCATATAAATAATCACGGTCGTTATCATTATTAATAATTGTCATTCGATCAGTGTTATTTGTGTGAATTAATTTGTTCTTAGGAATATATAATTTAATATCAACAGTTTGATTTCTAAATTTACCATCTTTAGGAATTTTAATAAATTCATCTAAATAAAGTTTATTCCCGTTTAATTCATAATTATACCTAATTGCTTCTAAATTACGTTTTGCTTCTTCTTTGCTACCACCTTTAGAAGAATAAGTTACTTGAACATGAAGTTTTTCGTCTGTACTTTCTTCAATCTCAAAAATATCATCAATTGGAATAATTAAGTTTCCATCAGCATCAATTAATTGATCTAAATCGTTAAAGGTTTTGAACTTCAAATTTCCTTCATTATTTTCTCTAAAATAAACTTGTAATGTATCAGAAGGAATAACATAACTTTTTTCTTGCGTCATTTCAACTGAGTTTCTAAATTTACTAGCTGTACTCACCGAAATTCCGATGATTGCAAATAAAGCAACAAACCAAAGAGCAATTGCTCCAAATATTACAGCTTTACTAACTTTTACTCTATTCCAAAAACATTTCACCCCTAAAATTGTCAATAAAACACCTGGAATTACCATTAAAATTCCTCCAAATATTTTAGCTGCCATACTCATCCATTCCTCTTCTACAAGGTAACCGAATAATTCTGTGGGCATTTCGGTCCAGGTTGTAAAGAAGAAAAAGAATCCTCCAATGATTAGACCAACTCCTGTACTTAGAATGATAAATCCAATGAACCACAGTAAAATTCGACCAAAAACACCAAAGGCTCCTCCTAGTTTATTACTTAATTCTTTGCTTCCACTTACAACAGCTTCACTGGCTTGTTCTACGTTTTTTTTTAACGTATCAATATTCGCTGGTTGTCCGTACATTTGTAGTTTTTCTGATGTTGTTTTTGCTTTCGGAACAAAAATTAACAAGATAAAATAACAGAACACCACTAACAAAAACGATACGCCTGCTGTGAAAATCCCTAAAACTCCCAGAACTAACCAAATAGAGCGTACAAACCAAGGATCAACACCCATATAATGTGCTAAACCAGCAGATAATCCTGTTACAATTGTATCATCCGGATCACGGTACAAACGTTTCGCACTTGTTTGTTGTCCTCCATAGGATTGATTATTTGACGAATAATTGTACGATGAATTTGTAGATGTTTTTTCGTTCTCCTCATCCTCTTCAACTTTGTATTGATCTGGATGTCCCATTGTTGCAATTACAAAATTAATATCATCTTCGTTGACAACTTCTCTGAATTTTAATCGTTCACGGAACAATTCAGAAATACGGATTTCTACATCTTCAATAATATCTTCTACACCTTCTGTACCTCTCAACGAAGTTTTTACATCTTGTAAATAGGTCTTTAATTTATTATAGGCGATTTCGTCTAACACGAAAGAAAATCCTCCTATACTTATCGATACTGTTTTATCCATTTTTGTGCGTTTCTGTGGTTACTTTATTCACGGCTTCGATTAACTGTTCCCAAGTTTCAGCTAATTCATTTAAAAAATTTTCACCTAACTCTGTAAGTGCATAATATTTGCGAGGTGGTCCCGACGTTGATTCTTCCCAGCGATATTGTAAAAGATCATCATTTTTTAGTCTTGTCAAAAGCGGATATAATGTTCCTTCAACAACAATCATCTCTGCTTTTTTCAATTCGTCTATGATATCTGATGCATATGCATCTCCCTTTTTGATAATGCTGAGAATACAATATTCCAGTACACCTTTTCGCATCTGAACTTTTGTTTTCTCTATATTCATAAGAACGGCTTGTTTTATTTTGTTATACAAATATATATAAATATTTTAGTATTATGCAAAACAAAGTACTGAATTATTTTTAGTATTATAAATAAAAATACAACAATCGGTCTATTTATCGTGGTTTGTTGAATTAATATTTTTTAAAAGTTTTTTAAGATTATTTTTAAATCTTAAAAAAATGAGCTTTTAAAAGGCTATTTTTATTAAATTTATGAGATAATTAAAGCCATTAAATGAATCAATTCTCTTGGATAAAAGATTATAAAAAGCAAAAAACATTAATATTTCAATATCAGAATATCTTGATTTTCAGAAAAGCTCAAACTTCGATTCTAATTCATTTCTCTTTCCTGAGAATTTTACTTGGTGTTTAATGACGTTAGAAAATTTGCCTCTAATTTTTTGCACAAATTCCAATAATCCTTTTGATTTAGAAATGTTTCCTATAAAATATAATCAACCTTTTTTTTAATCGTATTAATCATATTCATCAACAATTAACTTTGCTTATCTTTGCCAAAAATCGAGCTCACACAATGAAAAAAATTATAGGAAGTGCAATGCTTTTAGGTGCATTTTTAGCTTCAGAAAATGCTTTAGCTTGGGGATTAACAGGCCACCGAGTAGTTTCTCAAATTGCAGAACAACACATTAGCAAGAAAACTCGTAAAGAAATCACAAAAATTATTGGCCCACAAAAGTTGGCGTATTGGGCAAACTGGCCGGATTTCATTAAATCTGATGATTCTTGGAAACATGCAGATTCTTACCATTATGTTAACATTCCTGGAGATTTAAATCGTCAGCAATTTGATATTGCTTTAGAGCAAACTTCAGAGGATAACATGTACAAAAAAGGATTGTTTTTAATGAATGAATTAAAAAACAATAAAAACCTTACAATCGAGCAAAAACAACACGATTTATACTTCTTAATTCATATTCTTGGTGATGCGCATCAGCCACTTCACGTAGGACGTCCGGATGATTTAGGAGGAAACCGTATTAAAGTCGAATGGTTTCGTGATAAAGTAAATATTCATACTGTATGGGATTCTAAACTGGTTGACTACGAAAACTATTCATATACAGAGTATTCAAATTTATTGGATATTGCTACAAAAGAACAACAGAATACGATGAAAGAAGGGACATATGCCGATTGGATTTATGGTTCCTATACTATCGCGAATAAAGTGTATGCAGGTGTAAAAATGGACGATAAATTAGGTTATCGTTATCATTTTGATAATAAACATATCGTAGAAGATCAATTGTTAAAAGGAGGAATTCGTTTTAGCGAAAGTTTTAGATGATATCTTCAATTAAAATAGTTTTTTTAGATTCTCAAAATAAATTTAAAAACCTGAAAAGTTATCTTTTCAGGTTTTTTTGTACACTTTACTTAAATAATTCAGACTTTTTGACATAAAATCAGTTCAAAATAGGTCATTTTGTCTTGTTCTTTAAATCTGCACACAATTTGAAAAAAGACTAAGCATGAACAATGAATTCAAAAATTTAAACATACAAGACATGAATACACTTAGAAAAAACAGCGCAAATTATTTTCCTTTTGGGTTTGAAAATTCTATGCGTCCAAAATTTGAAACATTTGTAAACTCTCAAAATCAGTTCCCTGCAGTTAACATCAAGGAAAACGAAGATAGTTTCGAAATTTTATTTGCTGCTCCAGGTTTTAAAAAAGAAGACTTTGAAATTGAAATTGAGGAAAACATTTTAAAAGTTTCATCAGAAATAAAAGAAACTGAAGATATAAAAGAAGAAAAATTTTCGAGAAGAGAATTCAACTTTACAAGTTTCAAACGAGCATTTACTTTGCCTGAAACAATTGATGAAGATAAAATAGAAGCTTCTTATGTAGACGGCATTTTAAAATTATCGCTACCTAAAAAAGAAGAAGCTTTGCCAAAAGAAAAACGTAGTATACAAATTTCATAGATATAGTTAATTTTAGTTGGTTGGTTATCCTCGATTCTTCGGAATTGAGGATTTTTTCATGAAATATCTTATCGTACTTATATGTATCTGCTTTACAAAGCAATCGATTTATCAGGATGATAAACAGTAAAAAAACAATATTATATTTTCAAAAAAAACATAAATAATCTCAAGACATCAGGTGATGTCTTTTTTTATTTCTGAAAATAGCCTATTTTAGACCCAATTTGTAAAATTTATCACACGAAATTAGATTAATTATGAAATTGATTAACACATTAACCTACTCTACTTTAGTTTTATCATCGGTAGCAGTGCATGCGCAAGTACAAGAGAAACTAGATCCAACTGTACAAAGTTTTGTAAATGAAATTCAAAACAATTCTCAGTTAAAGAAAATTTCTCACGAATTATTGGACGGAATTGGACCTCGTTTAGTTGGTTCTCCTCAAATGGATCAGGCTGGAGAATGGGCAATTAAAACATTAAAAGCTTGGGGAATTGATGCTCGTCGTGAAGATTATGGTACCTGGAAAGCTTGGGAACGTGGTTTAACTCACGTTGATATGACTTACCCAAGAGCAAAATCTATCGAAGCAACTCAATTGGCATGGTCACCGGCAACAAAAAAAGCTGTAAATGCAGATGTCATTGCAATGCCAGTTTTCAAAACAAAAGCAGAATTTGAAGCATGGTTACCAAGTGTAAAAGGAAAAGTTGTTTTGATGTCTCAAAACCAATCTTATGGACGTTCAGACTATCAATATAAAGAATTTGGTTCTGATGCTTTATACAAAAAAGTCACTGAAAATAGAAAGGCTGAAGCAGAAGCTTGGTCAAATTCTATTCAAGTCACAGGCTATAATAACAATACCCTTCCAGATATTTTAGAAAAAAACGGAGCAGCAGCTGTAGCCATTTCTTATTGGACAGGAATTATGGGGGCTAATAGAATTTTTGGAGCAAAAACAAAAACAATTCCAATGTTAGATATTTCTAACGAAGATTATGGAATGTTGTATCGCTTAGCAGAAAACGGAACAGCACCTAAATTAACGGTAAATGCCCAATCGAAGCATAATGGTACAACTAAGACATTTAACATTATTGGAGAAATTAAAGGAAAAGAAAAACCAAACGAATATATTATTCTTTCTGCTCATTTCGATTCTTGGGACGGTGCACAAGGAGCCACAGACAATGGTACAGGAACAATTGCAATGATGGAGACTATTCGTACAATCAAGAAACTGTATCCAAAATAATAAACGTACAATTTTGATTTGTTTATGGGGAAGTGAAGAACAAGGACTGAATGGTTCTCGTGCTTTTGTCGAAGATCACCCTGAGATTGTAAAAAACACACAGGCAGTTTTCAATTTAGACAATGGTACTGGACGTGTGGTAAACATCAACGGTTCAGGTTTCGAAAAATCGTACGAGTATATGACGCGTTGGCTTTCTGCTACTCCTTCTTTTATTCGTAACGAAATTAAAACCGATTTTCCGGGATCTCCAGGAGGAGGTGGATCTGACCATGCTTCTTTTGTCGCAGCCGGAGTACCAGGTTTTATGTTAAGTTCTTTAAACTGGGGTTATGGAACGTATACCTGGCACACAAATAAAGATACATATGATAAAATTGTATTTGAAGAAATACAAAGTAATGCCATATTAGCCGCCACATTAACCATGATGGCAGATAAAGAAGCTGAATTGGTAAATCGGGATCGCCGAGTTCTACCAATCGGTAGAGATGGTAAACAACAAGAATGGCCAGGGATTAAAAGCCCTCAAAGAAATTCTGATACTTATCTGAAATAAATTATTTATAAAAAAAAATCCACTCAAAATGAGTGGATTTTTTGACTTTTATATTTAAAGAAGTTGAAAACTAAATCTTACAATATTCCTTGTAAAAAAGCTTGGATTAAATTAAAGAAATAATTCATCTAATTTGAATCAAAGAAATAAACCTGCTCTTCCCGATTCAAATACCAGATTAGTATTTTGATGTTATTTTAGCATGATTTAATCAGTTCAGAAAATGGAATAATTGTTTCATACCCTTTCCCTCTAAAATACTCTTGCATTCCTTCTCTATATGTCACCAACACAAAATCTCCTCCCCAAGCTCCAAGGCTTTTAACGACACCTGAATAATCAGGAAAATATAATTCTTTTGGTTGTGAGATTTGCATAAAATGACTTAATCGTGATTGATATTCATTTAAAATATGCTCCAGATCTGATAAATATTCGACCTTTGTAGCTTCAACAACTAAATCTGATAAATCATTTATCATCTTCCAATCTTTAGCTTTGTTTTTATAATGATTTCCGACGACTGCTTGCGTATCTTGTTTTTGATTTAAATAAACGAAATAAAGTTGATCTTTAAAATTCCAATTCAATTCCAGTTCTTCAACTTCTATCAAAGGCTGATTTGAAAACAAAATTGGACAATTATGGTGTGCACAGGCAATATCATAACCGCTTGTATTAAAGGTGAGTTTATTTAATTCAAAAGGATTTACTTCAACCCATTGACTAATCAAATCGATCAAAGTAGAACTACTTCCCAACCCCATTCTTGTGGATATTCTAACTTCGTGAAGCATGAATAACTTTTATTAGAAGTGAAAAAACTTGGGTTTAAGTTTTTTGCTTGTTTCAAAATCCCCTGTAAAGATCGACTTAGTTTATCATTTGTTGAAGAAATAATGTCCAAATTATCTAAACTAAGTTGTGTTTCAAACCAAATTGAATCATCACACTTTAACGCTTTCCAACGAATCAAATTGGTGTTTTCTGATGAATCTTCTACAAACAAACATTGCCCATATTTCGTGGGCAATGCAAATGCTTTCGCTCCATCAATCACAATATATTCCCCAATAAGGAATAATTTTCCATTGGAACGGTATGTTTTCATCTGTTTAGATTTGAGCAGAAGAAGTTGTCACTTCTCTATTTATTTTTTTGACTAATCCTTGTAATGTATTCCCCGGTCCAACTTCAATAAATTCAGTTGCTCCGTCTGCAATCATATTCTGTACAGATTGTGTCCACTTTACAGGAGCAGTTAATTGAGCAATTAAGTTTTTCTTTATCTCTGCAGGATCTGTAATAGCTGTTGTTGTAACATTTTGGTAAACCGGACAAATAGGCGTATTGAAAATGGTTTCCTCTATCGCTTGTGCTAATTCCTCCTCAGCAGGTTTCATTAATGGTGAATGGAAGGCTCCTCCAACCGGTAAGACCAACGCTCGTTTGGCTCCTAATTCCTTTAATTTCTCACATGCTAAATTAACAGCCTCAATTTCTCCAGAGATTACCAATTGACCTGGGCAATTGTAATTTGCCGCAACAACCACACCGTCAATTTCTTCACAAGCTTTTTCTACTATTTCATCTTCTAATCCTAAGATTGCAGCCATTGTAGATGGATTAGCTTCACATGCTGCTTGCATTGCTAGAGCACGTTTGTAAACTAACTTTAATCCTGATTCGAAATCTAAGGTTTCATTTGCAACTAAAGCAGAAATTTCCCCTAAAGAATGCCCTGCAACCATTTCCGGTTTAAAATCCGGTAAAGTTTTCGCTAAAATGACAGAATGTAAAAAAACTGCAGGTTGAGTAACTTTAGTTTGTTTTAAATCTTCTGCAGACCCTTCAAACATAATTGATTTTATATCAAAACCTAAGATTTCGTTTGCTTTGTCAAATAATTCTTTTGCTAGTTCAGAATTTTCGTACAAGTCCTTACCCATTCCTGAGAATTGAGCGCCTTGTCCTGGAAAAACATATGCTTTCATTGTATTATTTTATAATCTTAGACAAATGTATAATAAAATCTTAAACTTCTTTATTTAACCTAAATTTAGATTTTCTTTCCTATAAATTTCGTCTAAATATTTGTATCGATTTGCGACAGAAATAGCATGTAGTTTTGCAATTTTATAACCTGACACTCCATCCAAAAAACCAAACCGTATGATAAAATAGTTAAAAAATCGATATGCCGGTTTTATTTTATAATGAAAAAAAGTTGGAACTAAATTTTTTAAGCGTAATTCTTGAGCACGTAACTTAGAATAACTGTTCAATTTATCTAAATATTCTTGTTCATTATCATATGTATAATGATCTAATTTATTCTTTAAAACTCCTACCTCACCTCCGCATTCTATAATTTCATGCACCATACGATCTAATTTATATTTCGATTTAGATTTTCTGAAAATACGAATTGCTTTATCACTTTGCATACCTGAATACTTGATGTGCTTATTTTTGAAAAAAAACTTTCGGTACACATAATAAGCGTCAAATTTAGGCTGATTATCAATTATTGAAACAATTTCTTCTTTCAATTCGTTCGAAATTCCTTCGTCGGCATCAAAAAAAGTGATCCATTCATTATTTGCCAAAGAAATCGCATAATTTCGTTGATTCGTAAAATTATCAAACTTACGTTTTTACAAATTTAACTTTCGGATTTTGTAGTGCAAACTGTTCTGTTTTATCCGTGCTATAAGAATCTACTATAATTATTTCATCAGCGAAACTAACGTCATTCAAGTAACGTTGTATATTTTTTTCTTCGTTAAAAGTAATTAGCAGTGCTGAAATTTTAGTAGACATTGATTCTATAGAGTACTCTTTTTGTGTTTGAATCTCAACGTAATTATTATGCTTTAATTGTCGATTTAAACCATTTTTATCCAGAAAACCTCTCAGATCATCCTTAAACAACTCAAAATCAAAGAATGAGTAAAATTCATCAACGCGTTTTTTTTATTTGACGATTGTTTAAATTTTTCAATTTGTCTGGAAAATAATCTTTCAAATGAACACTTGCATGGTTAATCCCATCTTCGAAAGTCGCCCAAACATCTTTATCAATCCAAGGTGAAAAAATTATAAATGATTTTTTACCAACGGCTTTTGACATATTAATTGCTCCGCCATCATTTCCGACAATTAGTTCACATTCGTTTGCAATAGCTATAAATTCACGCAAGTCCTTTCCTAATAATTCAAAATATACTTTTGACTGAGTTTCATGAGACAATTGATCAAAAACTTCTTTGGCTTGATTAGCTTGCTTCGGAAAATAATTAAATAAAATATTGACATTATAATTTTGCCCGATAAAATCAACCATTCTTGCCATCTGGTTCAATGGATATGTTTTAGACGAATCAGAACCAAGCAAACTGATCAATACTGTTTTTCGAGACGCATCAACTTGATGTTGACAAAACAATTCTTTCGCTGTTTGAATTTCCTTTTCTGTCAAATATAATTTAGGTTCCGTAGCCAAGGGATTCTCAATTCCCAGAGGTTTTAATAACGATAAACGATGTTCTATTGCAAGACCGAGATGACTGTTTGGCTTGTGGTGCTTCACAACATTATCTGTATACAAAAAGGTTCTGCCTGATTTTCTATATGAAATCTTTTTGGGAGCATTATTAATAAAAACATCTATCCAACTTTGAAGTTTAGAATAAGCATCAATCACAATATCATATTTATTTCGATTGAGATGCTTAGAAAATGTTATCAATTTTAACAACCCTTTATTTTCTTTCTCATCAAAAACAATTTTGTGATCGATATAAGGATTATTTTCTAAAACAGGTAAGGTATTACTGTTAATTAAATAATCAACAACAGCATTTGGATACGCTTTTTTGATATTTTCACACAGCAATGAAGTGAGTAATACATCGCCTATCATCTTGTGTTGGATAATCAAAATTTTCATAAAACATAGTTATGAAGCAAAAACTACTAAATTCTGTTTGAATCAAAATAAAAAAATCCTTACCAAATACTGATAAGGACTTCCAATTTTTATATAACTATCTTAAATTATACAGCTACATTATGTTCACGTAAAGCATCATTTAAAGACGTTTTTTTTATCTGTTGATTCTTTACGTTTTCCAATAATCAAAGCACAAGGAACCTGATATTCTCCTGCCGCAAATTTCTTTGTATAAGAACCTGGGATAACAACTGAACGAGCCGGAACATACCCTTTGATTTCGATTGGTTCTTCACCTGTTACATCAATAATTTTAGTTGATGCTGTCAATACAACATTTGCTCCCAATACAGCTTCTTTTCCGACACGAACACCTTCTACCACAATACAACGAGATCCGATAAAAGCATTATCTTCAATAATTACCGGAGCAGCTTGTAAAGGCTCTAAAACACCTCCAATACCTACACCTCCTGATAAATGAACATTTTTACCAATCTGGGCACAAGACCCAACTGTAGCCCAAGTATCGACCATTGTTTCCTTCGTCTACATACGCTCCAATATTTACATATGAAGGCATTAAGATAACACCAGAAGAAATGTACGCACCATAGCGAGCAACAGCATTTGGTACCACACGAATTCCTTTTTCAGCATAGTTTCTTTTCAACTCCATTTTATCATGGTACTCGAAAATTCCTGCTTCTAACGTTTCCATCTTCTGAATTGGAAAATACATTACGACTGCTTTTTTTACCCATTCATTCACCTGCCAATCTTCACCAACTGGTTCTGCACAACGTAATTGCCCGTTATCAATCAATTCAATTACCTCACGAATCGCAGCTTGCGTTGCTTCTTCTTGTAACAACTCCTTATTGTCCCAAGCTTTTTCTATGATTTGTTTTAAATTCTCCATTTTTATTAATAATAGTCACAAATATAAAAATTAAAATGAAGGCTTTCCATAGAGATTGTTTATTATTGAATCGTTTTTTTTAAATTTGCCAAATGTCACGAATATTAGCATTAGATTACGGAGGAAAAAGAAACAGGTGTAGCTGTAACCGATGAATTACAAATTATAGCTTCTCCATTGGACACAATAGAAACATCAAAATTGATGGATTTCTTGAAACAATATATAGAAAAAGAAAACGTTTCTGATCTTGTTGTCGGATTATCTGTCCGTTTTTCGGGTGAATTGAATGAGATTGAAAATCAAATTCAACCTTTTTTGAAAAAATTTTCTGAACAATTTCCTTTGATTAAAATTCATCGTGAAAACGAAATGTTTTACATCAAAAAATGGCATCTCGCGCGATGTTCGAAGGTGGAATGAAAAAGAAAAAACGACAAGAAAAAGGAATGGTAGATAAAGTGAGTGCAGTGATAATTTTACAATCATTTTTAGCACATAAACTGTAACAAATTGTATCTTTTGCCGTCAAATTAATAAAAAAAGATCAAAAAATGGTATTACCAGTTGTAGCTTACGGAGATCCTGTCTTACGTAAAGTTTCACAAGAAATAGATCAAGATTATAAAAATTTACATGAATTGATCGAAAATATGTTCGATACCATGTACGACTCTAACGGTGTTGGTATTGCAGCTCCACAGATTGGAAAAGATATACGTTTATTTGTTGTAGATTGTTCGCCTTTCGAAGAAGATGAAGATTATGAAGATGTAAAAGATGAATTGAAAGATTTTAAGCGCGTTTTTATTAATCCAAAAAAAATCAGTAGTTCTGAAGGTGACGAATGGACGTTTGCCGAAGGTTGTTTAAGCATTCCTCATATTCATGAAGATGTTACACGTCCGGAATCCGTTACTTTAGAATATTTTGATGAAAATTGGGTAAAACATACCGAAACTTTTTCGGATATTCGCGCTCGGGTTATTCAACACGAATACGATCATTTGGAAGGAAAGCTTTTTATTGACTATATTTCGAGCTTTAAAAAGAACTAATAAGTAATAAATTAAAAAATATAACAAAAGGGAAAGTAAACACGAGTTACAAAATGAAATTCCCTTCATAGACCCTTAAACATAATAGAATATGGATTTATCAAGAGTTATCGCAATTTCAGGAAAACCAGGATTATACCGTTTAATTTCTCAAACAAGAGGTGGTTTTGTTGTTGAAGATTTAGAAAAAAGGTAAAAAAATCTCTATCGCATCTAACTACAATGTTAGTTTATTAGACAATGTTGCGATTTACGGTGTTTCACAAGAATATCCTTTAGCAGAAGTTTTCTTCAAAATTTACAAAAAAGAAAATGGAGGAGAAACGATCGATCACAAATCTTCTGGAACAGAATTGCGTAAATATATGGAAGAAGTTTTACCGGAATATGACGATTCAAGAGTGTATGATTCTGATTTGAAAAAATTATTCCAATGGTATAATATCTTACACAAAAACGGATTATTAAACATTGACTTAGCCGCTGTAGAAGCTGCATTAGCTGCTCAACAGGCACAAGATTCTCCAGTTGAAACTCCTGCTGAAGAAGTTGTTGCAGAAGAAAAACCAAAAAAGAAAGCACCTGCTAAAAAGGCTGCTGACAAAAAAGACGCTGAAGAAAAACCAGCGAAAAAAACCGCTGCAAAAAAAACAACAGCCAAAAAAGATAAAGACGCTGAATAATTAAAAGATGAATACCACGTAAAGATCAATTACAAGCTTTCGAGAGATTGTTGGATATAATGGATGAATTACGTGAAAAATGTCCATGGGATCGTAAACAGACAATGGAAACGTTGCGTACGTTATCTATTGAAGAAATTTATGAACTTTCAGACGCTATCATTGAGAAAAATTCAGATGAAATAAAAAAAGAACTGGGTGATGTTTTTCTTCACCTGGTTTTTTTATGCTAAAATTGCATCAGAGCAAAAGGACTTCGATATTGCAGATGTATTAAACGGAATTTGCGAAAAAGTTAATTCACCGCCACCCTCATATTTATGGTGAAACAAAAGCAGATACAGAAGAAGAAGTTCTTCAAAATTGGGAACAAATAAAATTAAAAGAAGGCAATAAGTCTGTTCTTTCAGGTGTTTCCTACTTCTCTCCCGGCAATGGTAAAAGCTTACCGCATTCAGGACAAAGTAAAAGGTGTTGGATTTGAATTTGAGAATTCTGATCAGGTTTTTGATAAAATTAATGAAGAGATAAATGAATTTAAAGAAGAACAAAATTCAACAGCTAAAGAAATCGAATTTGGTGATATTTTATTTTCATTAATCAATTATGGGCGATTTATCGGAATCAATTCTGAGGATGCTCTAGAACAATCGAACAAGAAATTTATCGCGAGATTTCAAAAATTAGAAGAAATCGCAAAAGAAAATCAGCAAAAATTAGCTGATTTAACCATTTCCGAATTAGATAAATTATGGAATTTAGCGAAAATACGATAGTGTAAACTTGACACTATAAAAAGTATTCAAATTTACGAAAACGTTAGAATCAGAGGTTTTAACACTATTATAAATATCTTTTATCGACACCAATAAAACAAAAGTATTACAAATTATTGTGCATGCACAGAAAACCAGCCTATATTTGCAATGGTTATAGCGGGCAATAGCTTGTAATAATGGAAGGAAGTTTGTTTACTAAGTAAACAGTTTTCTCATTTTTTTGTGGTTTTGATGAAAAGGTGACTTAAAGTCGCCTTTTTATTTTTTTATCAACTTCTTCTTTCTCTACACTTCACAACATTCATTTTTTTATCTGAATAATTTGTAAGTTTGTGAAATGCAGTTTCAACTAAATTCTGAATTCAAACCAACTGGTGATCAACCAAAAGCTATTGAAGAATTATCCAAAGGAATTCTCAACAATGACCGTTTTCAAACACTTTTAGGTGTTACCGGTTCCGGTAAAACATTTACAATAGCAAATGTCGTACAAGATGTACAACGTCCGACCTTGGTTTTGGCACATAACAAAACGCTGGCGGCACAATTGTACATGGAGTTTAAAGAATTTTTCCCGAATAATGCTGTTGAGTATTTTGTTTCGTATTACGATTATTATCAACCGGAAGCTTATATTCCTTCGTCAGGAACTTATATTGAGAAAGATTTATCAATTAATGAAGAGATTGAAAAATTACGTTTAAGTACGACTTCTTCACTTCTTTCCGGACGCCGTGATATTTTAGTTGTCGCTTCTGTTTTCGTGTTTATACGGAATTGGAAACCCTACTGAATTTCATAAAAATGTGATTCAGATAGAAATTGGACAAATCATTTCTCGAACGGCTTTTCTCCACAAATTAGTTCAAGCACTGTATTCCAGAACAGAAGGTCTTTTTCAACGGGGAAATTTTAGAATAAAAGGTGATACATTAGATATTTTTCCTGCTTATGCAGATGATGGAATTCGAATTAATTTCTTTGGAGATGAAATAGAAGAAATTTCAGTTTTTAATGTTGACACAGGAAAGACCACATCTAAATTGGATAAACTTAATATTTACCCGGCTAATCTTTTTGTGACATCTAAAGATACATTGAATGGAGCTATTGCTGATATTCAGTTAGATTTAGGAAAACAAGTTGAGTATTTTCAGGAAATCGGAAAACACCTGGAAGCAAAACGTTTGCAAGAACGTACCGAATTTGATTTAGAAATGATCAAAGAATTGGGGTATTGTTCCGGAATAGAGAATTATTCGAGGTATTTAGATGGTCGTGATCCCGGAAACCGTCCTTTCTGTTTGCTGGATTATTTCCCGGAAGATTACTTAATGGTAATCGACGAATCACATGTAACTGTTTCACAGGTTCATGCGATGTATGGAGGCGATCGTTCCCGAAAAGAGAATTTGGTGGAATATGGTTTCCGACTTCCTGCTGCTATGGATAACCGCCCATTAAAGTTTGAAGAATTTGAAGCCCTACAAAACCAGGTGATTTATGTTTCAGCGACTCCTGCAAATTACGAATTAGAAAAATCTGAAGGTGTTGTTGTTGAACAAGTCATTCGTCCTACCGGGTTATTAGATCCCGTTATAGAAATTCGTCCAACTCAAAATCAAGTGGATAACTTGATGGAAGAAATCAATAAACGTGTTGAATTAGACGAACGTGTTTTGGTTACAACTTTAACAAAAACGTATGGCCGAAGAACTAACCAAATATTTGACAAAATATGGAGTTCGATGTCGTTATATTCATTCTGATGTTGATACCTTAGAACGTGTTCAGATTATGGCTAATTTACGTGCAGGTTTATTCGATGTTCTGGTTGGTGTAAATCTTTTGAGAGAAGGATTAGACCTACCTGAGGTTTCTTTGGTTGCAATTCTGGATGCCGATAAAGAAGGTTTCTTAAGAAGCCACCGTTCCTTAACACAAACTGTTGGTCGTGCTGCAAGAAATATAAATGGTTTAGCAATAATGTATGCAGATAAAATTACGGACAGTATGCAGTTAACGATTGATGAAAACGAATCGTCGCCGTGAAATTCAAATGAAATACAATCAAGATCACAATAAAGTTCCACAAGCATTAAATAAAAAAATAACAAAGCTAAGCCTAGCTGCAGCTGAGTTTGAAGAAAATCCTTACGAACAAAAACATTTGATTCAACAAGCTGCTGAAATTAAGGAACCCTATTCTACAGAAGAAAAAGAAAAATTGGTACAAAAATTGCAGAAAGAAAATGGAAAATGCTGCAAAAAATTTAGATTTTATAAAAGCAGCAGAGTTGAGGGATCAGATTCAACTTTTAACCCAAGATTAGCAAGATTTTCCTAAGTTTCAATGAAATTTTTAAGTTTTACATTTTTTTATTTTTTTACTCTTTTATTCTCATGCAATACACATATCCTTAAATCGTCTACGAATAATGAATTAGTAGAAAATGAGGTATATAGTCTTGTTAATTCGCGAGAATTAAAAATTTTTAAGAGATTTGATAACTCCTCCAAATTTTAGTAGGAATCAACACAATACAGAATTTGGAAAATGGTTAAATAATCTTTCCCTTAAAAGTCACACTACGCCTGTTTATACATTTGATGGCCAAAAGAAATCTAATCCTAATATCTATGTTGGTGTTTTTAGATTTAGATCAGCCCAAAAAAAAATGTTCAGTTTAATGCAAATGCTGATATAAGCTTACGTTTAGAATATTTTTATCGTGAAAAAAAATACAGTGAATTGGATAAATTGGCTAAAATTTCAACAAAACCAACTCCTTATACAAAATTTGTAAAAGGTGATTATTCTTATTCCAAGTACATCGAATATTTACAGTATTATTTAGAAAATACCAATTCAAATACAATCACAGAGCTTTTAAAAGCTATACCACTCAAAGAGTTGCAAATTGGTGATGTTTTTTTTTCAAAAAGGAAGTATAAAAAGTCATGCTGTAATTGTAATGGATCTCGCGCAAGATGAGATGGGAAATAAAATTTATATATTGGCACAAAGTTATTACCCCAGCCAAAATATTCAGATTCTCACCAATCCAAGTAACGATCTAATTTCTCCTTGGTACATTGCAAAAGATGGTGTTTTATTAACTCCTGAATGGCGATTTTTATCTTCAGATTTAATGCGTTTTAAATAGCAATTTTACTTTCTTAATCAGTTGATTTTACTTAAATTTGTTTGTTCAAAACCTCAATAGTAAACAACAATACAGTAAAATAATCGATAATGCAAAGAGTATATTTAGACAATGCAGCAACAACAGCAATTCGTCCAGAAGTAGTTGACGAAATGGCTCATGTGATGAAAAATGTTTTCGGTAATCCATCATCTACACACGTATTCGGTAGAGAAGCCAAGGCATTGATTGAAATGTCTAGGAAAAATATAGCTCAACGATTAAATGTTTCCCCTGCCGAAATTTATTTTACTTCTTGCGGAACAGAATCTAATAATACCATTATCCGTTCTTGCGTAAACGACTTAGCTGTCACACGAATCATTACAACTGATATGGAGCACAAATGTGTACTGGAAAGTGTAAAAGATGTAGAACATAAAGAAAATGTAGAAGTAATCCGTTTAAATATCCTAAAAGATGGAAATATTGATTATTCTCAATTAGAAGAATTATTGAAAGATCAATCTAAAAAAACATTAGTTTCCTTAATGCATGCCAACAATGAAATTGGAAATTTAAAACCGATGTAAAATACATCTCCAAACTTTGTCAGGATAACAATGCTTTATTTCATTCTGATTCTGTACAAACGGTAGGTCATTATAATTTAGATTTTCAAGAATTGGGAATGGACTTTGCTTCTTGCTCTGCCCATAAAATTCACGGACCTAAAGGTGCCGGATTTTTATATGCTAAAAAAGCCTCTCACATCAAGCCTCTAATTTCAGGAGGTGGACAAGAAAGAGGGTTACGCTCCGGAACAGAAAATGTATATGGAATTGTAGGTCTTTCTAAATCATTAGACTTGGCCTTAGATGAATTAGATGCACATGTCAAACACATCAAAGAAATTAAACAATATACGATTGAGCAATTAAAAGAAGCCATTCCGAATGTTGCTTTTAACGGACTTTCTGAAGATCTGGATAAAAGTTTATATGCTTTACTGAGCATCAAATTACCTTTCCATGACACATTAATCGGTTTCGAATTAGAATTGGCCGGAATTGCAGTTTCTCAAGGAAGTGCTTGCAGTTCGGGAGCAGCTAAAGTTTCATTAGTTATGCAAACTTTATACACTGAAGAAGAAATCAATCAAATGACGCCATTACGTGTTTTCTTATTCGTATGAAACAACAAAGAGGAAATTAACATCATTAGTCGATACATTGAAAAAAATCGCAGAAAAACACCAGTTGCAAAACGCTTAATGACTGATTTTAAATCAACTTGATATTCTGATTTTAATCGCTTTAGCTTTTGGTTTTATCAATGGATTTTTCAAAGGTTTTATCTCTCAAATTAATTGGTTTAGTCGGTTTTTTTGTAGCCATTTGGTTAAGTTTGAAATTCTAACCAAATCATTGAAGTTTATGTCGATTCTTACAGTATCGTTGCAGATAGTTTTAACCTCATTAGCTGCATTGGTTAATACATTTGGAATTTGCTTTTTTTTACAATAAAATTAGCATCAAAGTTTAACACAAAAAAACAGTAGAAGCAATTGGATTAGGAATTGTAAAACCGATTTGGCGGAGCAAGCTTTAGGATTAATGATTTCTCTATTATTATCTTCAAGCATTTTGTATTATGTTGATCCAATTTTAGAAATAGGATTTAAAGAAACAAAAGACAAAAGTCAAATTTTACCGATTCTGAACGAAAGTTCACAACTCATAAAAAATTCAATTTTTGAGACAAAACATCATCTGAGAGACAAATTACAAGATTCTAATCAAATAATCTAAAAGGATTTACACAAGTAAGTCCTTTTTTATTGAAATAAAATATTCGATAACGTCATATGATGTCCGGATAAAATTGTTCCTTTGTTTAAATTTTCAAGATCATGAACAGTGCAATTATTCTGACAGCCATCCTTTTCTTTATCATTGAGAGCAGTTATTAGTTTTTTATATTCAAAATCAAAAGCTAATGCAGCAATTATTGGAAATGAAGTAAAATTCCAAGAACTTCAAAAACAATACGATTCGTTGAAAAATGATTTTTTAGAAATAAAAGATGATGCCAATTTCAATTTGGATCAATGGCAAAAAGAGCGCGAAAAAAATACAGAATTGACTGTCCGCCATCAAGAAGCCATGAAAGCAGTTGAAGAACAAAAATCGTTTATACTCGAAACCAATGAACGGTTAAAAGAACAATTTGAAGCACTTTCTGCTCAAGTTTTACGAAGTAACAATGAACAATTTCTTGATTTAGCAAAGACAACATTAGACAAACATTTTTTCTGATTCGAAAAATGATTTAGAAAAGCGCCAACAAGCAATCGATTCTTTAATCAAACCATTAAATGAAAGTTTAAATAAATTTGATGGAAAAATTTCTGAAATAGAAAAAGCACGTGAAGGTGCCTATTCTGAAATTAAAGTTTTTTTGGATGCTATGCGTGGAACAACTGACAAACTACAAAAAGAAACCAATACATTGGTCTCTGCACTTAAAACTTCTCACACCAGAGGTAAATACGGCGAAATTGGCTTACGCCGGGTTGTAGAATTTGCCGGTAAGTCTTCTTTTTTGCGATTTTGAAGAACAAACTTCTGTTCAAGCTGAAAATGGGTTACTTCGCCCGGATTTGATCGTTAATCTTCCTGGAAATCGAAAAGTGATTGTTGATTCAAAAGTTCCTTTAAATCAATATATGCTTGCTTTTGAAACCGAAGACGAAGGTCTAAGAAAACAACATTTGCAATTGCATGCGAAAGCCCGTACGCGAACATCTAAAAAATCTGAGTTCTAAAGCTTACTGGAATCAGTATTCTGAAGCGCCGGATTATGTGGTGATGTACTTGCAAATTGAAAGTTCTTTTGGTGCAGCATTAGAATTGGAGCGAACTTTGAATAGAAGATGCATTAAACAATAGAATAATTATTGCAACACCAACTACTTTAATTACAATGCTTCGCACAATTGCATTTAGCTGGCAACAATTAAACGTTGCCGAAAATATTTATCAAATGCGTGATGCAGGAATCGAATTATACAATCGTGTGAATGTTCTGATACAACATTTAAGCCACTGTTGGACACAACCTCAATCAAGCAACTCAGAGCTACAATAAAGCTGTTGGTTCGCTTGAAAACCGCTTTATCCCTCAGGTTAAAAAACTGAAAGAAATTGGTGGTACATTGATGGAAAAAGAAATTTCGGAAACGAAGCCTATTGACACAATGATTCGTTCAATAAATAACGTAGATATTCAATAATCATTCTATATTTGTACAACTATTAACGAGAATGAAAACAAGTCTATTTACCTTGATTTTACTGTATTCTCCTGCAATTTTTGCGCAGGTAAATTTCGAAGAAAAATCTGTTCAGGTAAAACCAAATTTAGAATTAAATAAAGTCTACAACTATTCTTTTACTGATCGTAATTTTTCGATTTCGGTAAACGATACAGTTTCTAAAGTTTATCAACCAATCCAATAAATCGATGGAATTGATTGATAAAAATGATTTTGCCAATAAATATACCTTTATAAACGGGAAAAATCAATCCAATGATCCGGACGAATTTTACCGTGATTTTATCAACAACTCTGAAGGAATAGAATATCAATTTACAACAAATCCTTCCGGAGAATTTTTAGAATTATTGAATATTCCCCAAATTGAAGAGAAATTACTTAAGATAACCGATAGGCTTAGCAAGCAACGCAAAAAATCAGACGATTATAAGGCTAATATTGCCTACATTGAAGAAATGGTAAAATCGAAAACATATGTTCCTTATGTTTTTTGAACAGGAAGTACATGTATTCAATTATTTCAATGGGCAATATTTCAGATTAGGAGAAAATTATGAAGGGAAATCTGTCCAAGAAAACATTTTTGGATTCCCTATTTCTTCTACCACAAATACTTATCTAAAAGATATCAATAAAGATAAAGGAACTTACACCATTGTTTCTGATCAAAATCTGAGTAAAGATGATTTTGAAAAATTATGGGAGGAAATGGCGTATTATATGCTGAATGATGCAAAATTGAATCTTTCTCAAGAACAAGTAAAAAGAGAGATTAAAAAATATTCGGAGACTGTAGAATTAAAAGTAAAATTTGAAAACACCTATAATTTAAATTCTATCTTATTAAAATCTGAATATTTATTCAGTTTAAATATTGGTGCTAAAAAAACAGTTAATCATTTAAGTATTAAACTATTAAATAACTAAATTTTTATTTTTTAATTATTTCAAGGCTGGTTTTAAGATATTTTGCTTTATTTTTGATTAAGATTGATCGCATTTAAAATGAAAGTTAAATTTACATATTATTTCCTTTTTCTATTTTTTTCGATAAGAATCTTCGCTCAGAACCCTGTTCAAGACAGTATTTCACCTGTGATTAAAAATGATTCAATTTTTGAAACTCCACGAGAAATTATAATTTCTCCAAAAATTTATTGGAACATTGGAGATGAAAAAAGATACAACGTAACGACAAGTGAGATAAAATTAGAGGATGATACGATCGCACATCAAGAACAATATTCTTATCATGTACTTATTCAGGTCGAAAATATTTACCAGAATGAGACAATTGTAAAGTGGAATTTTAGAAATGTTCAGTTCAATTCTAAATCATTTCTGAACAACCCTTTTTCGCTAGTCAACAACGTTTCCATTTCTTTTAAAGTAGATCAAGATGGAAGATTTTTGAGTTATACCGACCTGGATAAAACTTTAAAACAATTAATTTTATCTGCTGAAGATGTAGAGAATAAATATTTGGATAATCCTACAGCGATTGCAATTATTAAAAAAAAATCTTCAACAATATTCATCAGAAGAAAATAATCGTCAAATTATTTGACAAAGATATTCGTCAATTTCATCATTTTTACGGAAAAAGTAATTTTACGTTTAGAAAGTGCTCCTTTTGTTTATCAGTCTTACATGGACAATTTGTTTAGCACTTCTCCTACTCCTGCTACAACTGAATTGAAATTGAATGAGATTGGAATTTCCCAAACCAATTACATTATGTCGAGCTTTCAGGAAGCGGATAAAGAATGGTTGGCTAATTCCTGGTACACTTATTTGAAAGACTTAGCAACAAAATTAGGAACTGAACAACCTTCTGAAAATAGATTAAAAGACGATATCAAATATTACGTAAAAACAACTTCTCGTATCAAAGACAACGGTTGGATTTCATATAGTATCGAAACAAAGAAAGTGAAATTTCAAGATACTGACTACACATTAGAGCGTCGTTTTGAACTAATAGACTAAAACTCGCGTCGATACTGATATTTCTTACAATTATTAAATCATAAAAACTTCGTGAATCAAGATTATTTTTCATAATTTTGCATTCATTTTATATAAATTATATTCACTATGCAATTGTCTGAACAAGAAATTATTCGTAGAGAAAAACTACAACAATTAAGAGACTTAGGCGTTGAGCCTTACCCTGCCGAAGAATTCGTGGTAACTTCTAATTCGAAAGAAATTAAGGAAAAGTACGAAGAAGGAAAGGTTGTCAAACTTGCCGGACGATTGATGAGTGTTCGTGTAATGGGAAAAGCTTCTTTTGCTGAATTACAAGATAGCGAAGGACGTATTCAAGTTTATATTTCGAGAGATGACATTTCTTCATCTGAAGAAGGGATTGAGTACAATACAATTTTCAAGAAATTGATGGATATCGGAGATTTTATCGGAATTGAAGGATATGAATTCAAAACTAAAGTTGGTGAAATTTCTGTTTCATGTCACAAAATTAACGTTGTTGTCAAAAACCTTACGCCCATTGCCAATTGTAAAAAACGGACGATGAAGGCCACGTTTTTGATGCATTTACAGATCCGGAGTTACGTTATCGTATGCGTTATGTGGATATGGTAGTTAATCCTCACGTGAAAGAAATTTTCTTGAAACGTACACGTCTATTCAACGCTATGCGTAATTTTTTCAATGATCGTGGATACATGGAAGTAGAGACTCCTATCTTACAATCAATTCCTGGAGGTGCAGCAGCTCGTCCTTTTATTACACATCACAATGCGTTAGATATTCCATTATATTTAAGAATCGCTAACGAATTATATTTAAAAAGATTAATCGTCGGTGGTTTTGAAGGTGTTTACGAATTTTCAAAAAACTTCCGTAACGAAGGAATGGACCGTACACACAATCCAGAGTTTACAGCAATGGAGATTTATGTTGCTTACAAAGATTATAACTGGATGATGGATTTCACAGAACAATTATTAGAGCACTGTGCAATTGCTGTTAACGGAACTTCTGAAGCTACTTTCGGAGAACATAAAATTGATTTCAAAGCACCTTATAAACGTGTTACAATGCGTCAAGCAATCATTGATTTCACGGGATTTGACATCGAAGGAAAATCTGAAGCCGAATTATTTGAAGCTGCGAAAGGAATGGGAATCGAGGTGAATGAAACGATGGGTAAAGGAAAACTAATTGACGAAATTTTTGGCGAAAAATGCGAAGGAAATTATATTCAACCAACTTTCATTACAGATTACCCTAAAGAAATGTCTCCATTGACAAAACAACACCGCGATAATCCAGATTTAACAGAACGTTTCGAATTAATGGTTTGTGGGAAAGAGATTGCAAACTCTTATTCTGAGTTAAATGACCCAATAGATCAACGTGAGCGTTTTTTGAGGAACAATTAAAATTATCTGAAAAAGGTGATGATGAAGCAATGTTCATCGACCAAGATTTTTTACGTGCTTTAGAGTATGGAATGCCTCCTACAGGTGGTTTAGGTATTGGTATGGATCGCTTAATTATGTTCTTAACAAATAATCCATCTATTCAAGAGGTTTTATTCTTCCCTCAAATGCGTCCGGAAAAAACTGCACCGGCTTATGAATTGACAGCTGAAGAAACTCAAATTATCGAAATTTTAAAAGCAAATGATAACATTGATTTGAACGAGTTAAAATCTCAAACTGCATTGAGCGGTAAAAAATGGGATAAATCAATGAAAAATTTAGCAAAAT
>JAJEOX010000205.1:0-207500 GCA_020740385.1 Mylabris phalerata | reverse complement strand
GCAATCCAACCGCGTTTTTTCAACTTAGCATATATTTGGGGACCTTAGCTGATGGTCTGGGTTCTTTCCCTCTCGGACATGGACCTTAGCACCCATGCCCTCACTGCCTAGAAACATATATTAGCATTCGGAGTTTGTCAGGAATTGGTAGGCGGTGAAGCCCCCGCATCCAATCAGTAGCTCTACCTCTAATATACTTCACTAAACGCTGCACCTAAATGCATTTCGGGGAGTACGAGCTATTTTCCCAGTTTTGATTGGCCTTTCACCCCTACCCACAGGTCATCCGAAGACTTTTCAACGTCAACCGGTTCGGTCCTCCACTTTGTGTTACCAAAGCTTCAACCTGCCCATGGGTAGATCACAAGGTTTCGCGTCTAATACCACTGACTGCAACGCCCTATTCAGACTCGCTTTCGCTACGGCTCCGTACCTGAAGTACTTAACCTTGCCAGTGACATTAACTCGTAGGCTCATTATGCAAAAGGCACGCCGTCACTCCGAAGAGCTCCGACCGCTTGTAGGCGTACGGTTTCAGGTTCTATTTCAACTTTCTATTCGAAATGCTTTTCACCTTTCCTTCACAGTACTAGTTCACTATCGGTCCTTTGAGGAGTATTTAGCCTTGGAAGATGGTCCTCCCATATTCGGACAGAATTTCTCGTGTTCCGCCTTACTCGTTATCAACTATATAACCTTTTCGCTTACTGGACTATCACCATCTGCGGTTAACCTTTCCAGGTTATTCTGCTAAAATTATAACGTCTTTAGGGCTAATCCGCGTTCGCTCGCCACTACTTACGGAATCTCAATTGATTTCTTTTCCTATTGGTACTTAGATGTTTCAGTTCCCAACGTTCGCTCTGCTTGCGCAGTGACCATGTCTTCAACATGCCGGGTTGTCCCATTCGGAAATCTACGGATTAATGCGTATGTGCCGCTCCCCGTAGCTTATCGCAGCTTATCACGTCCTTCATCGCCTCTCAAAGCCTAGGCATCCGCCGTACGCCCTTTGTAACTTTTTTCTCGATTTAACCGTCATATTATTGAGCGGTTATGTTAATCTTACTCGTTTTCTTGATTAATTGTATACCTTATATAAAACTTCGATTTATTTCTAAATCTGTTTTTTGATTGTATGTTTTTTTTCAATAATGTCAATGAACTCTTCTTAGTCATAATGACTACTTGTGGAGAATATCGGAGTCGAACCGATGACCTCTTGCGTGCAAGGCAAGCGCTCTAGCCAGCTGAGCTAATCCCCCTCTTTAAAGTGATAAGTGTTGAGTTAAAAGTCATAAGTCATTTCCAACTTTAACTATATCTCTAACTTCTTCAGTAGTCTCAGGCAGACTCGAACTGCCGACCTCTACATTATCAGTGTAGCGCTCTAACCAGCTGAGCTATGAGACTCTTTAATACTCTTAAAGAGTGGTCTATTTTTGTATTTATAAAATTATCATAGAACAGAACAAAAAAGCCGAATCAACTTATTCAACCTTCTAATCAATAGAAGAAAATTCGTCGTTCTCTAAATATGAGATGTTCCAGCCGCACCTTCCGGTACGGCTACCTTGTTACGACTTAGCCCTAGTTACCAGTTTTACCCTAGGCAGCTCCTTTTACGGTCACCGACTTCAGGTACCCCCAGCTTCCATGGCTTGACGGGCGGTGTGTACAAGGCCCGGGAACGTATTCACCGCATCATGGCTGATATGCGATTACTAGCGATTCCAGCTTCATAGAGTCGAGTTGCAGACTCCAATCCGAACTGAGATAAGTTTTTGAGATTCGCATCTTGTTGCCAAGTAGCTGCCCTCTGTACTTACCATTGTAGCACGTGTGTAGCCCAAGACGTAAGGGCCGTGATGACTTGACGTCGTCCCCACCTTCCTCGCGGTTTGCACCGGCAGTCTCATTAGAGTCCCCGTCTTTAAACGCTGGCAACTAATGATAGGGGTTGCGCTCGTTGCAGGACTTAACCTAACACCTCACGGCACGAGCTGACGACAGCCATGCAGCACCTTGCATTCTGTCCGAAGAAAAATCTATTTCTAGATCTGTCATTATGCATTTAAGCCTTGGTAAGGTTCCTCGCGTATCATCGAATTAAACCACATGCTCCACCGCTTGTGCGGGCCCCCGTCAATTCCTTTGAGTTTCATTCTTGCGAACGTACTCCCCAGGTGGGATACTTATAACTTTCGCTTAGCCACTGAAGCCGAAACCCCAACAGCAAGTATCCATCGTTTACGGCGTGGACTACCAGGGTATCTAATCCTGTTCGCTCCCCACGCTTTCGTCCATCAGCGTCAGTTGATACTTAGTGACCTGCCTTCGCAATTGGTGTTCTGCGTAATATCTAAGCATTTCACCGCTACACTACACATTCCAGCCACTTCAACATCACTCAAGACTAACAGTATCAATGGCAGTTCCACAGTTAAGCTGCGGGATTTCACCACTGACTGATTAATCCGCCTACGGACCCTTTAAACCCAATAAATCCGGATAACGCTTGCACCCTCCGTATTACCGCGGCTGCTGGCACGGAGTTAGCCGGTGCTTATTCTTCTGGTACCTTCAGCTACTCACACGTGAGTAGGTTTATCCCCAGATAAAAGTAGTTTACAACCCATAAGGCAGTCGTCCTACACGCGGGATGGCTGGATCAGGCTTCCACCCATTGTCCAATATTCCTCACTGCTGCCCTCCCGTAGGAGTCTGGTCCGTGTCTCAGTACCAGTGTGGGGGTTCACCCTCTCAGGCCCCCTAAAGATCATCGTCTTGGTGAGCCGTTACCTCTCCAACTAACTAATCTTACGCATGCCTATCCTACTGCGATAAATCTTTCAAAATTAAATGATGCCATTCAATCTGTTATAAAGTATTAATCCTCCTTTCGAAGGGCTATCCTTTTCAGTAGGGCAAGTTGCATACGCGTTACGCACCCGTGCGCCGGTCTCAGATTCCCGAAAGAATCGTACCCCTCGGCTTGCATGTGTTAGGCCTCCCGCTAGCGTTCATCCTGAGCCAGGATCAAACTCTCCATTGTAAATAATTTCGTGTGAAGCAGATGCTTCTGTTTTTTTACAACTTCGAATTTCCTATAGCTCCATTATTAAAGGATTGACTTCGTTTATCGGCTTTATTTTTTTCTTCTGTCTATATTATAATTTCAAATGAACTTCTCATCTTTACTTACTTCAACATCGCTGTCTCAGTAAGCGGTTGCAAAGGTAATACTTATTTTTTAACTACCAAATTTTATTTCGAAAATTTTAAAGTTTTTATTTTAACAAGTCTTTTTAACTTTACTCATCAATTCATAAAAGAATCGCATCGAAAAACTAAATACTTATTTATAACTCTCAAAATTTAGTTTTAACTAAATAATCTCCGGTATTTATAAGTCCCTATGTCAACTACAATACTACTCGTCTTTCGTATTGGGATTGCAAATATACAACCCATTTTTCCGAAACTCCAAACGAAATTTACATTTATTTTACACAAAAGCCCTAACTCATTGTTATCACGCAAAATATTTTTAAAAAAAAACATAAATTAAAACCATAATAAAGCCTGATTACTACTAAAACAAGCGCGAAATCTATAGAAGTTAAAACCGAAAAATGTCTAGCGATTTGCGCTTATTCAACAAAAAGAGAGGAGAAATTCGGGTTATTGAATCGTGGAAGCATCATACTATTAACTATAAAAGGAGAACTTCATCGTTCTCCTTTTATAGTTAATAGTAATTATTGTTATCGTTTTTATGCTGATTCATCCGGTTTTTTATCTTTTCCTAAATCGGTATTCCAGATTTTGATCTTATCTATTTTTTGTAAACCAGATTTTACTTGAACGTTTACTCCATCTGTTATTCCAAGTGTAATGTATTTTTTTTTCATATTTGGCATCTTGTCCTTTACCTGAAATTAAGAGCTCTACATATGGCTTTTGTTTTTCATCATAACGTACGTGAGCTGATTTTATCATCAATACATTTTTCGCTTCCTGAGTGACCACCTCAGCATTTGCTGAATATCCTGCGCGGATAAAATTATCAGCATCTAACTGAACCGGTGCCTTGATTTCAAACTGCACCACTCCATTATTAGCTACACCTTGGGGAGAAATAAAGTCTAGAATTGCTGTAAATGTTTTGTTTGGAATAGCACCAATTGATACATTAATTTTCATTCCTTCTTTTAATTTACCTACTTCAGCTTCGTCTACTTTTCCCTGAAAAATCATTTTCTTCACATCGGCCATTGTCGCAATTGTTGTACCTGTAGAGAAATTATTAATCTCTTGCACCATATTTCCAACCTCAACCGGAATATCCAAAATCATTCCTGAAGTCGTAGCTAGAATACGTGTTGTCGCATATGCTTCCAAACCAGGAGCAATACCAGTTTGCGCCACTTTATAATCATTTTCTGCTGCTCTTAATTGTTGTAAAGCGGCTTTATAAGTAGCATTTGAGTTGTCATAATCTGCACGAGGTAATACCCCTTGATTATACAAGGTATTCGTTCGACTAAAATTACGACGTTCCTGATCTACTGTAATTTGAGCAGCTTGAATTGCTTGACGAGCTGCATTTAATGATTGAACATTTGGGACAACTTTCAATTCACAAATCAATTGACCTTTTTCCACATATTGACCTTCAGAAACATTAATGGATTTAATTACTCCCGAAATATTGGGTTTTATCTCAATCGTTTCTAATGGTTTTACTTCTCCTGTCGCTACAGCTTTCACCTCAATATCTCCCATAAAAGGTGTCGTTGTCTCATAAACCTGATTATCTTGGCTATTCTTTTTACCGAAATAAGCAAATCACACCGATTACAGCACCGATAAAAATGACAATCATCAAAATTTTTTAGAACTTTTTTCATTCTTTTATATCTGTTAAGTTTTAGTTACTCATCTCTCAAAGCATCAATTGGCTTTATTTGGATAGCACGTTGAGCAGGAATCAATCCAGCCAAAGTGGCCATAATCACCATAACAGCTAAAGCCGTAAATAGCGTAAACAAATCGATTGAGGCATTATATAAAGGTATATTTTTATTTGAAGGAATAATTAATTCATTTAGGACCATCAATAAAAGAGCTGCAAAAATGATTCCTCCCAAACCAGCAATTAATGTCAAAACAACCGATTCTAAAAGAATTTGTCCACGAATTTGAGCAGGAATCGCCCCCAATGCCCTCCGTATACCAAATTCTTTTGTTCGCTCCGAAACAGTAATCAATAAAATACTTGCAATTGCAATAACTCCTGAAAACAATGTCATTCCACCTACAACAATTGCCAGAAACTGCATTCCTTTTACAAATTTCATGATTTTCCCTAGCATTTCCCCTAGGTTGAAACCTCCTATTCCCTGATCATCTTCTGGTGCAATATTTTTAATTTGTTTCAAATAAGCTTTCAACTCTTTTTCAAACGCAACGATATCGTAATTGTTCGGCAAACTCAAACTCAAATACTGAATAATTTCTCCTTGGTTATATACTTTTGAAATGTTGTAAACGGAATAAATACCTGATCTTTACTTTCTACAGGTGAAGATGGTGCATCATAAACTCCGACAATTGTGTAATAACTATCACTAATCCTAATTTCTTTCCCTAAAGGTCTTGGTTTATTACCAAAAAACTGTTCCGCCACTTCAATACCTATCACACAAACTTTTGCTTCTGTTTTGATATCGTCCTCATTGATAAAACGTCCTTGAATAATATCTTTCCCAAACATGCGATTTTGATCCGGATAATCTCCATTTACAGTGTAGTAATTATATTTTGTCCCATAAGTCAGAATAGAACTTGGCTTAGAGTTACGTGGGGCTAATAATGATATTTGAGGAAAACGAGCTTGAATTTGGCGAACATCACTCATTTTTAATTCAATTGTACGCCCTTTCTGAAAACCTTGATAAGGCATAGATGTTGTTCCTCCCCAAACAAATAAAGAATTAGTTGCCGCATCTGCCAAATTACGATCAAATCCATTTTGCAAACCTCGTGTCACACCTAATAATAATACAAATAAGAACATTCCCCATGCTACACCAATCATCGTCAAAATTGTGCGCAGTTTATTTTTGCGAATTGCTGCATAAACTTCGCTCCAAGCATCTGGATCAAAAACAAATTTAATAAAGTTCATTATTCGTCTCTTAAGGCATCAATAGGTTTAATACGTGCCGCATTCAGTGCCGGGATTAACCCCGAAACAGTTCCTGCAACAAACAAAATAATACAAGCCATTACCAACGAATTGGTTTCTACACCCGGATTATAAATAAAATACTCTTCTAAACTATCTCCAATATTCTCGACCAAAAGTGCTGCTAATGCAATTCCTATTGCTCCAAAAATAAGTGTAATCAAAATAGCCTCTTGTAAAATTAAACTTAAAACATTAGCAGGTGTGGCACCTAAAGCTTTACGAATACCAATTTCTTTTGTCCGTTCTTTCACACTAAACACCATTATATTTCCAATACTTACAATTCCCGCAATCAAACTCCCTCCTCCGATCACGAATACAATAATTGTTAAAATTAAAAAAAATTGATTTGTGTCTTCCATCGCATCTGCTGCATTTCTAACCCAAATTCCTCCATAATCTGAAGGCGCAATATTATGCCGGCCTTTCATATTATATTCAATTGCATTGGCCAGTTTTGTAATGTCTGCCAATTCCATTCCTTGCTTTGGTGTTACGATGATTGAAGAAACTTTATCTGTTGCATAAATTGTTCTGAATGTTGTGAAAGGAGTATATAAAGCACGTTCAGCATTATCTCCCCCATCTTTACTTTCAAAAACACCAACAATCTGATACATACCGGAACCTATCTGCAAATATTTTCCAATTACAATCTGGTTCGGGTAAAAATCTTTTGCTACTAAACGCCCGATTACAATCGATTTAGATTGGCTGTCCATATCTTTTTGATTGATAAATCGACCTAACGTCACTTTTTCATTTATCATTCCTTCATACTCCGGATAAACTCCGGTAATAGAGTAACTTCCTGAATTTGCCTCATTTCGGATTGTATCTGTTTTTGCAATTGTACTTACAATGTATTTGATTTCATTTGGAAATGAGTTTTTTAATAAAATTAAAATCCTTTATATCCAATTCAATTGTTCTCCCTTGTTTGAATCCGTTATAAGGCACTGTTGTTGTTCCCCCGCTTACAGTAATATTCAATGAATTTGCTTGAAAAAACTCTTGTTGAAAGCCGTTCTGCAATCCATTTCCTAATCCATACAATGTAATAAATACAAAAAGCGCCAAAGCAATTGTCAATCCGGACAATGCTGTACGCAATTTATTACTCGTAATAGACGACCATATTTCCCGCCAACGGTCTGTGTCAAACATATTTATTTTGTTAATTATAAGATTATGATCTATGAGATGATTTCTTCAAATAAATCACAATTAAAATCGATTATTCTTTTTAAACTCTTACCTGTTCTACTTTTTCATCACTCACAATCACACCATCTTTCAAACGAACAATACGTTTACACATATTGGCAATATCATCTTCATGGGTTACCATAACAATTGTTTTTCCTTCATCGTTAATCTCCTGTATCAAATGCATCACTTCTTGGGAAGTTTTCGTATCCAAAGCTCCGGTCGGTTCATCTGCTAGCAATAGTTTTGGCTTCGCCGCCAACGCGCGCGCAATGGCAACACGCTGTTTTTGTCCTCCTGAAAGTTCATTCGGCATATGAGAGGCCCAAGGCTCTAATCCTACTCTTTCGAGGTAGCTCAGTGCTATTTTATTCCGATCAGAGCGTTTTACTTTTTGATAATATAAAGGCAAGGCTACATTTTCCAATACATTTTTGAAACTGATCAAATTATATGATTGAAAAATAAACCCTAAAAATTTATTACGGTAATTAGCCGCTTTTGTTTCATTCAATTTTTCTATTCTGACACCATCTAATTCATAAATACCAGTATCATGTTCATCTAACATCCCAATGATATTCAATAAAGTTGATTTACCAGACCCCGAAGACCCCATAATTGCGACAAATTCACCTTCTGCAATTTCAAGGTTGATTCCTTTCAATACATGAAGTTTATTTTTTCCCATTATATAGGATTTATTTAGATCTCGAATAGATATCATAGATTGTTGTAAATTTCAATAAAGATAACAGATAAGTCGAAATTATCTGAAAAATGTTACAGAAGAAGACAAGATCCTTTAATGACATTAGAAAAATAGGATGTAAGTCTTTTATTCTCTTATTCTCATTAAATAAAATCTTTTCAGACACTCATCAAACGAACAATATTTAGAGCTTAATACAACAGAAAAAGTCAAAAGAGATAGTTTTTGAGAACTATCTTTTTTGACTATAAAGATTAATGTAAAAAATATTGTCCTGCATCATTCAAGCCTGAATTTATGATTTGTTTCAGCATTAAGATTATAGAGGTTATGATTAAAACCTTTAAAAATAATGGCACTTTAAATTTAAAGACTGAAAAGTATTGATAATAAAATAGATAAACATAAATAATCGTCATAAATATTGTGACTATTTTCACCAATTCATAATAAGCTTCTGACACAAATGTTAATGTTATTTTTTGCAATAAATTAATCACCAACCAGCCACAAACTAAATACGTATTTAAAACTAAATTTTCAGTATAATTCTGGTTACTTTTTCGAAAAATAAGGTAACTGAAAAAAGAAAAAAATGGAATCGCTAAAAAGACTATGAACTTAGAATAATCTTTATAAACCTTATAAAACCCTTCGAAACTAGAATAAAAAACTGATTTGTCAACTGGAAAAGCTTTTGTGAAAAAATACTCTATTGTTAAGATTAAAAGTATCGCTGTAAAACAATTAAAATGTTTGACTCTTTTACCTTGAATATATTCTCTTATACTATGTCCCGGTCGTGTAAATAATTCTTTAATTGTAAAAATAAATCCTTTATCAAAATGGAAAATTCCATGGACAAAATCATGCAAGAAAAAATGTTTCAATGAAAACCTATGTGTAGACGTGATTTGCCCACAATTCGAACAATAATTTTCTTGAATTGATTGTTCGCAATTCAAACATTTGTTTTGCATTTTCAAATAAATCTATAAGTTAAAATATCATTCATACGATTAGTTTTGTAAAACTAATTATACATCCTAAAAAAGCAAACTTTTTTTTACAAAAAATCTTCCAGTATATTAATTACTTTTTAAACAGGATCTACATCTATATCTATTCGTACGGAGCGAAAAGCGGCTATTGTATGCAGTTGATCTATTTTTGCCTGAATTAATTCTTTTACTTTTTGTGGAGATTGGTTTGGTCTTATTTTTATCATCACATCTGTAATATACAAATTATTGATTCGACCAATTGATGGAGCTTCCGGACCAAGTAAACAACGAGTATCAAAACTTGGTTGAAGCAAAACAACTAATTGAGCAGCGGTTTTATCCAAACGTTCTTTATTTTTATGCTTGAAACGCAATTTTATTAAACGCGAATAAGGCGGATACAAAAACTCCTTGCGTTCATACAAAATATCTTTCATCGTCGGGGCATAACTATAAGTCGTTACATGCTGTAAAATTTGATGTTCCGGCTGAAAGGACTGAATCAATACTTTTCCTTGTTCTTGTCTACGACCAGCTCGTCCTGCCACTTGTGTTAACAACTGAAAAGCTTTTTCATGTGCTCTGAAATCAGGAAAATTCAACAAAGAGTCCGCCCGAATGACACCTACAAAATTAACATTTCCAAAATCAAACCCTTTTGTAATCATTTGGGTTCCGATTAAAATATCTATTTCATTGTTTTCGAAATCTTCAATCAATTTTTCATAAGCAAATTTTCCTCTCATTGCATCCACATCCATTCTTCTGACTTTCGCTTCCGGAAAAATAGCTTGGATTTGTTGCTCAATCTGCTCTGTTCCAATTCCTTTTGTATTCAATTCATGCGAGCCACAACTTGGGCAACGCAAAGGTTTTGCTTGTGCATAACCACAGTAATGACATTTTAGTTGATTCGAGAATTTATGATAGGTTAAACTTACATCGCAATTTGGACATTCGGGCGTATGACCACACGTATTACATTCCATAATTGGCGCATAACCTCTACGATTCTGGAACAAAATCACTTGTTTTTTACGATTCAATTGTTCAAATATTTCGTCACGAAGCGTGTGCGAAATATCTTCTGTCACTTCTTTCTCTTTCTGTGCTTTTTTTAAATCGACCAGACTAATCTCCGGTAACTTAATATTTCCAAAACGCTCATTTAACTCAACATAACCGTATTTTTTGTTTTTAGCGTTGTAATAACTTTCCGCCGAAGGTGTCGCTGATCCCAGTAAAACTTTTGCATTCATCATACCTCCAAGTAACATTGCCATATCACGGGCATGGAAAAATGGTTTTACATCCATTTGCTTATAAGACGATTCATGTTCTTCATCAACGATTATCATTCCCAAATTATCAAAAGGTAAATACAAAGCTGTTCGCGGACCAATGATCACATCAAAATCACCTTTCAACGTTTTTTGCCACAATTCTACACGCTCATTTTGGTTAAATTTAGAATGATAAACACCTACTCTTTCGCCAAAATGTTTTTTGATTCGATGAACAAGCTGTGTTGTTACTGAAATTTCAGGTAATAAATACAATACTTTATTTCCTTTCGCAATCACTTGCTGCATCAATTTTAGGTAAATTTCCGTTTTACCGCTTGATGTTACTCCATGCAAAAGAACGGTTGATTTTTCTTTAAAATCTTCTTTGATCTGATTGAAAGCAACCGTTTGTTTCACTGTCAACTCTGCTATCTCTATTACATCTTTTTCATCCTCATCGACACGAGATGTTTGATTTTGATAAATTTCTACCGCCCTTTTTCTGCTAAAGATTTTATTACCGCATTCGTAGCGCCTTGTTTCACAAAATCAGCCACTTTTAAAGGTTTATCTTGCAATTGTGTTTCTAAAGTAATCAATTGCAATAAGGTTTCGCGCTGTTTTGGCGCTTTATTTAATTGATTTAAAACTTCGATAAACGCGATCTCATTTCCTTTTAAATTCGGATGCAACCGAACATAATTATCTATTTTTGGTGTATATTTTTCATTCAGCTTTTCATCCAAACGAATAATTCCTTTATCAATCAATAGTTTTAAAGTCGGAATTGCAGATTTCTCATCGACAATTAAAGCAGCTTCTTCCACCGAAATTATCTCCCGTAATTTAAGTGCTTCAAAAACTAAAAATTCATAATCATTTAATTCTTCAACTGTTTCATAATTTGGGTTAATCAACCGGACAAATGTTTGTGATTCTAATTTTAATGCAGAAGGAAAGGCATTACGAAATACATCTCCCAGCGAACACATGTAATAATTTGCCATCCATTCCCAAAATTCAATCTGTACTTGGGTCACCAAAGGTTCATTATCCAAAAACGCATGAATTGCTTTGGTTTTGTAAAGTTCCGGTGCATTTTCATGAACTGAATGTACAATCCCTGTGTACAATTTCTGTGTTCCGAATGGAACGGCCACACGTTGTCCAACTTTTATTTGCTGTAAATCTGATTCGGAAAGGTGATACGTAAACGTTCCATTTAATGAAAGAGGCAAAATAACTTCGGCAAAATAAGTTGTGACCATTTTATAGAATTATGCCGGCAAGTTAAGAAAAGGATTTTGCGAAATCAAGTTTTAAGAATATCATAAATTGAATTAATTTAATCTTAAAAATAGAAAAGACAACAGAATTGGTCGTAAATTTAAGCAAATCAAATCATAAAGTTATGTTGCATGCCATAGTAGATCAGATCTCGAAATTAGAAAAACCCATTATCAAAATTATTTTCAGAAATGACAATACTCGTGTTGTTGCTTTTGGATTAAAAGAAGGATTAAAATTAATTGATCATCAATTGCCTGTTGATGCAAAAATTATGATGCTCAAAGGCGAAATCGAAATCGACTCGAAAATTGAAGTTGTGAACTTGAAAGCCTATGATGAGTACGAAATTCCACGAAAAGTGATTCATCAAGTTACGTCAAAACAAGATGCAATGATGTTGGTCATTCTAAATTTTAGTGAGAAAAAAATTTAGTTGCATTTCCAAAAATCATATCACTGATCTACTCTAGTTAAAAATATAAAAAATTAAAAGAACTCTAAAAAAGGATTTAAATTCTGTTGATATAAATAAAATAGCTTTATATTTAGACTTATTAATTAATCATACAATATGAGAATAGCATTCGTCTTGACAACTCTCTTTACCTTAATTTTATCATCTTGCAGCACAACAATCAAACATGACCGTTTATTTACCGGAACAGTTGTTAGAGATTGCACAGGAACTTACATTCGCATTGATGACAAAGAAGATTATTTGGTTTGTAATGCTGAAATGCTTCAGGAAAAGAAAGAAGGTGAAACAGTAAGTGTTATTTATGATTTTGAAAAAACGTGCAAAGAACTTGATGACAAAGTAACCTGTATGATGTACCATGAACATAAAGGAAAAATAAGAGTTAAAAAGAATCAACCATAAAAAAACACTCTAATTGAGTGTTTTTTTCTGTTTTTGAAGCAAACTTAATTAGGTTGATTTGTTTACGAACTTCAATCAATATAGTGAAAACATGGGCGTGCTGATTTCCTAAGATTTCACCAACAATCTGTTCATGTCTAGAAACAAAACCTAAAATTTTACAAAATAAACCATTTATAAACTACACAAGAACTGTAAACCATTTGATAAGATTGTATTTCAAGTATTTTTTATTTAAATTTAATTCAAATATTTAAGTATTAAAACCTATGAAAAAAATAATGGTAATCCTTGGAACTTATATCAGCTATATTTCATTTGCACAGACTGTGAATGATGTTCCTATAAAAGATATTGATGTTGATTATGTCCAAATTATTGGAACCGGAAGAGGTTTAAGTACAAAAATGAATGTTCGGCTAGATTTTGGACAAGAAACAAAATCTATTTCTTTTAAGAATGGTTTGAAAATAAAAGACGAGAAAGGAAATACGGTAAAATTTAATTCAATGATTGATGCCCTAAATTTTATGTCTGCAAATGGCTATGAATTTCAGTTCGCCTACACGTCAAAGGAAAATGATGATGACGCACTTTATTATATTTTGAAAAGACGAGAATAAAAAAATCCCCAACTAACTTTAGTTGAGGATTTATATTTTAAAATAGGTTGATTTTTAATTGATTCTTTGAGCAACATACTCACTTTCGTTTCCTAAACGGTCTACTGCTTTTAATGCTACAGCTGTCAGGTTTTTACCATTCTTATATTTAGAAACCGTTTGATTCGTTTTTGTTCTATCCAAAATAGCTGTTTCCCAATCGTTGTTGTAACGCGTATATAAAATCCATTTCGAAATATTAGATGACATTTTATTCTCGTTCCAACTCATGACAACTTCTGATGATTTAGCATTTACAGCTAAACTTGGTTTAGCTAAATGATCCGCTTTTATCCAATTCATTGTCGGAACCAAAGCTTTCGTTTTGTAAGGTCCTTCTTTCAAATAGCTTAACATCGATGGATTTTTTGTTAAACCGGCAATACTCCAGTGAATAACACCTACATTATTTTGTAAAATTTCACCTGCCATCTTTACTTGATTTGTAATTTCAGTTGTCCTGTCAGAAACTTTCACCTCAACAGTATTCAACCCCGGCCATAGATGACGGTTATGTGTATTTTCTGATTTCCACCATTCTAATAATTTAGGGAAACTTTGTCCTGTTGAATTAATCGGCCAATACAATTGAGGTGAAAAATAATCGACCCACCCTTTGTTTAGCCATAATTTAGCATCAGCATACAATTCATCATACTGAGAAGAACCTGTAATTCCTGAAGGATAACCAGGCTTCCAAATTCCGAATGGACTGATTCCAAATTTAACAAATGGTTTTTCAGCTTTGATTTCTTTATAAATACGTTCAATAATTGTATTGACATTGTGACGACGCCAATCGGCTCTTGCTAATGTTCCTCCATTATTTCTGTACACATTCCATGTATTGTTATCAGGAAAGTCGGCTCCTCCATTGTATGACGCATATGGATAGAAATAATCATCAAAATGAATTCCATCAATATCATAACGTGAAACAATATCGCGAACAACTTCCGAAACATGATCTTGCGTTCTCTTATCAGCAGGATCAAACCAATACATCCCGTTTTTTAATTTCACCACATTACCCGGCGATTTTTTCACCATCGATTCACTGGTTACAGGTCCTCCGCTACTGTGATGGGCTCTATAAGGATTCAACCAAACATGAAGTTCAATTCCGCGCTTGTGTGCTTCCTCTACCCAAAACTCTAATGGATCATAATAAGGGTAAGGTGCTTTTCCTTCCTGCCCCGTCAAGAAGTAAGACCAAGGTTCAAAATTACTTTTATACAATGCATCTGCCGCTGGGCGAGCCTGAAAAATAACAGCATTAAAATTATTAGCTTCTAACATATCTAACAATTTTATAGCTTCGTCTTTTTGTTGGGCAGTCGTCAATTCTTTTTTAGACGGCCAGTTAATATTTGCAACAGAAGCAACCCAAGCCGCACGAAATTCACGACTTACTTCTGGCAATTTCACAGTAAAAACTTCCTCTTTTTTCGTTGAAATTTCAGTTTTTGGTGTAGTAGGAATAGTAGGATTAGCAGATTCTACAGGTTTTACAGGCTGTTTCGTCTCCACTTTTTTGTACACTATTTTTTTTGAGCTTTTATTTGTTGCACAAGAAGTTAGGCTGAGAGCAGCTACCCCAACACACATCAAAATGTATTTAAAATTAATTTTCATCAGTTTGAAATATGTATTTTTAGCGTTACAAAATTAGTAATAAAGCTGCATTAATCTGGAATTTAGCAAACATTTAGCATATTCATTTTACGCTTTATTCCTAAATTTACTAAATTTTCAGGTAAAAAACAATCTTAAAAAGCTCGATTTATTTCCATTTAATTTTCCATTTAATCGTAATCAATAAAAGATAAAATTAATATGTTTCTAATTATATGTTTTGGAGTATTGATAATTTGTGTGAATGTAATCTTACAGTCAACGGTTACTGTATTCTCTCTACGGTATCTGCATAAATTCAATCTCAAAAAACACCGGTTAACCATTAGCCAAGTCTTGTGGCAAATGGCATTATCTGTTTCTTTGCTTACCTTACTGCACGGTGCACAATGTACTATTTGGGCGGCTACTTTTTATTTCAATCCAAACATTGATAATTTATACAGTTTCGAAGAGGCTATTTACTTTTCATTAATTACTTTTACAACTGTTGGTTATGGAGATGTTGTGATTGATAGTGAATGGAAAATATTGGCTGGCTTAGAAGCTATAAATGGCATTATGATGGTTGGTTGGTCCACTGCATTAATGTTCTCTTATCTTCAAATCATCTTAAAGAAAAATATTGCCCAATAAAAGAATCCCTTTCTTATCAGATAAGAAAGGGATTCTTTTATTTAGTATTTACTTTTTTCGATGTTACTTTTCAATTCTTTATAATAATCCGGGGCATTTGGATCTTTTTCTAATGCAATATTCACCCATTTCAATGCTTGGTTTCTATCCAATTTATTTGAATAATAGAAATTAGCTGAATTATAAAAATCTCTTGCAGAGGAAGTATCATTCAAGTGTTCTTCAATCATTTTGATCACTGTATTGATTGTATTCGTTTCGATAGCTAAAGCAACATTTACATCCTCCCACGCCAATACTAAATTTGCTGATTTTTGCGTCACATTTGTAAAACGGATTTCAAACGTTTCTGTTTTGTTTCCTGTTAATTTCATTGATTTAGCTTTCACTTTCAATGCGATATTCGATTCTTTCCATTCTTTGGGATTTCCCCAATTCTTTGTGTCTTTGTAGAAAATCACATCCCAACCTTCTTTGTTTGGAATACTATACAATGCATATTCACCAGCCGCCAAATCCTGTCCATTCACTTTTATGGGCTGATTGAACTTGATAATTGTATTCTCATTGGCACCTGTACGCCAAACTTCTCCATAGGGAACTAATTTTCCAAAAATTTTTCGGTCGTTAACATTTGGACGATTGTATTCAACTTCAAATTCTGTTAATCCAACTTTTTGTTCTATTTCTGCATGCGAACTTACTGCAGGAAATTTCATCTGAGCAAAAGCACAGCTTCCTATTAATAAAGCTAAAATTGTTGATGTTATTTTCATAAAATTATTTCTTATTCTTTATTTTATCTGTTTTTTTATCGTATCCATATGGACAATGTTTACAACCGCTTTTACAGCAATATCCTCTTTTTTTTAGGTATTGAGCCGTAAAAAATCCGGAATCCTTCCGGAGATAAATAATAATCTCCTTCCTCAAACTTTTTCATTTCTAATGTGGTGAAATTACAACTTTTATTGTTACATAGTCATTTATTAATCCATGATAAACATTCGTTTATATAAAATTATGATTTTTAAAGCTTTTTAAATCAACTTCTTGATATAATGATTAATTTTGTAACAAAATAGAATTATCTAAATTAATGTTTATTGTTGTTTTAAGCCATCTATTTCGTAAAAATTTTATTGGAATTACCATTTTTCCTTTCATTTTTTTGAAAGACAAAAAATTGAAAAACAATGAGGTTTTAATCAATCATGAAACCATTCATCTTATACAACAACTTGAACTTTTTGTCGCCTTCTTTTATCCTTGGTATTTGATAGAATATGGAATTCGATTGATTCAGTACCGTGATCAGCACAAAGCCTATCGCAACATTAGTTTTGAACGTGAAGCTTATGCAAACGAACACAATCTACATTATCTGAAAGAACGGAAATTCTATAGTTTTTTAAACTACATCTAAATGATTTGGAACGATTATAACGCTCAAATACAACATATTGAAACTAAACAGTTAACTTCTCAAAATATTCAACTCTCCATTTTAAGAGAAGATTTGATTCACCCTGAAATTTCAGGAAATAAATTCAGAAAACTAAAATATAATTTCTTAGAAGCGCAAAAACTCGGGTTCAAAAAACTTTTGACTTTTGGAGGCGCTTTTTTCCAATCATATTGCGGCGACTGCTGCTGCCGGAAAAATATATCATTTCAAAACAATCGGAATTATCCGCGGTGAAGAATTGATTCGTAAAATAGATGAAAACCCAACTTTACGTTTCGCTCAACAATGCGGAATGGAACTTCATTTTATTTCGCGAGAAACTTATCGTAAAAAAGATGATCTCAATTTTTTAACCGATTTAAACACTAAATACCCAGATACTTACGTTATACCAGAAGGAGGTACAAATGACTTTGCAATAAAAGGATGTAAAGAAATTTTGTACGACGACTGTTTCAACTATGATTTTATTGTTTCGGCTATTGGAACAGGAGGAACGATTGCCGGTTTGATTGAAAGTGCTCAACCTCATCAGAGAATTTTAGGTTTCCCTAGTTTGAAGGGAGATTTTATCCAAAACGAAGTTGAAAAACTGACAGAAAAAACAAACTTTACTATTTTTAATGAGTATCATTTTGGCGGTTATGGAAAAGTTTCGGATGAATTAATTACTTTTGTAAATGATTTCAAACGAATTAACCAAATTCAATTGGATCCTATTTACACCGGGAAAATGGTTTTTGGAATTTTTCAATTAATTAAAAATCATTATTTTAGTGATAATTCTAAAATTCTTTTAGTTCATACAGGCGGATTGCAAGGAATTGAGGAATGAACAAACATTTAAAGAAGAAGAAACAAAAATATTATAGAATGAAAAAAATTGTTATACGTTTTTAGTTTTGTGTTGTCAATTTCAACCCAGGCACAAGAAAGCAGAGACATTACTTACATTCGAAAACATGCTGCTTTAGCTGTTGAAGAAATGCAACTTTACAAAGTTCCTGCAAGTATTACTTTGGCACAAGGTTTATTAGAAACCGGAGGAGGACAGAGTAAATTAGCTGATCAAGCAAATAATCATTTTGGTATAAAATGTAAAGGCCCTGAAGAATGGTCTTTGGACAAACCAAGAATTTATCATGATGATGATGCAAAGGGCGAATGTTTTAGAAAATATACGTCTGTTGAAGAAAGTTACAGAGATCACTCAAAATTTTTAGCATTAAGACCTTATTACAAAGCCTTGTTTGTCTTAGATCCGACTGATTATAACGCATGGGCACATGGATTAAAAAAATCTGGATATGCAACAGATCCTAAATATGCCTACAAACTCATTTCGCGAATCGAAAAATATAATTTAGACCAATTTGATAAAATTTCAACCGAAGAGGTTTATGCTAAATTGTATACATTATACAACAATCAAGATGACATGTTAATGGCGAATAATTTTTCGAAAAAGAAATCGAAAAATGAACAAAAAATAAACAAAGAAGAAGTTATTTTAGCTTCTTATCAACCCCAAAGTGATAAGGTGGAAAAAAATGAGCAAGCAGTAAATAGCAAAACAATTGTTTATGAAACTCGCCCGCAAAATCCATCAATGCGTATCAAAAAACACAAAAATAATATTCCTTATATCGTTGCACAAGCTGGCGAAACTATTGCCACAATTTCGAAAACTTATAATAAAGTTCCTTCTGAAATTGCAAATTTCAATGAAATTCAAATGGGGTCTAAATTAAAAGATGGACAAATTGTATTTTTTGGAAAAAAGAAAACCAAGGGGTCTGATTATTCTTATAAAGTACAGGAAGGAGATGATATGTACACCATTTCTCAACGATTTGGTGTAAAAGTAAACAATTTGTACAAACTCAATCGCATGGAACCTGGTGATCAACCAAAAGTAGGGCAACGAATCAACTTAAAGACAAAAGTCAGAGCATAAAATTTTTAATATTATTGAAAAAAGCTTCCATTTGGAAGCTTTTTTTTATTTCATCATCTTTAAAATATCGACCAGTTGCTGATTAATTTCCCCGGTTTGATAATCCATTGGCGCGGGTGCACGATCAATCATAATGTTACCTTCCTTGTCCAAAATCAGAAAAGTCGGGATGTATTGAATTTGATAATCATACCCGAAATTATTTTCCTTCCCGGCAAATAATTGTACACCAGACATCTGGTTCTCTCTTATCATTTTCTTCCAGATAGGTTTATCCTCCTCTTTATCCAAAGAAATACTTACAAAATGAATTGGGGCATCATGAAATTGTTTTTCTAATTCTTTCATAAAAGGAATTTGAACTTTGCAAGGACCACACCAAGTCGCCCAAATATCGATGTAAACATATTTTCCTTTAAAATCAGCTAAGTTAAATCGTTTTCCATTAATATCAGCTAACGAAAAATCCGGCGCTTTCACCAATTCTTTCGATGCAACTGTTGTTAGAGAATCTTTTTTTACAAAAGAATCACTCTTTTCTATTTCAGTAGATTCTTCAATTTTTTGTTCGGATTTATTACAACTAAAAAGTGTAAAAATCATTGACAATATAATTAACTCTTTTTTCATTCGGCAACTATAAATTCCATCGTTTTGTCTACATGTTCTTGTTCAATAATGCCTTTCGCATATACCGAATTATCTCCATAATTATATTTATCTAAATAGGCTTTATTTATTTCAGCTGAAATCTGATTCAGGTCATTTGGAATTTGAGCCTTAATCTTCACTATCAAATCTCCGCATCTTAATTCTCCTTCATTCTCAACTAAAAAAGTGTTATACCAGCTTTTCTCCGCAAATCCCCAAGACCGAGCAAATATTCTATTGTCCACAATAACCATCCAGATATCTAAAAAACTTTCCCTGGATAATCCAGCTTTTAACCCTATTAAATTATGTGTACTTATATAATTTTTTACTTTTTCAAAATTATTCATCCTTAAATTTTATTCGAATTAAATCAAAATTAACCATTTAAAAGTTATCAATTTCATAAAATAGTTCAATTCACTTGACAAAGGGGGTTCTGACATCGTATATTTGCAAAAAATTGTACAATTATGAAAATGAAAACCTCCGATTTCGACTTTACTTTACCAGAAGAACTTTTAGCAGATCGTCCTTCAGAAAACAGAGACGAAGCACGCTTAATGGTTGTTCATCGTGACACCGGAGAAATTGAACATAGACAATTTAAGGATCTTATCGATTATTTTGATGAAGGAGATGTGATGATTCGTAACAATACGAAAGTCTTTCCAGCTCGTTTAATGGGAAATAAAGAAAAGACCGGTGCTCAGATCGAAGTTTTCTTATTAAGAGAATTAGATGCTGAAACTCGTTTATGGGATGTTTTGGTTGATCCAGCTCGTAAAATTCGTATCGGAAATAAATTATTTTTTGACAATGATGATACATTAGTAGCAGAAGTTGTAGATAACACGACTTCTCGTGGACGTACTTTACGTTTCTTATTCGATGGATCTTACGAAGAGTTTCGTGCAAAATTGAAAGAATTAGGAGAAACTCCGCTTCCAAAATATATTTTACGTGACGTAGAGCCAGAAGATGCTGAGCGCTACCAGACAATTTATGCAAAACACGAAGGGGCTGTTGCTGCGCCTACAGCTGGTTTACACTTTTCGAAACATTTACTGAAACGTTTAGAGATAAAAGGTGTTGATTTTGCAGAATTAACTTTACATATTGGTTTAGGAACTTTTCAGGCTGTTGAAGTAGAAGATTTATCTAAACACAAAATGGAGTCTGAACAAGTAATTATTCCTCAAGCTACAGCAGATTTAGTAAACAGAGCAATTGACGAAAAGAAAAAAGTCTGTGCAATTGGGACAACTTCTATGCGTTCTATCGAGTCTTCAGTTTCTGCTGATGGACATTTAAATGCATTTGACGGTTGGACGAATAAATTTATTCACCCACCTTACGATTTCTCTATCGCAAATTGTATGATTACAAACTTCCACACGCCAAAATCGACATTAATTATGATGATTTCTGCGTTTGCCGGACATGATTTAACAATGAAAGCGTACAACGAAGCTGTAAAAGAAGGATACAAATTCTACTCTTACGGAGATGCAATGCTAATTCTATAAGAAAAGTTTGAATACAACAAAAAAAGACATACGAAAGCTTTCACAGGCTGAGATTGAAGATTATTTCAAAGAGATTGGAGAAAAATCATTCCGCGCAAAACAAGTGTACGAATGGTTATGGAAAAAGAATGCGCATCAATTTGATGACATGACAAATATTTCTAAAGCTCTTCGTGAACAATTAGGAGAATCTTTCCAAATTCAACCTGTTGAAGTAGACCTTCTACAAAAATCTAATGACGGAACCATCAAGAATGCTGTTAAGCTTCATGATGGTAACGTTGTGGAATCTGTTTTAATTCCAACTGATTCTCGCACAACAGCCTGCGTTTCTTCGCAAGTTGGGTGTAGCTTGGATTGTACTTTTTGTGCAACAGCGCAATTAAAACGTATGCGTAACCTTACGGCTGCCGAAATAGTAGATCAAGTGGTAATTATTGATGACGAAAGTAAACGTTATTTTAATCGCCCTTTAAGCAACATCGTATTCATGGGAATGGGAGAACCTTTATTGAATTATAATGAAGTGATTTCTGCCATCAAAAAAATTACATTACCAGAAGGATTAGGGATGGCTCCAAGACGGATTACAGTTTCCACTTCAGGTATTCCTAAGATGATCGAAAAACTGGCTGACGAAGATTTACGCGTCAATCTTGCGGTATCTTTACATTCCGCTCGTGAAGAAGTTCGTAATGTAATTATGCCTTTTTCGGTTAAATTCCCTTTAACAGATTTAATGGATAGTCTTCAGTATTGGTACCAAAAAACAGGGTTACGAATTACATTCGAATACATTGTTTGGGGTGGTGTTAATGATAAGAAAGAAGACATTGATGCGTTGATCAAATTCTGTAAAAAAATTCCTTCTAAAGTGAATATCATCGAATATAATTCAATTGATGACGGAATCTACAAACAAGCATCAGAGCAAGCAATTGATCACTATATCAAAGCATTGGAGTCGAATAATATTGTCGTGAATGTACGCCGCAGCCGTGGAAAAGATATTGATGCTGCTTGTGGACAATTAGCCAATAAGACAGGAAATGATTAAACAATAATCAAATGAAATATTTAGCCATTTTTATTATTTTGATTCTGACTAAATTCACTTTCGCTCAACAGGTACAAAGCATCGATACAATTTCTATTGATGAGTATAAAATGGAAAGTATTTACTTACCTCCTGTTTTAAACGAAATTTCGACTTTAGAATATGAAAAAGAAGATCAAAGTATGGCTTCTTTTTGGGGCTTAAACGATTCTGATTCCAAACCGGAAATCTATCGTTTCAATGCAAAAACAGGAGAAATTATCAATACCATTTTCATTTCAAATGCTCCAAATATAGATTGGGAAGAAATTTCTTCTGATGATCATCGAATTTATTTTGCTGATTTTGGAAATAATTTAGGTAAACGAAAAGACTTAGCCATCTATTTCATCGAGAAAATGAATATCGATTATTCAAAATCTTATCAACAACTAAAAGCTGAAAAAATAGAATTTTATTATCCTGAACAAGAAACTTTTCAGTTCAAGAATATGACAACAAATTGGGATGCAGAAGCATTTTTTGTTTACGATAACCAATTGCATTTTTTTACAAAAGAATGGTCCAATTTAGCGACAACACATTATATTATTCCAATCGACACTGCTAAAAAGCACGCTGCTAAAAAAGTAGAAACTTTCAAAACCAATTATGCTGTAACAGCTGCATTTATAGATGCAGATAAAAATAGTCCGACAAAAGGAATTTATTTATTGGGTATACAAAAGAAGCGTTAGCTTTTATCAGTTGGTTCGATTTACCAGAAGATAACAATCAGTTATTCTTCACTTCTCAAGTTAAAAAAATAAGTTTACCTTTGGGCTTCACGACACAATTGGGACAACTGGAAGGAATTTCAGTTTTACCAACAGAAAACAAAGTTTGTTTTAGCGGAGAAGAATTTAAATACAAAGGTTTCTATGCTAAACAGGTTGTACATTGCATCAATAATTTTACAAATTAAAAAACTAAATTTTGGGTAACACGGTAGATTTGATTAAAGCTCCGATTGCGGAGGAAATGAAATTGTTTGAACAGAAATTCTTCGAATCAATGAAGAGTAATGTTTCACTTCTTGACCGTATTACTAATTACATTGTACGCAGAAAAGGAAAACAAATGCGCCCAATGTTTGTTTTTTTAACTGCAAAAATTGAATGGAGAAGTACAAGAACGTACGTATCGTGCGGCTTCTTTTATTGAACTTATTCATACAGCAACTTTAGTACACGACGATGTCGTGGACGACAGTACCTTACGACGTGGTTTCTTTTCTTTGAACGCAATTTGGAAAAACAAAGTTGCTGTTTTAGTAGGCGATTATTTCTTGTCTAAAACATTGATTATTTCAACTAAAAATAAAGATTTCGATTTATTAGAAGTTGTTTCCGTGGCAATCCAAGAAATTTCAGAAGGAGAATTATTACAAATTGAGAAAGCCCGAAAACTGGATATTACAGAGGATGTTTATTTCGAAATTATTCGAATGAAAACAGCTACGCTTATCGCTGCTTGTTGTGAAGCCGGAGCCCGTTCAGTTGGTTGTTCGGAAGAAATTGCAAAAAAAATGCATCGTTTTGGGGAATTGGTGGGAATTGCTTTTCAAATCAAAGATGATTTATTTGATTATACCACTTCTAATGCGATTGGGAAACCTGTTGGAATTGATATCAAAGAACAAAAAATGACATTGCCTTTGATTTATTCCATTAACAATGCAACTGAAAAAGACAAAAAATGGTTGATCAATTCTGTCAAACGTTACAACAATGATAAAAAACGTGTTCGTGAAATTATTCAATATGTGAAAGATCATGGCGGAATTGAGTACACTCAAAAAATGATGAAACAATATAGCCAGGAGGCTTTGGATATACTTTACGAATTTCCAGAAAATGAATATCGAAATTCATTGGAAACAATGGTGAAATATGTTATCGAAAGAGAAAAATAAAAAAGGTGGATTTTAAAAAATCCACCTTTTTTATTTTTCTCTTTTTACAATCACTTTAAACTGATTTCTGATAAATGTAATCGTCCATGATGTAGCCGTTTCCGATATCAAATGTTTTCGATTCTATATTTTTGAAACCATTTTTCTCATAGAAACGAATGGCTTTCGCATTGTGTTTATTCACCGTTAAATGAACCGCTTTTGCCTCTTTTTCTTTTGCGAAATCTACTACTCTATTCAGCATCAATTGTCCAATTCCTTTGGTTTGATTTAGATTCTTTCAAATAAATTTTTGACAAGAAAACCGTATTATTTTCATCCAATTTATAATGCAAATAACCAGAAGGAACATTATCAATTTTTAAGATTTCCCAGATTTCTCCATTGCTGATTCCTTCTTTTACTTTATCGTTATTGTACATCATATCAATCATATAATCGATTTGATCCTGCGATAATAAATCTTTGTAACATTCGTCCCAAATCTCTTTTGCCAAGGGCTGAACCAAATGAATATTCTTTTCATTTACCGTATGAAAATGACAATATACGTCCAGTTTAACGGGGTTTATTTTTTGATTAACCGCAATATTTTCAAGAAGCTCTTCTTTTCGTTTTTCAAGATCAGCTGAAAACATTTCCATTGTCCACTTACGTTTCAAATAATTATAATAGACAAAAGATAAAAGCACAAATAGCACCAAATCAGGAACCATCATCCATTTTGATTCCATCAGCTCTGGAAGTGTAGATTTTATCACGCCAAAACTCATTAACAAAGCTATATTAATTGCAATAACAAACACTCCTAAGAAGTATAATCCAATCACTTTTAAAATCAACTGTAGTTTATCTTTATTGAATAGTTTTCCTAAAAAATAATACTGAAAGATTAAGATAAGTATAGTAATCACTCTATTTAATTTTTATGTCTTACAAAAATACAAAAAATATAAGCGAATCCTTTATATTTGTATGAAACATATCGAAACAAAAAGTGATTTATTATGTATAGCAATAAATTTCAGGGACTATTTACAAACACAATTGAATGACTTGGAAGAGCAAGGGTTGTTCAAAAAAGAGCGCATCATTGCTTCTCCACAAAGTGCCGAAATTACATTAGAAAAACGGTAAAACTTTATTAAATTTTTGTGCCAACAACTATTTAGGACTATCTGATAACAAAGAAGTAATTACAGCATCTCAAAAAATGTTAGATGACCGTGGGATACGGAATGTCATCGGTTCGTTTCATCTGTGGTACTCAAGATATTCACAAACAATTGGAAAAGAAAATTGCCGACTTCTTAGGAATGGAAGATACTATTCTTTATGCTGCTGCTTTCGATGCAAATGGAGGTGTTTTCGAGCCGTTGTTTACAGAAGAAGATGCAATTATTTCTGACGAATTAAACCATGCTTCCATTATTGACGGAGTTCGTTTATGTAAAGCTGCCCGCTACCGCTACAAAAACAACAATATGGCCGATTTAGAAGCTCAGTTAATTGCGGCTTTCTGAAAAAAATCATCGTTTCAAAATTATTGTAACAGATGGCGTTTTCTCTATGGATGGTATTGTTGCTGACTTAAAAGGAGTTTGTGATTTAGCTGATAAATATGACGCTTTGGTCATGGTAGATGATTCTCACGCAACAGGTTTCATTGGAAAAACAGGTCGTGGAACCCACGAACATAATGAAGTAATGGGACGTGTAGATATCATTACATCTACTTTAGGTAAAGCTTTAGGTGGAGCCATGGGAGGATTTACTTCTGGTAAAAAAGAAGTAATCGAAATGTTACGTCAAAAATCTCGTCCTTATTTATTCTCGAACTCTTTGGCTCCTGGAATTGTTGGTGCTGCTTTACAAGTATTAGAAATGTTAGAAAAAGACACTTCTTTACGTGATAAAGTTATGTGGAACGCCGACTATTTCCGTAAAGGAATGGTTGCTGCTGGTTTTGATATTCCGGAAGGTGATGCTGCAATTGTACCAGTTATGTTGTACGATGCAAAATTATCTCAAGTAATGGCAGATAAATTATTGGATGAAGGTGTATATGTCATCGGATTCTTTTTCCCTGTTGTACCTCGTGATAAGGCACGTATTCGTGTTCAATTATCTGCTGCACATACAAAAGAACAATTGGATCATACGATTGCTGCTTTTACAAAAGTTGGTAAAGAATTAGGAGTGATTAAATAGGAATCTCTTTTATTCAATATTATATTAGCGACTATTTTTAGTCGCTTTTTTTATATATTTAATCTATGCTTTTCAAAAACAAAACATATCAATTAACGACAAATCTTTCTGAACAAGAAGTTTTTAGAATTCTAAGATATAATACAACTGAGGAACAATTAATGCATTTTACAAAACCGAAGACATTTTTTATAGGTAAAATTGAAAATAATTATTTCAAATTAAAAAAAGTTATAGAGGGTCAAAATAATTTTGTTCCCATTCTTTCAGGACGAATTTCAATTAAAAATAATCAAACTTGTATTGATTTCTCTTTTCAACAAAATAGTATGGTTGATATTTTCATAGGCCTTTATATTTTTGTAACGAGTATTTTTCTAATCTTTGCCTCAATTATGATTGTAAATGACAATCTTCATCCTAAAGCAATTATTCTGATTCCTTTTCCTATTTTATTTTTTGGTGTACTTATTTACCAAGTTAACACTTCTGATAGCAAGAATGAATCAATCAATTTTCTTGAAAAACTATTTCAAACGAAAATACATCAAATTAAATAGCAGCGCCACGAATTGTCTTTCAAAATCCTTATTTTTACAACAACTCAACGAAAGAAAATTTCAAAATGGCTCAATTCATCGAAAATGTTGTAAAGGATTTAATACAGAATCAGACCAATTTTATTCAAACCACTTTAGTTTTACCGGGCAAACGTCCGATGTTGTTTTTTAGAGAAGCATTTCAGCGTCAATCGCAAAATATTATCCTTCCTAAAATGAAAAGTATTGAGGAACTGATGAGTGAGCTTTCCGGTTTAGAAATTATTTCGGGGATTAACCTTTGGTTCAAGGCATATCAAGCTTACAAAAAAGTAGTCCAAAAGCCTGATTCTTTTGAAGACTTCATCAAATGGGGGCCAACTGTCCTGAAAGATTTTGACGATATTGATGCTTCTTTACAGCCTGCTCACAAAGTTTTGGATTATTTGATTTCAGTTGAACGGATTAACCAATGGGGAGATGGAAAAATTGAAATTGGTAAAAATGAAATCATTCAAAATCATTTAACTTTTTGGGGAATTGTTTCTAAATTGTACTTCCAACTGCAACAAGATTTACTTGATTCGAAAGAAGGATATGCCGGAATGGTTTTTTAGAATCGCAAGCGAAAAAGTAAATGAAATTATCGAAAACAATACTTCCCATTATATTTTTGCCGGTTTTCAATGCCTTGACAAAAGCCGAACAAGCGCTTATTTTCAAATTAGAAAAAGAAAATTTAGCAACATTGTATTGGGACGTTGATACCTATTATTACGAAAATCCAAATCAAGAAGCCGGGTCTTTTCTGAGAAAATATAAAGAAAAAATAAAACCAATTAACTGGATTGTAGATGAATTTTCAAAACCGAAGAATCTACATACCATTGGAGTTGCAAAACAAGTTGGGCAAGCGAAATATGTTGCTGATTTAATCCGTCATTTAAATGAAGAGGAAATTAAAAATACTGCTTTAATTTTAGCTGACGAGTCTATTCTTCCTGCTATTCTTAATTCTTTACCTAAAAATATTACACACCTGAATATTTCAATGGGAATTCCATTACGTTCAGTTCCTTTGGCACAATTCTTTAAATCTATTTTCGAATTACAGATGAACCGGGAGAAATTAGGAAAGGGAACATTATTTTATTTTAAAAATGTTTTACAAATTCTCGAAAATAAAACCTTATCTCAATACAGCTCCGATAAGAGCAGGGATTTAGCACACGATATTCGCACACAGAATCGTATTTTCAATTCTCCGAACTCTGTTCAAAATTCATTAGACGAATCTATTTTTAAAAGCCTGTTCCATATCCCTGCAAGTATAACTGCGTTTATTCATCATTTAAAAAATTGGACTGATGAGTTATTGCATCATCCTACAATGAATGATTTGTTGACCAAAGAATATTTATTCTTTTTTAAGAAAGTATTCAATCAACTGCATGAAAACCTCCTGCAGGTAAATGATATCAAAGAATATAGAACATTGTTTTTATTGTACAACAAAATCGTTTCTTCAGAATCTATTTCCTTCATTGGTGAACCTTTGAAAGGTTTACAATTAATGGGGCTGTTGGAAACACGTTTGTTAAATTTTGATCACATCATCATGACTTCTGTGAATGATGAAATATTGCCTTTGGGAAGGCAAAATAATACGTTTATTCCTTATGACATTCGCAAACAAATGAAATTGAATACCTTTACAGAGAATGATTCAATTTATGCGTATCACTTTTATCGTTTAATTCAACGCGCTAAAAATGCTTATTTTGTTTATGATACAGAAGCTGACGGAATGGGTTCCGGAGAAAAATCGCGTTTTTTGGCTCAAATAAAATTTGAAAGTAAACACCCTATAAAAGAATCATTTGCCGCACCGAGTTTCATTACAAAACCATTGAAAGATATCATTGTTCCTAAAACAGACGAAACAATGAAAAAACTTTGGGATTGGGCAAATTACGGAATCTCACCTTCTTCACTTTCTACTTATTTACGAAATCCGTTGGATTTTTATGAACAACGAATTTTCAATGTAAATGAAGTGGAAGAAGCAGAGGAAACTGTTAGTGCAAAAACCTTGGGAAATATAGTGCATGGAGCATTAGAAGAACTGTACTTACCTTATTTGAATCGTATTCTACATGAAAATGATTTTAAATCGATTGAAAAAGAAAAAAACAAAACGCTACAAGAGCATTTCCGAAAAGAATACAAAGATGGTCATCTGGATAAAGGCCCCAATTATTTGATTTACAAAATAGCTGAACGAATTGTTGATGGTGTGTTATCCAAAGATGTTAAAACAGCAAAAGAAAATGAATTCATCATTCGGGCTTTGGAAAGCAAACACGATGTCGATTTTACGCTAACAAATGGTCAACTTGTAAAATTAAAAGGAGTTATTGATCGAATTGATTCAGTGAATGATCAATTGCGAATTATAGATTATAAAACAGGGTATGCAAAAGAAATTTCTGTTAAAACAGAAGAAATTGAAACAGTGTATCAAAAAGAAGAGAAAGCGAAACAATTGCAATTGATCTTTTATGCTCATTTATTTTATGCCGATAAAGAAAACCTGAATAAAGAAATTGAATTGTGCATTTATCCCATAAAATTTCCGAACAAAGAACTGATAAAAACTTGCTGTTGATAAAAATACTACCATTGATTATTCGATTGTAGAAAACTCAACCGAGCCGATGTCAAAATTAATTGAAGAAATTCTAAACCAAGAAATTCCATTCAAACAACCGGAATAGTACTCAATACACCACATTACCACCCTTTGTAAAGACTAGATATAAAGGGTTTTATAATTTAATTGGCGTATAAATTCATTTATATTCTTAATATTTTATTAAAAAATAGTAGTTTTGGAAAAGTTTTAAAATCGCATAATGAAAAACAATAAACTTTTTATAGCTATTATTATTGCCTTACTAATTGGTGTTGCTGTTGGTGGATATGTACATTATAATACATCTCCGGAATTTATTAAAACATTTTCAACTAACATCAAACTTCTTGGTACTGTATTTATTCGTTTAATCCAAATGATTATTGCTCCTTTAGTCTTCTCAACATTGGTTGTAGGGATTGCTAAAATGGGGGATATGAAAATGGTAGGACGTGTTGGAGGACGCGCTTTAGGATGGTTTATAACAGCTTCATTAACATCTTTGGTCATCGGATGTATTGTTGTAAATGTTATGAAACCCGGAGAAGGAATCAACATCGAAATGGATGCAAGTTCTGCTCAAGACTTACTAAAAGGCCAGGCCTCTCTTACATTAGAACATTTCATTACACATATGATTCCTAAATCTGTTTTTGAATCTTTTGCTACAAATGAAATCTTACAAATTGTCGTTTTCTCTATTTTCTTTGGTGTGGCTATGGCTGCATATGGTAAAGAAGGAGAAATGATTACGAAAGCATTGGATAAAATTTCACATATCGTTTTAATCATGGTTGGTTATGTTATGTGGACGGCACCTTTAGGTGTTTTAGGAACGATTGCTGCTGCTATCGCAACTTACGGATTTGGAATTTTTGCATTATATGTGAAATATTTAATTGCTTTCGTCATTGGTATTGCACTTTTATGGCTGGTATTATGTATCGTGGGATATTTTATTCTAGGAAATCGTTTATTCGATTTATTAAGACACATTAAAGCTCCTTTATTAATTGCTTTTTCTACAACTTCATCAGAAGCTGTATTCCCTAAACTAGTGGAAGAATTAGAAAAATTCGGGGCTCAAAAGAAAATCATTTCATTTACATTACCTCTTGGTTATTCCTTCAATTTAGATGGCTCAATGATGTACATGACATTTGCGTCTTTGTTCATTGCGCAAGTTTATGGCATCCATATGCCAATAGAAAAACAAATCTTGATGTTACTTGTATTAATGTTAACTTCCAAGGGGGTTGCAGGTGTTCCAAGAGCTTCCTTAATTGTGGTGGTTGCAACTTGTTCAATGTTCGGAATTCCTCCTGAAGGTATTGCTTTAATCTTACCTATCGACCATTTTTGTGATATGGCTCGCTCGATGACAAATGTTCTTGGAAATGCCTTATCTACAGTAGCTGTTGATAAATGGGAAGGACATATTGCTGTTGAGCAAGAATACATTCATAATGAAGATAAACACATCTAAAATATAACATAAAAAAAACGACTTAAAGAAGTCGTTTTTTTTATGTTACAATTCGTTGTACTTCGGAAATTTTGGATCTACAATTCTTTTCCATTCCGGATGCTTCTTAATGTAAGCAAAAACATAAGGACAATAAGGAAATAACGAATTATGGTGCTCTTCCAGGTAAACCAATGTTTTCTCTACTAAAGCTGATGCGACACTTCTTCCTCCTAACTCTTCAGGGACTTCAGTGTGAATTAACTTGATGATATCTGCATCTTGCTTATAATCAATAAAAGCTATAAATCCGTCAACATCTAATTCAAATCGTGATGTCGATTCATTTTTTATAACTTGCAAGGGAATTAATTCTTCATTCATAGTTTTAAAGTTTTATAGTACAATAATCCGTAAAATACCTCATAAGATGATTGATATACATCAAAAAAGCAACCAAAAATTGATTGCTTTTACTTCTACTTTTTAAATTTTACACAGATTTTAGTTCAATTAGTGTGATTTCCGGCCAAACTCCTACTCTACCAGGATAAAAATGATAACCGAATCCTCTGTTTACGTTAATAATTTTTCCTTCAAAATCATAAAAACCTGCCCATTGAGGATAAATATACTGTGCCGGGCTCCAGCGTAAACCAATCTTCGGTACTTCAATTCCTAATTGCATTCCGTGTGTATGCCCTGATAAAGTTAAATCGTAATGTTTGGGATGATTTTTTATAATTTCATTCCAATGCGAAGGATCATGTGACATGACTATTTTAAAATCATCAAAATTAACCTGACGAGATGCCAAATCAATATCTCCTAATTTTTTGAATCGTGTTCCCCAGTTCTGAACACCAATCAACGCTATTTTTTCATTATTCTTTGTAATAAATCTACTTTCGTTGAGAAGTAATTTCATTCCAATTTTTGGAAAAATGGCTTTTATTTTCTCAAAGTTTTCTTGTTTCTCTTCTTCTGTTTTCCAGTCCGAATATTCGCCATAATCATGGTTTCCTAACACTGCAAAATTTCCATATGGCGCTTGTTTTATTTTTGAAAAAACATCATACCATTTCTCCATTTCCCAATGGAAATTATTCACAATATCTCCCGTAAACAATAAGATATCAAATTCTTGTTGGTTAATTAAATCAATAGCATATTCAATTTTTTCACGATTATCCAAACTTCCAGAATGTATATCGGTGATATGCAACACCTTAAAACCATCAAAAGATTTGGGTAAACGTTGGTAAACCAGTTTTTTTTTGATGACTTTGAAATTATATTTTCCTAATGTCATTCCATAAATCAAACTAAAAAACGGGATAGAAGCTACTGTCAATCCAGAAATCATGACAAATTTTCGTCGAGACGGCAAATAAGAATCTTCTTCCGATTGGCGGTTTGCAATTCGATTTACAAACCATCCTAAACCTCTGAAAATATCTTGGATTAAAAAGAATATAAATAGAATTAAACGTGGAAATCCGAACAGCATAAACAAGCCAGTTGCCCACATCGTCGTTTGAGTCTGTCCAACATTTCGATCAAAAAAGACCAAATTATATCCAAAATTACACAAAATAGCAATCCAAGCTAAAACATTGGACCAAATAAAAAATTTATTCTTGATAAATTTTCTGAAGTTAAAAAACAAATAAATTTCAAGTATGATTGAAATGATAATTAGCGTTATGACACTATTTATGAACATTTTTTGAGTGATTTTGAACAAAAATAAAACAATTCCCAAGATAAATAGTTTTTCATCAGATTCTTAACAGAACATTATAAAAATTATAAATGATTCAGCGCGAAACTTTGTAGGAGAAAGATGTAACTTTGTCAAACATTTTTAAGCATAAATTATGGAAAACAGACTACCTGTAACGGTACTTTCCGGGTTTCTTGGAAGCGGAAAAACAACACTTCTCAATCATATATTACACAATAAAAAAGGCCTAAAAGTAGCCGTTATCGTAAACGATATGGGCGCTGTAAATATCGATGCTCAAATGGTTGCGCGTGAAAATGATTTAATTCAAACTGATGAAAAGTTAGTCGAATTGAGTAATGGTTGCGTTTGCTGTGAATTGCGTGAAGATTTGATTGTTGAAATTGAAAAATTAGCTCAATCTGGAAAATACGATTATTTAGTCATTGAAAGTTCCGGTATTTCTGATCCCGGGCCTATTGCTCAATCCTTAGACTTTGTTTCTCCTGATGGAACTATCGATTTGCCAAAAGTTGCTCGTTTAGATACGTTAGTGACAGTTGTTGATGCCTACAATTTCTTTAAAAATTTAGGAACTGACGAAGATGTTTTTGATCGTGGGTTTACCGCTAACAGAGAAGATAATCGTCCTATCGTAAATCTTTTAATTGATCAAATCGAGTTTTCGAATGTGATTATTTTAAATAAAATGGATTTGGTGGAGGAAGAAACTCTACTAAATATTGAAGCTTTTATCTCAAAATTAAATCCTACGGCTAAAATTATCCCGACAAGTTTTGCCCATATTGAATTATCCGAAATTTTAAATACAAATCTGTTCGATTTCGAAAAAATTCAGGATATGGATGCTTGGGTAAAATTACTGGAAGAGCAAGAAAATGAAGAACATCACCACCATCATGATCACGAATGTGGAGAGCATTGTACTCATGAACATCACGATCATTTAGAAGAAAAATATGGAATGACTTCTTTTGTGTATCGTCAAAAAATTCCGTTTCACGCAGAACGTTTTTTAACGTATTTGAATGATCATTTTCCAGCAACTATTTACCGCTCTAAAGGTTTATTTTGGTTAGCCAACCGTCCGGATGAAGCTATTTTCTTGAGTCAAGCCGGTGGAAGTATCCGCATTGATCCTGCAGGAGCATGGTGGTGCTCGATGCCGTATGACGAACGTATTCAGTTTGCGGCTTATCAATTTAACCAAAAACAAATAGATGCAAAGTGGTCGAAAGAATGGGGAGATCGAATTATCGAACTTGTTTTCATAGGACAAGGTTTGGAGAAAGAAAAAATCACACAAGAGTTAAATTCCTGCTTGTTAAATGAACAGGAGATTGCTGAATGGCAAACGAAATATAATTAAAATGAAAAAACCACTTCGATTATGAAGTGGTTTTTTCATTTTAAAGTTTTCAAGAAAAGATGTCTGTTACTATGTAAGCAATTTTTTACGATACACTTTCTTATATCACATCCAACGCAGCCAGGTTCTTCATTTCTTCAATCCATTCTTTTTTATCCTCTTCATCCAATTCACAAAGAGGTCCGATAAAATTACTTTGAATAGAAGATACCCCACAGTATTCCAAAATCCCCTTTTTTAACTGTACAAGTCCGCTTGACTTGTATACCTCTTCATACTCCTCAATGGATAAATCACCTGTGGTTGTGATTATTCTGCCTGTTTTTCCTTTTAATAATCCTTCACTCTCTCCCTCTTTATTATGTTTGAAAGTAATTCCCGGAAGAAAAGCCCTATCAAAAAATCCTTTCATAATTGCAGGCATACCAAGCCACCAGACGGGATGAATCCACACCTGATGTTCACTCCATTGTATGTCTTTCAATGCCTTTACCAGATCCGGTTCAAGCCCCATTCTCTGTTGATAACCAAATTGTAGGTTTGGGTTAAAATCCAGCTCTCCGATAGCAATGTATCGTACTTGCGAACCGAGACTTAAAGCCGAGTTTATATAAGAGTGTGCAATAGCACTGTTAAAACTTTCTTTGTTGGGATGTCCATTAATAACGACTATCTTTTTCATTTCCCTTGATTTAAAATTTGTTTAAATAGTTTTACTTGTTTTTCATAAAAAGTGTCTGATAACTGACAGGGGAAAAAATCAAAAGCATGTACAGCTCTCTTTATTTCCAGTAGGTTGACCGATACATTCGCATCCTTTAATTTTTGAGCATACAATTTTCCTTCATCTTTTAACGGATCAAATTCACACACAATAATAGTTGCATCCGGTAATTTTTTGAAATTGTCTTCCAGTAATGGAACGCCATATTTTGGAGGATTACTTATTTTTTTCCTGTAGGTAATACTTCCACATCCATTTTGCTGATGTTTTTGTCTGCATAGGAGCGTTCGCTAATTGATCCATAGACAGAGTTGTCAAAAGGTGGCTTACGGGAGGATACAGTAAATACTGATGTCGAATTACAGCTTGCTTTCTGTCTCTCGTCAAATGGGTGATAGATGCAGCAATTGTAGCTCCGGCGCTGCTTCCTCCTATAAGGATATTGTTTTTGCTCCCACCGATTTGATTGCCATATTTAGATAGCCACAATAACGCTTCATAACCATCTTCTATCCCAGCCGGAAATGGATGTTCAGGAGCTAGTCGGTAATCCACCGAAACAATCAGCATACCAATATCCAGAGCCAATTTGAAGAATATAAAATCGTATTGTTCGGGTGTGCCATATATAAAGGCCCCTCCATGAAAATATAACAATATGGGTAGGTTTTTTTCCTCCTTTAGGTCTGTATATTCTCAACCTTATTTTTCTTGATTTTTCAGAAGAAGAAATTTCGATATTTTTAACATCAAGCTGTTTCGGAATACCAGCAGGTACTTCATTTAAGGATACCCTCCTTTCCTCTTCTCTAATTTTTGCAGGATTATTTTTTAACAGGTTTTCGTAATCTATAACATTAAACGGGCTATTCGAGACAGCCTCCCAAAGTGCTGGATCTATATTTTTAATTATTCTTTGCATCGCTAAATGTTTTACAGTTTGACCACTATTTTTCCTACTGTATGTCCTGTCTCAATTTGCAAATGAGCATGTGCCATTTCATCAAAATCAAATACATGGGATACATGTGGTTTTAACACTCCCTTTTCCAATAGAGATGAGATATGCTGCATATCTCGTCCACTGGAATAAACAGACATAAAATAACAAGCGTGCAGGTGTTTCTCCTTAGCCTTTAACTCATCCTCTTTGGTGTGTCCGGATGGCAATGTGACAATGGTTCCGAAAGGTTTTAGTACCTGTACGGATTTCCGGAAATTAATACCTCCTATTGCTTCCAATACAAAATCAATATCTTGTAAGTTTTTTTCAAAGCAAACATTTCTGTAATCAATGAATTCGTCTGCTCCCAATCCCATCACAAACGCTCTGTTAGAGGTTGATGAAGTAGCAATTACATAAGCTCCTATATGCTTAGCAATCTGTACAGCAAAATGTCCAACACCTCCTGAAGCAGCATGAATAAGGACTTTGTCCTTAGATCTTAACTTACCGTAACTATCGAAAGCCTGCCAAGCAGTTAGCGCGGCCAATGTGCTGGCTGCTGCTTCCACATGACTGATATTTTTAGGTTTTAAAGCAAGATGTTCTATCGGAGCAGCTACATATTCAGCATAGGCTCTGCCGTGCCCCACAAAATTAACCATACCAAATACTTCATCTCCGATGTTAAATTGTGTAACTTCCTTTCCTATTTCTGTTATTGTTCCCGAAATATCCCAACCTAAAATCAACGGATCATAGTTCGCCAAATCTTCTGCTAATGGAGCTTGTCGATTGCGAACTTTGACATCAACAGGATTAATACTGATGGCTTTTACTTTGATCAGTACTTCATTTATTTTTATTACAGGCTTTTCAATTTCTTTGTAAACAAGGTTTTCGACACCTCCAAAATTTTTCAATACAATTGCTTTCATTTTGTCATTCATTTGATTTAGTAAAAATAGACCGAAAAAAAAGCCATAAACAGGTACATTTAGAGCTTATTTAGGTATCTTTACTCTATGGCAAGAGAAAATATTTATCAATCACTTGAAGTTTTCTACGAAAAAGTAGACGAATGCCCTTTACGTGATAGGCAATTTAATTTTTTTGAATTAGTTTACGTGATTTCCGGTACGGGTCATCATACTGTCAACGGCAATAAGCTTGCTTATATCGCAGGAGATTTATTTCTTATAACACCTAAAGACTGTCATGAATTTGATTTGGAGGGCACATGTGAATTTATGGTGATACGTTTCGGTGAAAGATATATACGGGAATATCAATGGAAAAGCATAGACCATATCGAATGCTTGTTGTATTATGCATCTCACTTATCGGGTTCTGTGCTTGTAAATAATGACGACAAAAATATGGTGTGTTCATTGATAGTGCATTTAAGAAAGGCAACTGAACATGAATCTGTGTATTCGGAGGACCTGGTTTGTCATTTGGTAAATGCTGTCATTGTTATTTCAGCCAGAAATATTGCCATCATCAAACCACAAAACATTACTCCGAATACAGACGTTCGTTTGTTGCAAATATTGGATTATATACAGGAATATATACGCCGACCTGAATTTTTAAGGATTGCTGTAATTGCAGAAAACTTTGGATTGTCTCCGACCTACCTTGGTAGTTATTTCCGTAAGCAATGCGATGAATCTATACAACACTATATTTCTTCTTACCGAATTCGATTGATTGAACACCGGCTACGTTTCAGTGATAAAAGAGTTCATGAAATAGCCGATGAGTTTGGGTTCGCCGACGAGAGTCATATAAACAAATTCTTCAAAAGACATAAGGGATTAAGTCTAAAAGGATATAGATATACTTTATCTGCTACTTAATCTATTATCTCTGTATTTCTGTTTTTTTATACTCCTTTAACCGAATATCCTTTCAGTAGCCTGATATCCTAATGTTTATTCTGTTTCTATCTTCTTCATCCAACTCACAAAGAGGTCCGATAAAATCACTTTGAATAGAAGATACCCCGCAGTATTCCAAAATCCCCTTTTTTAACTGTACAAGTCCGTTTGACTTGTATACCTCTTCATACTCCTCAATGGATAAATCACCTACCATTGCGATTATTCTGCCTGTCTTTTCTTTTAATAATCCTTCACTCACTCTTTATTGCGTTTGAAAGTAATTCCCGGAAGAAAAAGTCCTATCAAAAAAGCCTTCATAATCACAGGCATACCAAACTACCATACACCTGATGTTCACTCTATCGGGTATTTTGTTGGGCAACAGAATCGTTCTGTACATATTGCTTCCTTTCCGATTTTTGCAATCATTTCTTTACTCTTTTGAGATTCTGTATTGAAATAAAAAGCCTTTCAGTTTAGTTGCTGAAAGGCTTAGTGTTTTTTGTGACAAGTGTATACGCACACAAGTTGGGTTATTCAATAAATTTTACAATTAAATCAATCAATTCATTTTTTCCCTTATCATCTTTGTCAAGAAATAGATAATGCGTTCCTTTTATAGTTTTAAATTCTGAACGGATATTTTTAGGAAAATCACTTTTGAATGCAATCAAATCTATATTTCTTGACCAAAAATCATATTCAGACCTTATAACCATAGTTGGCACGGTAATGTTTTTTGCATCCCAATATTTTTTACCCGATGCCATATAAAAACTCTCTTCTTGAAAACCAGCCGGAACTTTGAAAATATTAGCATTTATTCCATATTTACACGCTTGGTTTTTATATGCTTCCTCAATAACAGGATTTCTCCATTGTGTTTTATCCTCAACAGGAATTGTTTTTGTCCACGAAGTTGTAAGACTTTCTTTTGAGCTTTCTCTGAAAAACGATAATTTATTAAATTTCAAATTATCGTCCGAAGAAGCAAAGAAGTCGTGTGAAGACCAATCGCCATTTACTCCATATAAACTATTTAAACTAATGATACTGTTAATCTTTGCAGGATCTTTTATAGCCGAATAACTAATCCAATGCCCGCCTGTCGCCCAACCAAATAAATTGACTTTATTAACTTTAAACTTAGAAGTTATCCAACTCAATGCAGATTGAATATCATCACTGGCTTCATCAACATTTCCAATAATCAGATTTTTATCGGAGAAGTCATATTCTGGCAATGATGATTTTCCCCACCCACGAATATTGAGAAGAAGAAGATGAAGTCCTTTTGAAGCAAGTTCCTCTGCAAAACTTGCAAATTTTGTATCTAAATCAAAAGAAGTAATCGCCTCGGGACCTCCCCCGTGAACCATAAGCAAAGGCAAAACATTTGTATTCAAACGATTAACATCGTATATCTCTTTTATTTGAAGTTGAACGTTATTTGTCGATGCAATAAAATATTCCTTTTTATAAAATTCGTTTGTTTGTGCCATTACTATATTATTGATTAATACAAACAGAATTAAACAGTATGTTATCTTTCCCATAGTTTGAATTTTTATAAATTTACAAATATCTCTCAACTACCTATTTAGGTGGAACTGACTTTAACCTTACTCTTTATTCAGATAATTCTTTTCAAATTCTGCGGCTAGCGTTGCAATTTCTTTGATGTATTTTGATGAGAATTTATTTTATATCTTCTGCTTCTGATTAAATGAATAAATCAGATAAAATAAAAATGGTAAAATAAATATTGAGCCAAGTAATAATGCCCAAGCCAACATTTCAATTGTACTTAATGCTCCGTAATCTTTTAATAAGGATAACGTGGAACCATCTTTAAACAAAACCAGATTAGGAAAATGTGAATAAGATGCTGCGAATAAGATCATCATAACAATTAATCCGGCATAAAATTTTATAAATTTATCTTTTGCCTGATTTAAAGATTTTAATAATAAAACAATTGCAATTGAAGCCAATAATACGGCGATATAACCATATATTTCAGAAGTAATCCAACTAAATAAAGGAATATTTTTCCAAACTGAAACGCTGAAAACCAAACCTCCGGCAACAAAAATTGAAGCTGTATATAGCTTAGCCCTTTTTCTTAATTTCATTTTATCTTCATCATTTTTAACCGTTTGAATTGAATAAACCGATGCAAGAAATGCGCATATTACCACTGTAAAAATTCCAACAGAAAAATTGAACCAGGACAACCACGAAAAAATATAAGCATCTTGAAATGAAAGCGCATTGTCATCAATACTTCCAGAAACAATAGAACCTGCAATAACTCCTAAAAATAAAGGTGTAACAACACTAGAATAAGTAAATATTACATCATATAAATTGTGCCATTTGTCATTGATTGCATCATAATTTCTAAATGTAAATGAAGTTCCACGCGCAATAATTCCCAACAACATAATCACCAAAGGGATATGTAAATAATTGGAAACATCCGCATAAATTTTTGGAAAGCCTACAAATAAAATGACAATTGCAATAATTAACCACATATGATTCGCTTCCCAAATCGGACCAATCGAATTGTACATGATCTTTTGGGTTTGTTTCTTGTAATTCTTTTCAGAAAATAATTCAACAATTCCAGCACCAAAATCTGCTCCTCCTAAAATTAAATATAAGCAAATTGCAACCCATAAAAATGCTATTACTACGTATATCATATTTAATGTTTTTCTGGTTTATAATTAGGATCTTCCGGATCATACAGTTTAGCAACCATTTGTATTTGGCGATTCATCAAGAACACTAAAATGATAGATAATGTAATAAATACAAATGTAAAGATGTAAAAAGAGTATTGGATTCCAGGCATTGGTGTAATAGAATCTACTGTTCGCATAATTCCGTAAATAATCCACGGCTGACGTCCAACTTCTGTTACAGTCCAACCTGCTTCTAAAGCGATGTATCCAAATGGTGTTGCTACCATAAATAATTTATAAAACCATCGTTTTGTCCGCCATTCTTTTTTGAAAAAATGAGCAATTAAGTAAATAATTGCAATGCCCATCATCAACATTCCAAACGTAATCATAATTTGGAAAGCATAATGAACAATCGCAACTGGTGGCCATTCATCTTTTGGAAATTCCTCTAACCCTTTTACAGGTGTTTTAAAATCTGAATGAACCAAGAAACTTAAAACACCAGGAACTTTAACTGCATATTTTATTTCTTCTTTTTCTTCGTTTACAATTCCTCCTAACACAAATGCCGCACTTTCTTCTGTTTTGAAATGTGCTTCCATTGCTGCCAATTTAATTGGTTGACGATTTGCAACATCTTTTGCAGATATATCTCCACTTATAGGAGCTAACATAGCAGCAGAGATTGCTAAAACAGAACTAATTTTGAAAGCTTCCCGATGAAAGTTCACATTCTTACCTTTCAAAATAAGATAAGCATGTAAACCTGCCACAGCAAAACCTGTTGCGCAAAAAGCGGCAATCGTCATATGCAAAGCTTGCGAAAACCACGCATCATTGAACATTGCCTTTACAGGATCAATATTAAGGTATTGTCCATTCACAAAATCAAAACCTGTAGGAGAGTTCATCCAAGCATTGGCTGCAACGACTAGAATACCGGAAGCTAAACCACTAATCCCTACAATTACACCACAAATCCAATGAAACCATTTGTTAAATTTATCCCATCCATACAGAAAAAAACCTAATGCAATCGCTTCTATAAAGAAAGCAGTTCCTTCCAATGAAAATGGCATTCCGAAAATAGGGCCGGCATGCTCCATAAACTTAGGAAATAATAGTCCCAACTCAAATGAAAGCATTGTTCCGGAAACGGCTCCTGTCGCGAAAAGAATTGCAACTCCCTTACTCCAAGCTTTTGTTAATCCCTTATAAATTTCATTCTTTGTTGTGAGGTATTTGTAGTGAGCAATTGCCATCATAAAAGGCATTACCATCCCGACACACGAAAAAACAATGTGAAAAGCTAATGACATTGCCATTTGACTTCGAGCAGCAATAAAATCGTCCATAAGCGATTATTTATAATTTATTTGTTGGTTAAAGTTACTAAATAAAAAGAGGCTATTCGATTTTGAATAGCCTCTTTTTTTATATGATTTTGATTAGAAAACTCTATTTTATTGTTGCAGGAATTAACCATTTGAATTGCGGTCCACTTTCCGGAATTACAATACGTTGCGAGATTCTTTCCATTCGTTCCGGAAATTTCATGATATAATCTCGTGCTTTTTCAGCTTCTTCATTCAGTCCTGAAATTTTATCTAATTGCCAAGCGCTGATCAATTTTCTCATAATATCGATATAATCAAACGCTGTATACACTCCAATACGCTGTGCTGCGTCAGAGAACGCATCGAACAATGTTCCTCTTTCTTCTCCTGAAGCTCTTAAGAAGTGTGCAGGCATGACAATTTTTAACTTGAACATATGTTGAACTGCTAACATCATTTCTGAAGGATCAGCTTCAAAAATACGGCGAACAAACTCTGTATAAGCTAAATGATGACGCATTTCGTCTCCCGCAATAATCTTACACATACGAGATAACTTTTTTGCTCCGTATTTTTTTGCGATTGCTGAAACATTATTGTGTGAAACATATGTGGCCAATTCTTGAAAACTGGTATATACAAAATTCTTATATGGATCGTGAGCTGTACCAATATCAAATCCATCATTAATCAAATGTTGTGTTGTTACCTCAACTTCACGCATATTGATACGTCCTGATAAATATAAAAATTTATTCAAAACGTCTCCATGACGGTTTTCTTCTCCTGTCCAATGACGAATCCATTTTGCCCATCCATTTTCCAGGTATTCTCCCTCTTCATTGACAACTCCTTCCATTTGCATCAACCAAGATTCATACGTTGGCAATGCCTCCTCCGTAATTGTATCTCCAATCAATGTAATCCAGAAATCGTCTGGTAAATCTTTTGAAAGCTCTTGTAATTCTTTTATTTCATCAAAAAAAGAATCAGTTTGAGAGTTTGGTAAAAAATCAGTTGGTTGCCAAATTTTATCGGCTGGAACTAAGAATTTATCCATATAAGTATCAATATCTTTTTCAAGAAATTGCATTACTTCCAGGCGAACATTTTTTATTGACATATAATTATTTTATGCGGTTATACTACTTTTAACAGTTTTTTCAGTCAGTTCAAATAATTCTTCGAACTTATACTCACTCACCTTTATTGGTTGATGATATTGTATCGTTACTTTTGTACCTACATTCAATGGAAATTTCCCATATTTTGTTAATTCCCATGTATTATTAAGCGTAACAGGAACAATATAAGCGTCTTTGGCATATTTGGTTAAAACTTTCAATCCATTTTCTTTGAAAGCCTTTGGAGTTCCGTTTTTACTACGTGTTCCTTCAGGAAAAATAATGGCTGAATAATTGTTTTTCTGAATGTATTGTGCTAATTTTTTTATTTCTTCTATTGCTTGTTTTCCATTCTTTCGATCAATAAGAGCCGATCCTCCTTTTCTCAAATTATAAGAAACACTTGGTATTCCCTTTCCTAATTCTATTTTAGAAATAAATTTCGGATGATAATCTGCCAAATCATATTCTAAAGGCGAGATATCGTACATACTTTGGTGGTTACTTACAAAGATTAACGGAACATTTTTAACCAAATTTTCACGACCAGAATAATGATAAGTTGTCCCCAGTATTTTTGTCCAAAAAACCAAAAGGCCATTCATTATTTTTACACTTTTGTGATGAGCTTGATAGCCTCCTAAATTGTAGCACAACCATTGTGCCACATGCATCACCAATAACGTTAAACCATATAATAAATAAAAAATGATCGATAACGGGTAACTTAAAATTTTATTCAATGTTAGAAATTTAGACAAATTTAATAAAAAATTATGCTAAGCATAATATATTTTCAAAGGATGATTTATTTCATTAAATTCAAAGTTAACCTTTCTTGATGAGCTTCATCATAAAAAGTGATTTGATTTGATGATTTCACCTTAAAATAAGCGGTTTTTTGTAAATTTTGAATCAAATTTTGTGAGATTTCACAGTCGGTATTCACTTGTTTTAACTGATTAAAAATAAGGGCTTGATTAATTTTCGTATAATCTGCACTCACTATTCCACAAGCTGTTTTCAACACCATTTTTTTTGTTGTGTCTTCAAACATGATATAATCGGTTCCTTGATCAACACTCCATTTTCCCGACAAGTCATTTATCTCAAGAGTCGTTACTTTAGGCTCTGAAACTATTTTGGTCGGTAAACAACTTGTAAGTCCTGTAAAAAAGACCAAAAGTAGTACTTGTATTGTATATTTCACGTGGTTTTATTTGTAACGAAGGTAAAAATATTTTAAATAAGTCAAATTGATTTTTTAAATATTCCTATTTATTCAGAAATTTGTTACTTTAATCAATAAATTATGGCCAACACAAAGAAAGGTGAAGTTTTTACCGACCAATATCATATCAAAAAAGTAAAGATTGAACGTAAACCAAGCTTTCCTAAAATATACACTTTAACTGATGATTGTCAGTTCATTGAAGATGGTTTATACGATTTGGTTTTTTTTTGAAACGCCAAACGTTCATGATTTCAAATCTGATTTAAATCCAACTATTCCTGTGATTAATTTTAAGCAATTGAGTGAAAAAGGAAGAGAAAGTTTAATATAAACTTTAAAAGTTTCTACCAAAATTAGGATCTTCAAATAGTTTTACCATTCCAAAACAAGAGATAAAAAACTATTTCCCTAGTTCAAAATGATTAATAGTATTGAAACAATTGCACAAAAAATAAAAGAATCAAACCCCTAAAACAGCTATAAACTAATTAATAATATACTGAATTACAAAAATTTAATCTTTTCAATACCGAAATAAAACAATGTATATATAAGTAATAAAATTATAAATTCTAAAACATATTCTGGAGATTTTGATTTAGGTAGGCTAACTCATAAAATTTATTTAAATCAACATAAATACACTTTACTGAAAAAATCGTGCTGAAAAAATAGGGTTTTACAATTTTACTTAAGAATTTGATTGCAATTGAGCAGAAATAAACAAAAAACCCACACTGATCATCAGTATGGGTTTTTCTTTTGATTGTGATCCAGTCAGGATTCGAACCTGAGACCTACTGCTTAGAAGGCAGTTGCTCTATCCAGCTGAGCTACTGGACCAATCCAAAATTTTATTGCTAAAATTTGTCGGGGTGGCAGGATTCGAACCTGCGACCTCCTGCTCCCAAAGCAGGCGCGATGACCGGGCTACGCTACACCCCGATTGGTGTAATTATTTTTCAAGCTTTAAAAAAGCGGAGAGACAGGGACTCGAACCCTGGCATCGGTTTCCCGATGACAGATTAGCAATCTGCTCCATTACCGCTCTGGCACCTCTCCTAACTTTTAAAATAAGACTAATTTAGTCTCATAAAGCGGTTGCAAATATAACCTGACTTTTATTGCAAAACAAGTCTTTTTTGAAAAAAAATTAAAATTTTTGGCTTAATTTTGGCTACTTTAAAGACTATTTAGAACTAAAAGAATGAATGTTAAAGGATTAGTATTTTCGACAATTTCTTGTTTTTTTATTTTGGCTAGTTGTGCAACTAAAACAGTTCCACCTAAAACAATTACAAAGGTAATTCGTGACACAGTCATTATCAATTCAAAAACAGACCAACCGGAAATGACGCGAGCTGCAAAGCTTGACAAGTACAAAGTGACAACAGATTATTATCCATCTATTTCGCAGGATGAACGTGTACGATTTTTAGTTTTGCACTATACGGCAATCAACACAGAATTATCGTTAAAAGTATTAACTCAAAAAGATGTCAGTGCACATTATTTGGTAAATGATTACGATGATAAAACAATTAATCTTTTAGTTGACGAAACAAAACGTGCATGGCATGCAGGGATAAGCAATTGGAAAGGATTAGATAACTTAAATTTTTCATCAATTGGAATAGAAATCGTGAACCTTGGAAACAAAGGAACTGACGCTTACCCAAATTACACTCCTTACCCTGATTACCAAATTAAGAAAGTAGGTGAATTAGCACAAGATATTATCAAACGTTATAATATTTCCCCTTTCAATGTGGTTGGGCACGCAGATATAGCACCGGGTAGAAAACCAGATCCGGGTCCGCTTTTTCCTTGGAAAAAATTGTACACTGATTATGGTGTTGGTGCTTGGTACGACGAAACAGACAAATATATTTTTATGCCACAGTACCCGTGGGATACGACAAGTCCTGTTTTTATTACACAAGTGCAGACTGACCTTAAAAAGTACGGCTACAATGTTCCGGTAAATGGAATTATTGATACACAAACTAAAAATGCCATTATAGCATTTCAGATGCATTTCCGTCCGGAAAAATATGATGGTGTTGTAGATGCTGAAACATGGGCTATTTTGAAAGCTTTGAACAAAAAATATAACCCATAATCAATTAAAAGATTTGAACTTAAACTCCTACTTATTAGGAGTTTTTTTTGCATTAAAAATTCAGGAAAATTTTATTTACCACGGATTGTCAAGGAAATAAATCACGAGAAGACGAAGTAGAAATTTTGAAAAAATTAAAGTATTTTTACCTAAAATAATAAAACATGGCTTTCAAAAGTTTGCGCCCAATTATTTGGACGAAAGATTTACAAAAAACGACAAAATTCTATAAAAAATTAGGATTCAAAATTGCAGATCAGAATGAAGATTGGATTTGGGCTTGTTTGCAAAAAGATGATGTAGAAATTATGCTTGCTTATCCCAATGAAGGAGCAGATTTTAAACAAGCTAACTTTACAGGCTCCTTTTATTTTGTTGTGGACAATGTTGACGAATTATGGAAACAAGTAAAAGATGATTGTGAAATTGTATACGAAATTGAAACTTTTGAGTGGGATATGCGTGAATTTGCTATTTATGACAATAACGGTTATATTCTCCAATTTGGAGAAGAAATAAACATAACATTTGAAGATTAGTCTCTTGAAAAAACAACATTATACAATTATTTTAGTCATCATTATTCTCCTTATCCCTATTTTATTATATCTGATTATTAATACAATGATCAGTATAAAATATGAGACAGATGGTATCGAAACCTGTATTTCTTCTGTAACAGGGAAAAATTTATGCTCGCGAATTGATCAACTAAAGGTTTCTATTTATATCGATATGATTGTGATGATTTTTTGGTTAGCGTTGAAAAATTTAATTGTGAAAAGATAAACTATGGGAACAAATTATCACTGTGAAGAAGAATTTTTGAAAATCAATTTTACTGAAACTCAAAATTTGAGCGGAGATTATGAAAATTGTAAATTTATAAATTGCGAATTAAATGATTTAGATTTGAGTGATTCGAAATTTATTGCATGTGAATTCATCGAATGTAATTTGAGCAATACTATTCTAAACAATGCATGTTTCCAACAGGTTGATTTCAAACATTGTAAAATGATCGGGTTCAATTTGGAGACATGCAATCCATTTGGATTAAACGTTAATTTTGATCATTGTGTTCTGAATGATTCCTCTTTTTATCATTTGTTATTAAAAAAATCAAGATTTATCGAATGTTCGTTACAAAATGTTGATTTCTCGTATACCGATTTAAGCAACTGCTTCTTCGATCATTGTAATTTTTCTGATGCTACTTTTGACCAAACTATTTTAAAACAAGCAAACCTGAAAACATCTTATAATTTTAGAATTAATCCTAATGAAAATCAATTGAAAGGCGCTGTTTTTTTCAAAAGAAAATCTCATTGGTTTGGTACAACATCTTGGATTAAAGATTGAATAATAAGTTCAAAAAAAACTCCATTATTTAAAAATAATGGAGTTTTTTTTCTTTAGAAATTATAGGCGTATCCCAAATTTATAGAACCTATTCCTGTTCCATCTTTAGCCATTCCTTTATAAGCTAAATACAATTCAGATTGCTTAATATCAAGTCCTACCTTTGGTTGAAAATAGAATGCACCAGTATCAGAATTTTCATTTAAAATGAAAGCATAACCTAAATCAGCTCCTAAAAAGAATTTTGGTGTTAAATTAAATTTAGCTGTTGCTGCAAGTGGTATAATTTGAACATCTTTAAATTCAAAAGTTTCAGAATACCCCATAAAACTAACTGTCTCCTCTTTTCCAAAATAATTAGAAAAACCCGTTGTAGCACCCAACTCTACCGTTTTATTTAATCTCCAAACGTAAGCTACATCAATTCCTAAATTCACTGAGTAACCAAAATCAATATTAACGATAGGAATCCCTACATGAGCTCCAGCTTTGAAATGTCCTTTTTCTTGAGCATTAACACTTATCAATCCCATAATAAATAATGACGTTGATAAAATTTTCTTTTTCATGATATTGTATTTATTTTAATGCAAACATAAATAGTTATTTTAAAACAAAAACCATAATATAAAAAAAGTCCGAGAAACTCGGACTTTTTTTATATATAAACTTGATTAAGCTTCTTTATTTTCTTGAGGTTTCTCCTCTTTCTTTTCTGTTTGCTTAACAGGTTTTTCTGTTCTTTCAGGTTTTGGCAATAAAGCTTTACGAGATAATTTCATTTTCTTTTTATCATCGTAACCTAAAAATTTAACATCAATTTTATCACCAATGTTTACAGAATCTTCAACTTTCTCAAGACGTCTGTGTTCTAATTCAGAAATATGAACTAACCCTTCTACCCCTTTAGAAATCTCTACAAATGCACCAAATGGTTTGATAGATTTTACCACTGCATGGTATGTTTCTCCAACTGTAGGTACAAATGCAATTTGCTTAATTCTTTCTACAACACGGTTGATGTTTTCTTGAATTACTCCGTTGATTTCTACACGACCTGTTGTTTCCAATTCTGTAATTGCAATAACTGTTTCTGTTTCTTTTTGCAACTCTTGAATTACTTTCCCTCCAGGACCAATTACTGCTCCAATAAATTCTTTCGGAATTTCAACTACAACAACTTTCGGTGCATTTGGTTTCAATTCCGGACGAGAAGCCGGTAAAGTTTCTAATAATTTACCTAAGATATGCTCACGGCCTTCTTTCGCTTGTAACAATGCTGTTTCCATGATTTCCATAGATAAACCTTGTACTTTAATATCCATTTGACAAGCCGTAATACCGTCTGCAGTTCCAGTGACTTTAAAGTCCATGTCTCCTAAGTGATCTTCATCTCCTAAGATATCAGATAATACTGTAAATTTCCCAGATTTAGTATCTGTAATTAATCCCATTGCAATACCTGAAACCGGTTTCTTCATTTGTAACCCGGAATCCATAATTGCTAATGTACCCGCACAAACAGTCGCCATAGAAGAAGAACCATTCGATTCTAATACTTCTGAAACGATACGTACTGTGTAAGGACAATCGTCTGGTAACATTTGAGCTAATGCACGCTGTGCTAAGTTTCCATGACCAACTTCACGACGAGAAGTTCCTCTTAGCGGACGAGCTTCACCGGTAGAAAATGGAGGGAAATTATAATGTAAAAAGAATTTTTCGTCAAAGTTTGTGACTACTCCATCTACCATATTTGCATCTTTAGAAGAACCTAAAGTAACAGTCGCTAATGCTTGAGTTTCACCACGCGTAAAAATTGCAGAACCGTGTGTTGATGGTAAATAATCAACTTCACTCCAAATAGGACGAATTGTTTTTGGATCACGTCCGTCTAAACGAATTCCTTCATTTAGGATTAATTGACGAACAGCTTCCTTTTGTACATCGTGGAAATAGACATGAGCAAAAGGTGTTACACGTGCCAATTCTTCTTCATCTTCTTCGTATTGAGCTAAGAAATCTGCTTCAACTTGAGCAAATTTTTCCCCTCTTTCATGTTTATCAGATGGAGTTTTAGCAATATCATAGAATTTATCATATCCAAACGCCCACACTTTTTCACGAATTTCTTCGTCATGTGTTTCATGATTATATTCACGTTTCGGTAATGCTTTTCCTACTTTAACAGCTAAGCTTTCTTGTGCTTCAATTTGTTTTTTAATTTCAGCATGAGCAAACTCAATAGCATCTAACATTTCGCGCTCAGAAATTTCGCTCATTTCCCCTTCAACCATTACAACAGAATCTTTAGAAGCACCTACCATAATATCGATATCTGCTTGAGCTAATTGTTCTAATGAAGGATTAATCATTAACTCACCATTCAAACGAATAACACGAGCTTCTGAAATTAATGTAAAAGGAATATCTGTAATTGCAATGGCTGCTGATGCAGCTAAACCAGCTAAAGCTTCTGGCATTACATTTTTGTCATAAGAAATAAGTGAGATCATCACTTGAACTTCAGCATGGAAATCTTCCGGAAACATTGGACGCAATACACGGTCTACCAAACGCATTGTTAACACCTCATCATCTGATGGTTTTGCTTCTCTTCTGAAAAAGTTCCCCGGGATACGCCCTCCTGCATAAAATTTTTCTCTGTAATCTACTGTTAAAGGTAAAAAGTCTACACCTGGATTGGCTTCTTTGTTTGCTACAACTGTAGCTAATAACATGGTATCACCCATGCGTACAACCACAGATCCATCAGCTTGCTTCGCTAATTTCCCTGTCTCGATTGTAATTTCTCTTCCGTCTGAAAGAGTAATTTTTTCTGTGATCGCCTGTGGAATCATTCGTCTTCTTAGTATTTAATTCGTCTAAAGTTAAAGCCATTTGCTTTAACTGCATTATATAAAGATATATATCTTATTTTAATTTATAACAAAAAAAAAGGCAATTTAAATGTAATTGCCCTTTTATATTGTGTTTAAAATTACTTACGTAATCCTAATTCAGCGATAATCGCACGGTATCTTGTGATATCTTTTTTTCTTTAAGTAGTTTAATAACGCTTTACGCTTACCTACTAACATCACTAATGATCTTTCTGTGTTGTAATCGTGAATATTCTTTCTTAAGTGACCAGTTAAATGGTTGATACGAAATGTGAATAATGCGATTTGTCCTTCTGCAGATCCTGTATCTGTTGCAGATTTACCGTGCTTTGCGAATAATTCGCTTTTTACTTCTGATGTTAAGTACATGCCAATATTATTTAATAATTATTATGTAATGAGGTGCAAATGTACAACTAATTTTATAATTAATTGATTATTTATTAAAATAAAAAAAGAGACCATTTGGTTGGTTTGGTCTCTTTTAAATTTGGTTTAGTTTGATCTAATAGACATAGAAAGTGATATCATATTTCTATTAAATCGAAAAGGTTTGTTTGGTTGTAAAAGACTAGCTTTCACGGTTGTTGGTTGATAGGTTAAAGTCGGCTTATTTTTCAATAAGTAATTAATAGGTTGGTTAATAATTATTTAAAAATAGGTTTGGGTAGGCAAGATTAATCTTCTATAATACGTATTTTTTTATTCGTGATTACTTTTATCGGATATACAATTTTTTCATTTTCAGTTTGTATCGTCATACATATGTTATTAATTGCAATTATCACACCTTTTGTCTCGTCTTCTATAATTACTTTTTGTCCAATTTCAAAATTTCTATTTGTGTAAAAAGATAATAACAATCTATAAATAACATCTTTGGAACCTAATCCAAAAGCTATTGCCAATGTCAAAAATATTGATCCCAAAATTAATGACAGATTATTTGTAATTAGATCTGTATTAACTCCTGCTTGATTTAATGAAGTGATTATCGTAAAAATAAGGATGATATAAAAAATTATATTGCTTATAATATTCGCTCCATTTAAATCGATTGATTTGATTAAACTTTTCAAAAAAGTTTTAATGTAATTTGCCAAATAAAATCCTCCGGCAAATATTAACACTGCGCTAAAAAATTGTGGCAGATAATCTACAATTCTTCCTATTTGGTTAGAAACGACTGTTAATCCAAAAATATCAGATCCTATAATAATGATTAGCAGAATAATAAACAACCGCACAAATTGTAAAATAATCTTAGAAGGGTCAATTTCTATGGAAGAATTTTTCAACGCCTCACTATTATTTAATGCATTTTTCAACTTATCAATTTTTGATAATTTTAAAATGTATTTTGTTAATATTAAGATCAATTTTAGCAAAATATAAGACAGTATTATAAATACGATACCTCCTACTATTTTAGGAAATATCAGTACCAATTCTTGGTACAAACTCTCTAACAAGCTAAAATTCAAACCTATATTCATATATTCTATTTCTCGTTAATCTTCTTTTTCTTTCTTATTTGGTTTGTCATTGGTTGTTTTTTTACCAATTCCAAAGAAATTTCCAATTGTACTTGGATATTTTACTGAAACCAAATCGGCTACTTCCAATGATAATTTTATCAAAGCAACATCATCCATTACTTTTTGCTTTATTGTATCTGGAAGCTTTTCATTGGCTAGCATAGTCTTAAAAGGATTTTCCATTTTCACAAAGCATTATAGATTTTTAGTAAACGATTTTTTGCTCTATTCAATCTCATCTTAGTTGCACTTTCACCAATCTCCAAAGTATCTGAAATTTCTTTAATCGAAAATTCATCTTGATATTTCATCAGTAGAATAGATTTATCCTCTACATCTAGCTCTTTTAAAGATTGCGTTAGTTTTTCGATTTTTAATTCAAAAATTTCTTTATCATCAATTAGTTCATCATTATAGTTATCAATCAAATCATCCGTAACTGAATAATTCTTCCTTTCTTCTTTAATTTTGCGTTGTATATGATTGACACAAAAATTATACGTAAAAGAATACAACCAAGTTGAAAATTTTGATTTTGACTGATATGTTTTAAGTTTTACAAATAACTTAACAAATATATCATGCGTCATATCTTGTGCTTCTTCTTGTTCTTCTACAAAACTCAAACATTTATTATAAACTGCATGTGCATATCGATCATACAATATTCCAAACAAATGTTGATTTTTTGTTTCAACAATCTTATAAACCAAAATGTCATCTGCAATATTTTCTAAAAGATCTTTTGACATTTTAACTGCTTACATTTATTAAGACACACCAACTACTATTTGGTCACTCATTTTTTTTAAATTTATTGCAATATTTTCACCACACGTAATTATCTATTTAATTTACAGTGAAATATAAAAAAACCGACAAATAAAAATTTATCGGTTTTATAAAAATAATGTTCATTTTACGAATTATTTTTCCAAAATGTCTAAAACATCTTGAAAACCTCCTCCATTAAAAATTTCATCTACCCCTTGAGATTGCAAGTATTGTGCAGCTTGACCTGAGCGGTTTCCACTTCTACAAAATACTACAATCGGTCTAGACATCGCCTTAAATTCTTCCACTTTTGTCGGAACATCTCCTAATGGAATATTAATTGCATTTGGAACAAATCCATCCACATCCAATTCATAAGGTTCGCGAACATCTACTAAGGTTACATTAGCATTGTTTATTGCTTCAACTGTTGTCATTTTAATAATTCTTTTTCTGTTTTTTATCCAATCAATAATTTTGCCAAGCATATTACCAAATTCTGATACGGTCTTTTGGTGCCTTGTACAATTTATCTCCTGGTTTTGTTTTGAACGCATCATGGAATGCATCTATATTTATGATTGGTCCAAAAGAACGATAGAATCCTGGCGAATGCGGATCTGTTTTTCACTTGATTTACCAAAGCTTCCTCTGTTGCTTTCGTTCTCCAAATTGTTGCCCAAGATAAGAAGAAACGTTGTTGAGGCGTATATCCGTCAATATTTCCATAAGTTCCTTTATCTTTCAGATACATTTGTAATCCATCGAATGCCACTGAGGCTCCCCCTAAATCTCCAATATTTTCTCCTGAAGTAAACGTTCCGTTTACATGTGTTCCTTTTACCGGTTCGTAACCATCGTATTGTGTAGCCAACGCTTTAGTAGCTGCAGCAAATTTCTGTTCATCTTCAGCTGTCCACCAGTTTACTAAATTTCCATCTCCATCAAATTTAGCGCCTGAATCATCAAAACCATGTGAAATTTCGTGTCCGATTACAGCACCAATTCCTCCAAAGTTCACAGCAGCATCTGCTCTGTAATCATAAAAAGGCGGTTGTAAAATAGCCGCAGGGAATACAATTTCGTTATTTGTAGGATTAAAATATGCATTCACTGTTTGTGGAGCCATTCCCCAACGCGTTTTATCTACAGGTTTACCAAAATCTTTTAAGTTTTCCTGAGAACGCCATTTGCTAATTGCTATCACATCATCAATCAAAGTTCCTCCCTCTGCTAAAGACTTCACTTGTAAACCTGAATAATCTTTCCATTTATCAGGATAACCGATTTTTACAGTAAACTTATTTAATTTTTCTAGCGCTTTTTGTTTTTTGTTTCAGCCGACATCCAATCTAATTCTTTGATATGTTTGTCAAATGATTTGAATAAATAACTGATTAGCTCCTCTGCATTCGCTTTTGCTTCTGGTGGAAAATTATCTTTCACATAAATTTGTCCTAATAACTCTCCAGTAGTTCCATTTACAAATGCCAATCCTCTTTTCTCCATTGGGCGCTGCTCTTTTTGACCAGATAATGTTTTTCCATAAAACTCGAAGTTTATTTTATCTAAGTCAGTTGTCGAATAACTTGCAAAAGAATTGATTAATTTGAATCGTAAATAATCTTTAATCAATGGTAAATTTTCTTGATTTAAGATTTTGTCTAAATTTTTATAGTAATCTAATTCTCCTATAATTACTGTTTCAGGGTTAATCCCTAAAGCTTTCACATAACGCTCTATATCAATATTTTTTGTTAAGTTTTTAACTTCTGATAACTTTACAGGATTATACGATTTATTCGGATCACGGTCTTCTTCAACAGTTTTGATGTACTTCGACATCATTTTCTCAAAAGCAACAATTTTTGGACCTTTCAAATCTCTTGTTTTAGAACCGGTGTAAGGCATCAATTGATCAACAAATTTTGTCAAATTACCTAATGTTTCCGTATTTTTTGCGTCCTCTTTCTGATAATATGTTTTTCCTAATGTCAAATCTATATCTCCTAGATAAACTGCATTTTGTTTACTATTTTTTAAATCAGTATACACATATGCTCCATAAAAAGGATTTTCACCAATAGAAGCAACTCCTATTAAATAATCCTGCAATCCTTTTAAATCTTTAATTGCATCAATTTGTTTGAAATATTTCTGAATAGGTGCTAAACCTGTTTTATTACGAGCATCCACATTCATATAAGCATCATACAAATCAGCGATCTTTTGTTCACTAGTTCCTTTTGCATGTTTACGCTTAATTAAATCTTTAACCAATTGTAATGTTACCTTATCTGTGTTTTCACGTAACTCATCAAAACTTCCCCAACGGGCTCTGTCAGATGGAATTTCTGTAATTTTCATCCAGTTTCCATTGACATAGTTATATAAATCATCCTGTGGACGAACTGTCTTATCCATATAATTTGGATTGAAAGCCTGATAAGCTTCCTGTGCCATTGCCAGCATAGAAGTACATGCAAAAGCAGCAACAAATAATTGTTTTTTCATGATTGTACTAAGTATTTTTTGATATCATTTGTCGTAACTTCTACGACGTGTGTTACAAATCTACTAAAATAAGTTTAAAAATTTAACAGATTATTTTACCTTTGATGGAACAAACAATAGTAACTTTTAAAATGGAAACCGAGACGATTTTGATCACCGGCGCATTGGGACAAATTGGTTCTGAATTAGCCGAAAAATTAAAAACCATTCATGGAAAAAACAATGTAATTATCTCTGATATACGCGATCCTAAAGATGTTGATTACGATGGGATTTATGAAGTCATTGACGTGATGAACGCTGAAAAAATAAAAGAAGTCATTGCTAAATACAATATCAAAACTGTTTATCATTTGGCCGCACTACTTTCTGGTACTGCAGAAAAAAATCCAATGTTCGGATGGAAATTAAATATGGATACTTTATTAACTTTCTTGGAATTAGCGAAAGATAAAGTGATCGATAAACTCTTTTGGCCGTCTTCTATTGGTGTTTTTGGTCCGGATACTCCTAAAAACAATACTCCTCAAAATACAATTCAAACACCATCCACTGTTTACGGAATTTCAAAATTATCAGGCGAATACTGGTGCAAATGGTACCAACAAAATCACAACGTAGACGTTCGTTCTGTTCGTTTCCCTGGTTTAATTTCTTGGAAAACTCCTGCAGGAGGTGGAACAACAGATTATGCTGTTGATATTTATTACAAAGCCATAGAGGACGGAAAATATACTTCCTTCTTAAAGGAAGGGACATATTTGCCTATGTTATATATGGATGATGCAATTGATGCAATTATTGAATTAATGTCAACTGATTCAAACAAATTAGGTGAATTCAAATCATACAATTTAGGTGGTTTAAGTTTTGCTCCGGAAGATTTGGCAGCTGAAATCACAAAGCATATTCCAGGTTTCACACTTGATTATGCACCCGATTTCCGTCAGGCGATTGCTGATTCTTGGCCTTCTTCTATTGATGATACAGTTGCAAAAGCTGATTGGGGATTCGCACCTAAATTCGACATCGATAAAATGACAACTACCATGTTAGAAAATTTAAAAATAAAATTAGCCAAGGCTTAATTTTTTCTTGCAATACAATATTTTAGGAATGCTCTTTGATATTTTTTTGGCTAAAACCACAAATTATGTCAGGAGCATTTTCTAATTTAAAAAATATCTTTCATCTTCTAAAATCTGTCGATTTAGAACAACTAAATAAAATTTCTCAGAAAGTAGATCTTCCTCTTTTAATGGAAAAATTTTCAAAACTTGACGACAAACAGCTTCAAGGAATGATGAAAATGTTAGATCCAACTAGAAAACACAAAGAACTCCCTCCTATTGATGGAGATTTTTATGATGTTTTCCATACCCTTACTTCAGAACAACGCGAATTACAGCTAAAAGTGAGGGATTTTATGGAAAAAGAAGTAAAGCCTATTGTAAATGATTATTGGCTTCGCGATCAATTTCCTTTTGAATTAATTCCAAAGTTTAAAGAATTAAACATCTGCGGTGTAACATACAATGGTTATGGTTGCCCCAACTTACCTTTTATTATGGAAGGTGTTTTAGCGATGGAAATGGCTCGTGTAGATGCTTCTGTCGCTACATTTTTCGGAGTGCAATCCGGCTTGTCAATGGGCTCTATTTACATTTGTGGTTCCGAAGAACAGAAAGCAAAATGGTTACCACTAATGCAAAAGTTTGAAAAAATAGGAGCTTTCGGATTAACTGAACCCGAAGTTGGTTCCGGCGCAGCAGGAGGTTTAACTACAACTTGTAAAAAAACTTCTGAAGGTTGGATTTTAAATGGTCAAAAAAAATGGATTGGAAATGCAACATTTGCTGATTTAGTAATTATTTGGGCAAGAGATATAGAAGATGGAGAAGTAAAAGGTTTTATTGTTGAAAAAGATAACCCCGGTTTTTCTGTTGAAAAAATTAAAGGGAAAATGGCATTACGAATCGTTCAGAATGGATTAATTACACTAAAAGATTGTTTAATAACGGAGGAAAATCGCTTGCAAAACGCAAATTCTTTCAAAGATACAGCAAAAGTTCTTCGAATGACACGGGCCGGAGTTGCGTGGATGGCTACCGGTTGTGCTCGAGGAGCTTATGAAAGTGCTTTGGATTATACAAGAAAACGTAAACAATTTGGAAAGCCAATTGCGTCTTTTCAAATGATACAAGGGCATTTAGTTGAAATGTTATCTAATCTAACAGCGATGCAAACTTTAGTTTTCAGATTATCTGAAATGCAAGATGAAAGTATTTTGCTGGATGAGCACGCCTCTCTTGCCAAAGTTTTTTGCACCATGCGAACACGAGATATCGTTTCAAGAGCTCGAGAAGTAATGGGGGGAAATGGAATCTTATTAGAACATGATGTTGCTCGATTCGTTGCCGATTCAGAAGCAATTTATAGTTACGAAGGAACAAAAGAAATTAATTCTTTAATTGTCGGACGATCTATTACAGGATTCAGCGCTTTTATTTAATATTAATGATATTAAATAAAAAAAGGATTGAGAAATACTCAATCCTTTTTCACTATTCATATACTTTAGTCGCGAAATCTTTCATCGGATTTCGAACTTTTTTCATTGGCGCCAACCAATCTTCACTGTCTCTGTATCCTAAAGGAAGTAACAAAACACTCTTCATTCCTTTCTCTTTCAAATCTAGCAAATCATCCAACTCAGCATTATCAAAACCCTCCATTGGTGTACTATCAATTTTTAATTCTGCAGCTTGTGCCAATGCAAAACCTAAACCAATGTAAGCTTGTCTGGCTGTATGCGCAAAATTTTCATCAGAGGTTTGAGGTAAATACATCCCTTTCAATCTGTCTGTATACGAACCAAAACGACCTCTAGGTAACTCTCGTTCGTCAGTTGTGTAATCATAAATGGCATCAATGCGATCTTCCGTATAACGATCCCAAGCGACAAAAACCAACAAATGAGAACAATCTGCTATAATTTGTTGATCATAAGCTATAGGAACAATTTTTTGTTGTAACGCTTTGTTTTTAATGACTATAATTCTAAACTGTTGCAAACCCGATGAAGTAGGTGCTAAACGAGCGGCTTCAACAATTCTTTTAACGTCTTCCTCTTCAACAAGTAATGACGGATCATATTTTTTAGTGGCATAGCGCCATTTCAAATCATCTATTAATGACATAATTGTTTATTTAAAATCTTTCTAAATTTACATCAAAAAGAAATTTCTAATCCTAAAAAATATGCTAAATTTTATCCTATTTTTCTTCTTTCCATTCCAAAAAATAACTTCCTGTCGCATTGGTAGAATTCCAACGAACTTGGTACTCACCAACAGGTAAATCAACTGTAAAATTCTCTTCTTTCGAGTTTGCTAAATGTCGAGTAACTAAAGCTTTCCCATTTTCATCTATAATTTCGAAATGAATTTCACCATCCGTTTTTATATTTGAATGAAAATTCGCCGTTAAACTCTTTGCTATATTCAGTTTAATATAGCTCGTTCCTGAAGCATCTTCAAACTTGGCTTTTGTCCAATTATCTCCGTTTGAATTTGACCACTTGGAATCTCCTACTCCTTTTTCAAAAAAAGTACCTTGGGCTTTCATGTTGGGATTATTTGCTTTCGAATAAAAGCTAGTCGAATCTATATCTGCATTCACTTTTACAGTAATGCAAGATTGCAATGAGACCATTGCGATAATAAGTGCTATTTTCTTCATATTAATTTCATTTAATAAATAGATGCAGATTTTAAAAAAAAGTTACATCTAACAAATATTTTTAAATCATTCTCGATATGCGTAACTTTCGCAAAATATTCTGATGACTGAAAGTACGATTCAATTTTTACAGGAAAATTTCACCCAAAAATCCATTGATAGTTTACAGCAACTTTCAGGTGGTGGGTCTTCGCGGATTTATTCGAGGTTTTTTGATCAAGATCAATCCTATATTCTGGCGGAAAGTACAAATACTGAAGAAAACAAAGTTTTCATTCAATTTACCTCTGATTTAAAAAAAGTTATTGACAACGTTCCGGAAATTATTTCGGTTTCAGATGATTTCAAAACCTACGTGCAATCCGATTTAGGTAACGAAACCTTAATGAATATGGTTTTAAATGATTTCGAAAATGCTAAACCCTATTACTTCAAGACGTTAGAAAAATTAGCTGTAGCTCAAATCCAAGGGAAGAACAACATCGATTTTAATCATACATTTTCTTACCCAAAACTAGATAAAACACTAATTCTAAGAGATTTATTTCAATTCAATTTTTATTTCTTGGATGTTCTTGGAATCGATTACAATGCAGGAAAGTTAATTAAAGACTTTGATTTATTTGCATCTCAATTTGATCAACTTTCGCCTCAAGGTTTTGTCTTTCGAGATTTTCAAACCAGAAATATCATGATTCATGAAAACAAACCTTATTTTATCGACTATCAAGGCGGTTTATACGGACCTGTTGTCTACGATTTGGTTTCATTAATTTGGCAGGCAAAAGCAAATTTACCCTTTACTTTTAAGAAAGAGCTGTACGAATTTTATTACGAAGAACTAAAAAAGCAAATTCCGACTTTAGTGCCAATTGATTTCCGCCAATCCTATGAATACTGTGTCGTAGCAAGGCTTTTACAAGTTTTGGGAACTTATGGTTTCAGAGGTTTGATTGAACATAAGAAACATTTTATAGAAAGTATTTCATTTGGTCTGAAAAACTTAGAATCGATTATCGATTATCCTATTTTACAAAATTATCCTGAATTAAAACATATTATAAAAATACTTGTTCTTCCAGAAACGTTAGAGCGCATAAATCATAAAATAAATGGCTAAATTAAACATCAACGTTCGTAGTTTTTCATACAAAAAAGGTATTCCAACAGATCCGACCGGAAATGGAGGAGGTTTTGTTTTTGATTGTCGTGGTATCTTAAACCCTGGACGTATACAAGAATACAAGACCTTAACAGGTCGCGATGAAGAAGTAAAAAAATACTTGGAAACCGAAACTAAAATTGCCGTTTTCCTGGAAGGAGTTTTTCAACTTGTTGACATTTCAATTGAAGATTACTTGAATCGTGATTTCGAAAATTTAGAGATTAATTTTGGTTGCACAGGAGGACAACATCGTTCAGTTTATTCTGCCGATGCTACTGCAAAACATATTCAAGAAAAATTTCCTGAAGCACAAGTTACATTGCATCATGTAGTTCAGGAAGCAAAAAATTGGGTAAACGAAGCGTATTAAGATGAAAGCAATGATTTTTGCAGCGGGTCTTGGAACTCGTTTAAAACCGTTTACAGAAAACCATCCCAAAGCGCTAGCTCTTGTAAATGGAACCCCCCTTTTACAACGTAATATTGAATATTTACGGGCTGCCGGAATTAATGAAATCGTGATTAATGTACATCATTTTGCAGATCAAATCATGGTATTTCTAGAAGAAAATAATTATTTCGGAATTGAAATTACTATTTCTGATGAAACGGATCAAGTTCTTGAAACTGGCGGTGGCTTAGTTAAAGCTAAAGCAAATTTTGATGAAGATTTTCTGGTAATGAATGTTGATATTTTAACTGATTTGAATCTGACAGAATTGATAAAATCTCATCAAGAAAAACAACGCTTTGGTTACATTAGCTGTTTCGGATAGAAATTCGTCCCGAAAATTATATTTTAATAAACAAAATGAATTGAAAGGTTGGCGGAATTTAAAAACAGCAGAAGAAATAAAAGCTGTTAATTCTTTAGATAATTTACGAGATCTTGCTTTTAGCGGAATTCATGTTATTCATCCGAATTTATTTGATAAAATAACTGAAAAAGGTAAATTTTCTATTATGAAAGTTTATATGGACTTGATGAAAACTGAATCGATCCTTGGTTTTGACCACTCAGGTGGAGTTTTAATTGATGTAGGACGCCCAGAAAGTGTGATAGAAGCGGAACAATATTTTAAATAAATTAAAAAAACTGAACGTAATCGTCATCCCTAAAATAAAATTTGTGTAGAAACAAAAATAATTTACTTTTGCGAGAAATAATTAACGTATATACATTATTACTTTTTTACACATGAAAAAATTTACAATTGCTTTATTTGCAGGTGGTCTATTATTATTAACAAGCTGTGCAACAATTATTTCAGGCTCTAAACAGAAAGTTAGTTTTTACAAGCACACCTTCTGAAGCAACAGTTTACATTAATGAAACAGAATTGGGAAAAACACCTATCGAAACTAAATTAGCGCGTAAAAACAATTACGATGTAAAAATTGTTTTGGATGGTTACCAACCTTTTGAGACAAAAATCACAAAGAAATTTAATGCATGGTATTTAGGAAACATTATGTTTGGAGGAGTTATTGGTTTTATTGTAGACCCTGCTACAGGTGCTATGTTTAGACTTACACCAAAACAAATTGAAGCAGAAATGACTCAAGGAACAGCATTCAAACAAAAAGGAGATCATATTTACATTGCCGTAAAATTAGATATTGATCCTTCTTGGGAAAAAGTTGCTCAATTAAAAAAATAAATTACAAAGCCTCTTTTATTGGAGGCTTTTTATATTTAATAAAATTCTCCATCTACATAAAACCATTTTCCATTTTCCTGTACAAATGCAGAAAGCTCATCGTGTTCGTAGATTTCTCCTTTTTTATCCTGATAATATGACCTAAAACGAACTTTATCATCTTTTGCAAAAATAATTTCTAACTTCAACCATTTGTTCGATTTTGCCCATTCTTCAATTTCGTTTGGATAATGTAATTTTCGAACCGAAGAATGTGTAGTTTCTACCAAATAATCTGTCAAAACTTTAGCAAAAGCTGTATAGCGGGAACGCATTAATTCTTCCGAAGTTTTTGGAGTTTCTTTTTTCAAATGAAAGGGTTCGCAACAATTTTCATAATTTTTACCTGAACAACAAGGACAATTCATCTTATTTTTATTTTAAACAAAGATACAGTTTACTTGTCTTTGTGGTAATGATAATGATCTTGAATCACCATTTGTATAAAATCTATATTTCCTAAACCATCACTTTTCACATTCATAATTTCTTCTAATTTTCGCGTTAATTTTAAAAGAACATCGTAGTTATTATTGTGTAAAGCTGAAGTAAAATTCTCTTTTACAATATTAATATCCCGGTCTGATAACCGATATACTTCGGGAAAACGAATTTTATAGGTTTCCGAAACTTCTGCAAATATAGTTTGTGAAAGGTCTAGCTTCGGATTCAAATCAATCAGACAGGTATTGGCTACAATATCGCCTAAACGCTGTCCTTTTTTATTGACAATCATTGTAATCAGCGCAATAAAACCAAAAAATAAAAACAACTCAACAATTCCAATTACCCATCGTAAAAAATAATCAAAATTATTGGCACGATTGCCATCCATCCGTATAACACGAATTTTCATGATCCATTTTCCTATAGTTTGCCCTTTCATCAAAATTTCGAGCATGACCGGATAAAGTAAAAATATAAAACCAACCACGCTATATATTCCCATTCGGAACCATTCGTCTTTATTCGGTATAAAATCCACAAAATAAGACAAGGCATAAACCAATATTATTCGAATAATCATATCGATAATATAGGCCAGCAATCGTTTTCCAAGCGGTGCAATGTTATAAGCAATTTGCACGTTTTGAGGTGTATTGACTAAAAGTTTATTCATATATTTGGTTCACTAACAACTACTCTACAATGAGAGAAGCGCATTTTATTGATAAAAATAAAGCTAAATGGTCTGATATTGAACATAATTTAAAAAATAAAATTGATGTTCATCCAGATATTTTGGCAAATAATTACATCGAAATTACAAATGATTTAGCATTTGCTCAAACTTATTACCCAAAAAGTAAAACAAAAGATTATCTGAACGAATTGGCCTTATTTGCTCATCAGTCGGTTTATAAAGACCAACGTACTTCAAGTAATCAATTTGTTCAATTTTTCAAAGAAGATGTGCCGAATATTGTGTATCAAAATCATAAAAATGCTGTTGTATTCATTTTTAATTTTTGTTTTTGCAGTTTTAATCGGCGTTTTATCTTCTCATTTCGATCCGGATTTTACACGGTTAATTTTAGGAAACCAATATGTTGATGAAACCTTGATGAACATCAAAAAAGGGGATCCTGCTGCTATTTATAAATCCGGTAGCCAAACAGGTTCAACACTTGCAATCACAATAAATAACATTCGTGTTGCTTTTTTAGCTTTTACATTAGGATTATTTTTTAGTATTGGTTCGGGCTACATTTTATTTTCGAACGGAATTATGCTGGGAGCTTTTCACTATATGTTTTTCAAAGAAGGTGTTCTAGGCAAAGCGATGTCTGCCATTTGGATGCATGGAACAATTGAAATTTCTGTTATTATCATTGCCGGAGCTTGTGGTTTAATGTTAGGAAATGGTTTCATGTTCCCCAAAACATTGTCACGAAAGAAATCACTCATTCAAAAAGCGAAAGAAGCGGTAATGATTCTTTTGAGCACAGTTCCTCTCTTTATTCTTGCAGGTTTCATCGAAGGATTTATTACACGTCTATATGATGTCAATATCTTTCTAAGTCTTGCTGTTATTCTACTTTCATTGATTTTAATCGTGTGGTACTATATCTTTTATCCTATTCAGAAAAAACAAGCAAAAAGCTTTTTCGTTTCATCAAACTATACCGTCTAATGAAAAAGCATAAATTACTTTATACATTTCTATTTTTATTGTTTCATTTTTTTGCTTTTGCCCAAACAAAAACAGAAGAATTTAACGTTTTTAAAGAAAAATATTCTTCAAAAGAATTTGACTACACTAGTCTTCCAAAACCTAAAAAGGAAGTAGATACTAATTTTTTATCTAAAATAATAGAAGGTATTATGAGATTTTTTTCTCTTCTACCGTGGGAAATTATTTTTTATTTTGCGGTTGGTTTATTTCTCATTTTTATCGCCTTTCGTATTTATAAAATGGTGGTATTTTAAAACGAAACTCAAAAAAATTATATGATGAATCTGACTTTGATTTTATTGAAGAAAATTTAACTGAAGTCAATTTTGAATTTATTAATCCATAAAGCTGAAAGCGAACAAAATTATGCTTTAGCTATTCGTTACCTACATTATCAAAATTTACAAAATTTGGATAAAAAAGGCTGGATTGAATGGGATTCTAAAAAAACAAATCAACAATTTATCAATCAAATAAAAGACGAAAAAAACACGAACTTCTTTTCATCAGAACACAAAAATTTTCAATCAGGTTTGGTTTGGAGAATTCCCTCTTGATAATGAAAAGTACAAAGAGCTTAAAACTATTTTTAATCAATTTAATCAATCTGTAGCCTCATGAAAACTAAATTGATTATTATAGTAGGAAGTATTTTATTAGTTGGAATTTTTATTTTTTTCAGCAGCAAAATTACGGTATAACCTTCCAAAATCATGGGAAGTAAATTTGTTTCAAAACAATAAAGATCCTTATGGATTATTTATTGCGCATGAAGAACTTGGTAAATTATCAAATGGTAGCATGCAGGATTTGGAAAAAATTATCTGAATTAAAAATAGATCCAAAACAAGCAGAAAATTATGCTGTTGTTGTCATTGGATCAGAAATCTATTTTGATACCGTTGCAAAAAATCTTTTAAGCAAATTCGCTCAAAATGGAGGAATTGTAATGATTGCTGATTATTACGATAATTTTGGAGACGATTCTAACGGTTCTGATGAAGTTTTTACTATTGATACTGCCTATTCTGATTCTCCCGGAGTTGATGAAAATATGCTGTATAACAAAACACTGACCATCAATACTAATTTTGAACTTAGAACAAAGCAGCCATTTAAATAAAAAAGAAAAGAGAAGTAGATCATCATTATTTTAGTCAAATCACAAATGATTCTGAAATAATAGGTACAATAACGTATCAAGACAAAGCGTATCCGAACTATTTAAAAATAAGACCTGAAAATTACAAAGGATTTTACTTGTATCATGCAGAACCACTTTATTTCACCAACTATTATTTATTAAATGAAGACAGTTATTTCTATGCAAAATCGGTTTTAGAGCCATTAAAGGGGAAAACAATTTTTTGGTACAATACGTCGAAAACATATGCAGGAAGTTCGTCGATGATGCGTTTTATTCTATCTGAGCCCGCCTTAAGAGCAGCTTGGATTACATTACTCATCTTACTTTTCTTCTTTTTAATTTTTAGAAGTAAACGTGAACAACGTATGATTCCTGTGTATACAAAAGAAGAAAATCACACCGTAGAATTTGCCAAAACAATTTCTTCTTTGTACCAAGAAAATGGTGAAATAAAAGATATCATTTCGAAGAAAATTGATTACTTTTTGTATAAATTAAGAAAAACCTTTTTGATTGAAACAACTGATATTACCCAAAAACAGTTCATCGAAATTGTCTCCCAGAAAGCAAATTTAACACAAGAGGAATGTCTTCAAAATTTTACACTTTTAAAAAATATTTACCAGAAAGATCAACCAAATGAACACGATTTAAAAATGGTGTATCAAATCATTGAAAACTATAAACAAAAAGCAAATATCTCATGAGTTACGAAAATACATATCAACCATTCGAAAATAGAGTCGATTTTTCGGATGTTCAACATAAAATGCAGGCCGTAAAAGACGAATTAAAAAAAGTAATTGTAGGCCAGGACGATGTAATTGATCAATTGATTTTGGCTTTAATGTCAAATGGGCATTCGTTAATTGAAGGTTTACCAGGGGTAGCAAAAACAATGATGGCAAAATTATTAGCCAAAACGATTGATTCCGGTTTTAGCAGAATTCAGTTTACACCGGATTTAATGCCCTCTGATGTCATTGGTACCTCTATTTTAAATTCAAAAATAAATGAATTTGAATTCAAACCGGGGCCTATTTTTTCTAACATTATTCTGATTGATGAAATCAACCGTTCTCCAGCTAAAACACAAGCGGCTTTGTTCGAGTCGATGTCTGGAAAGACAAGTTACTGTAGATGGAACAACTTATCCGTTGCAACCTCCATTTTTAGTTTTTGCTACGCAGAATCCAATTGAGCAAGAAGGAACTTATCGTTTACCTGAAGCTCAATTAGATCGTTTCATGTTCAAGATTTATGTAAAATACCCGTCACTTGAAAGTGAAATTGAATTACTGAAAGAACAACAAGAACGTAAAAATATCGACAAAGAATCTCTGGTTGAAAAAGTTATTTCAGGAAATGAGATTCTTGAATTTCAAAATCGTATAAAATCGGTTTTTGTACACGAAGCTTTGATAGGTTACATTGCCTCTATTGTCCATCAAACCAGAATAGATCAAACCTTATACATGGGCGCTTCGCCACGAGCTTCTATCGCTATTCTTGATGCTGCAAAATCGAATGCTGCTGTTAATGGACGTGATTTTGTTATTCCGGAAGATATCAAACAAATTGCACATACCATTTTAGGGCACCGTGTTGTAATGGTTCCTGAAAAAGAAATGGAAGGTTTTACCACACAACATATTATTCAGCAAATTATTGACCGTGTAGAAATTCCTCGTTAATGAAACTTTTCAAAAGCCTATTTCTTACAGACCGTTTTTTTTATGCGGGACTTTTTGTTGCATTTTGTTTTGTGATCGGCTTTTTTATGCCTCCAATTTTCATTGTTGCGAAGATTGTTGTATTAGCCTTTATATTAGCCGTTCTCATCGAAATTTTTCTGGTTTACATCCCTAAAAATTCAATAGAAGTCATTCGAATTTATCCTGAACGTCTTTCAAATGGAGATGATAATGAAATGAAAATAGCTGTTTCCAACCAGTATCAATTTCCTTTAAATGTACGAATTCTCGAAGAGTTTCCTGTTCAATTGCAATTGAGAGATTTCCAATTCAAAAAGCGATTTAAAAGTGGACAAAACATAAAATTTAATTACCAAATTCGTCCAACTGAACGTGGTTTGTATACATTTGGACAAACAAATGTTTTTATCTCTGTTTTTGGTTTTATCGAAAAAAGAATAAAAATTAACGAGCCAACCTCAATTGCTTGTTACCCTTCTTATCTTCAGCTCAAGCAACTTCAATTGCATTCTGCTGCTCAGTTACAGAATCAATTTGGAATGAAACGAATTCGAAAAATTGGAACAAATACTGAATTTGAGAATATAAAACATTACACCATCGGTGATGAGTACCGGTTAATTAATTGGAAAGCAACTGCAAAAGCAAACCGTCTGATGGTGAACCAATTTCAGGAAGAAAAATCACAACCTGTTTATTCCTTGATTGATTTAGGAAGAACCATGCGAATGCCATTTGACGGATTGAAATTATTGGATTATTCTATTAATTCCAGCCTAGTTGTAGCAAATATTTCGCTACAAAAAAATGAGAAAGCCGGTTTGATTACTTTCAATAAAAAAATACAGGATCATGTTGTTGCAGATCGAAAAAATCATCAAATGCAGTTGATTTTAGAAAAACTATACAATGTACAAACGGATTATCTTGAAAGCGATTATGGTCAATTATACGCTTACATCAAACGAAAATTAACACAACGTTCCCTCCTGTTTATTTACACCAATTTTGAGACGATTGACGGTTTAGAACGTCAATTACCTTATTTAAAATTGATTAAAAAATCGCATGTTGTTGTTCTCATTCTTTTCAAAAATTCAGCATTAAAAAAATTAAATGAGCAAAAAGCAAAAACAACAACAGATATTTACGACCAAACAATTGCAGAAAAATTTAATTATGACAAAGAATTAATCATAAATCGTTTACATCAATTTGGAATTTTAACCATTTATTGCGAACCGAAAGAATTATCGATTCATTTAATTAATAAATATTTAGAGATAAAAGCACGTGGTTTATTTTAAAAATAATTTTAACCATTTTTTTAGAAAAACAAGCACAATTCTTGCTAAAATTTGATCAAATTAATCAAAAATAACCATGAAAAAACTAATTCAGATCTTTTGTTTATTACTGACAACCGGTCTTCTTGCTCAAACTGATACTATTGATTCTACTTTTTCTTCCAAACGTATAATTCTTTTGGATGCCGGTCATGGCGGGACTGATACAGGAGTTAAAAAAGATGAATTTCAAGAAAAAGATATTGCGTTGAAAATTGCAACTGTCATCAAAGAAAAAAATCCTTTTACAGATATTGATTTTATTTTGCTACGAGAAGGTGATGAACAAATTATCAATACGAATCGCGCAAACATGATCAATGAACTAAAACCGGACCTGGTTTTATCAATTCATGCGAATTATAATGTGAAAGATTCTAAAAAAGGTACTGAAATTCATCTTTCACCAATGAATCCTTTCTTCGAAAAATCAAAAATTCTTGGTGAAAAAATTGGAAAAACGATAAGTTCTTTGGGTTTAGAAAACTTAGGAATAGTCGAAACTAATTCGAAAATTTTACGCGATGCTAAAGTTCCGATTCTAATGATTGAGATTGGTTATTTGACAAATGACGATGACAGAAAATTTTTGGCAGACGAAAATAATTATCCTAAAATTGCAGATAAGATTTTTGAAGCATTGAAGAATTAAATATCAAAAAACTCAGAACAAATTGTTCTGAGTTTTTTTGATAACTTCCTATTTTCCTCCACGTCGATTTGCTTCTTCTACATTTGAAGTCTATCGTTTCTTGCTTCTGTATAAGAAATTGGATTATTGTACCATTTATTTGGATTTAGGTCCCAAAAAACAGGACGTTGAATTCTCCGACCAAAATTAACCTTAAATGAATGATCTTCTGTTATATAAAATGTCGGAAACAAATTGAAATATTCTTTTTCAGCAATTAAATTAGTTTTTGACGGTGTATATTCTCCTCTCAAACCAATTTTTGTTGACCATTTATCTGATCGTTTCAGTTGATACGATAAATACCAACTTTCAAAAGGTTTCAAATTTTTATCACCTATTTCAATTCATTTTTATAAAAACACTTGTACCAAATCTGTTAATTATTTCATAAATAAACAATTAACAAACATTAATTATACATTACTTGCGTTTTCTGTTTACGGTTAAAATATATTGTATGAAAAAGAAACTATATCTATTTGCTATTGCAAGTTTATTTGCTACATCTACCATTTTCGCTCAAACGCCTAAAACCATTTTCGCTCAAACGCCTAAAACTTTTATCATTGATGCCGGTCATGGCGGTCACGAAATTGGGTCAAAAAATAATCAAATCAATGAAAGTGAATATTCATTAGAAATTGCACAAAAATCCAACAATTAGCAAAAGAAAAGAATATAAATGTGATCTTAACAAGAAATGGAAATGATTTTTTGGATTTACAATCTCGTGTTGACAAAATCAATGAATTAAATCCTGATCTCGTTATTTCTTTACACTTAAACAGTTCTACAAGTAAAGAGTTGAAAGGTGCAGAAGTTTACATTAAAAAAGATAATACAGATACTCAAACTGAAAAATTAGGTTACGAATTAACTGGATTAATCAGTATAAATTCTATAGAAAACAGAGGACTAAAAAAAGCTAATTTTAAGATTCTTAGGGATGCCAAAGTTCCAACTTTCTTAATTGAGCTAGGTTTTGTAAGCAATGAAAAAGATGCTGAAATATTAAAAAGTACAATACATAAAAACTTAATTGCTGAAAAAATTGTCGGTTTTTTTTGAAGCATATACATCAATATAAGAAACTTAATTAATAATGTACATGATCAGAAAATAAAAACTTCCATTTTTTTTTCTTAAAATTATTAAGCTTGTTATACGCTATAATTTATGTTTTTTTATTTTATCAGGTCGTTAAGAAAAGATCTAAAAGTAGAACTAATAAAAAAGTGGTCAGAATTTTCTCTGACCACTACTACTCAAATGAATGAATTTTGTCTATAAAAAATACGTTTGTTTATTCTAAAACTTTTGCTCCTTTTACTTTTTGATTGGTTAAAGCAATATCCAAAACTTCTTTCATTTCTTTTACAAAATGAAACGTCATTCCTTTTACATATTCTGCTTTAATTTCTTCGATATCTTTTCGGTTGTCTTCGCATAAAATAATCTCTTTGATATTTGCACGTTTCGCCGCCAAAATTTTCTCTTTAATTCCACCAACAGGCAATACCTTTCCTCGTAGCGTAATCTCTCCAGTCATTGCTAGTTTAGCTTTCACTTTACGTTGTGTAAAAGATGATACTAAAGAAGTCAACATTGTAATACCCGCAGATGGCCCATCTTTTGGTGTTGCTCCTTCCGGAACATGAATATGAACTTTATAATTTTCAAAAACTTCGGGTTTAATTCCTAATTCATCTGCATGAGATTTGATGTATTCTAATGCAATCGTTGCAGACTCTTTCATTACAGTACCTAAATTACCGGTAATTGAAAGTCCTCCGTTTTTTGTTTTTGATAAAATTGATTCGATAAATAAAATATCTCCTCCGACACTTGTCCAGGCTAAACCTACTACAACTCCAGGTACTTCATTATTCTCATACTGATCCGGTGTAATGGATGGTCCTAAAATTTTAGAAATATCTTCAATCGAATATTTTGCATTAAATTCTTCTTCCAATGCAATATGCTTCGCTGCAGAACGGACTAATTTAGCTACTTTCTGATTCAATTTACGAACACCTGACTCACGCGTATACCCGGTAATTAAATATTCAATTTCTTTTTTACCCAATACAACGTCTTTTTCTTTCAAACCATGGTCCAGCAATTGTTTTGGTAAAAGGTGACGTTTTACAATCTCTGTTTTTTCTTCAATTGTATAACCTGCAATGTTGATCATTTCCATACGATCGCGCAACGGACTTGGTATATCTCCAATGTTGTTTGCAGTCGCAATAAAAAATACTTTGGACAAATCATAACCAACTTCTAAGAAATTATCATAAAATGTTGAATTTTGTTCCGGATCTAACACCTCTAACATCGCTGATGAAGGGTCTCCATGAGCACTTGCAGTCATTTTATCAATCTCATCCAAGACAAATACAGGATTCGAAGATTCAGATTTTTTGATTGATTGTAAAATTCGTCCCGGCATCGCCCCGATATACGTTTTACGATGGCCGCGAATCTCTGATTCATCGTGTAATCCACCTAAAGACATACGCACATATTTACGTCCAATCGCTTCTGAAATAGATTTTCCCAACGATGTTTTCCCAACTCCCGGAGGTCCATATAAACAAAGAATCGGTGAACGCATATCGCCTTTCAATTTTAAAACGGCAAGATGTTCCAAAATACGTTCTTTCACATCTTCCAAACCATAATGATCATGGTCTAAAATTTTCTTTGCATGTTTAATATCAAAGTTGTCTTTCGTCAATGTATTCCATGGCAAATCCAACATAAATTCTAAATAGTTTACGTTGAATATTATGTTCCGGCATTTGCGGATTTAGACGAGAAAGACGATTAATTTCTTTATCAAAATGATTTGCGACATCCTCGCTCCAACTTTTTGTAAGAGCGCGTTTACGCATTTCGTTGATTTCTTCTTCTGTCGAATTTCCTCCTAACTCTTCCTGAATTGATTTGATTTGCTGATTTAAGAAGTATTCTTTCTGTTGTTGATCCAGTTCTTTGCGAACTTTATTTTGAATTGTATTCTTCAATTCTAACTTTTGCAGCTCAACATTCATGAAACGCATCACTTCCATTGCACGAAGTTTCATGTCAGAAATCTCTAACAGCAACTGTTTTTCATCAAGGCTTAACGTCAAATTAGACGCAACAAAATTGATTAAAAATGTGTTACTTTCAATACTCTTAATTGCTCCAGCTGCTTCAGAAGGTAACATCGGATTTTCTTCTACAATCTGAAAAGCCAGATCCCGAACTGATTCGATAATAATCGGATATTCTTTGTTACGAGAAGTTGGAACTTTTTCTGTTAAGATTTCTACTTCTGCTTTGAAATAAGGATCATCAGTGATATAACTCTTTACTTTAAAACGTTTCATTCCTTGTAAAATTACCGTAATGTTCCCGTCCGGTAATTTTATCATTCGCATAATTTTAGCGACTGTTCCTATTTTATACAAATCATCTTGATTTGGATCTTCAACAGAAATTTCTTTTTGCGAAAGCACGCCAATTACACGATCTTCTTTATATGCTTGTGTTAAAAGTTTTATAGATTTATCCCTACCGGCTGTGATTGGAGCAACCACTCCCGGAAATAAGACAGTGTTTCTTAATGATAAAATAGGCAATACCGAAGAAATGTCTTGCTTATTCAGCTTACTTTCTTCGTCTTTACTCATCAAGGGAATTAATTCGATTTCTTCTTCCATTACTTGTGCTAATGACAAATTGTCTATGTTCATAATTTTTTTTATACGTTTCAATGTGTCAGTAAAACTATTTTTAACTGACGGAAGCTTTTGAATTGGTTAGAATAAACAAGATATTATTCTGATTTCAACCATTTCAAAAAGCGAGTATAAATAAGACAAACCTTATGCCAATAAAATCTATTGTCAGCTTTTCACGAACGATTTAAAAGGAAGATAAAAAATCGGGGGTTACCCGATTTTAGATTTTGCGATTACTTTTCGATACAGTTCTTCATATTGTGGAAGAATCTTTGTTTTATCAAATCGTATCGCTTGTTCTTTTGCCTGAAGACTAAATGCTGCCAAGCGCTTCTCATCTCCTAAGATATAAATTGCTTTTTCAGCCATCATTTCAACATCTCCAACAGGACAAACAAACCCAGTGACTCCATCGATATTCACTTCTGGAATTCCTCCTGCATTTGATGAAATAACCGGAACACTTGCAGCCATTGCTTCAAGAGCGGCCAATCCAAAACTTTCTTGTTCTGACGGTAAAAGGAATAAATCTGCTGCTTTCAAAACATCGTTCAGATCACTTACCATTCCAAGACTCTTTACCTTATCCTGAATTCCATATTCCTGAATCATTTGATCCGCCATTTCCCATTCCGGGCCTTCCCCCGCAATGATCAATTTAGAAGGGATTTGTTTCTGAATCAGATTAAATGTTTCTATAACATCCTGAATACGTTTTACTTTTCTCAGATTAGATGTATGCAAGATCACTTTCTCTTTTGGCTGAGCAAAGTTATCCCGACAACACACACATTTTTCCGGTAAGTATTGTTCATTATCGATAAAGTTTGGAACAACTTCAATTTCATTTGTAATATCAAAAGCACATAGCGTATCTTGTTTTAGACTTTCAGAAACTGAGGTAACAGCATCCGATTCGTTAATCGAAAATTCAACTGCTGTTTTATACACCGGATGTTTTCCTACCAATGTAATATCTGTCCCATGTAAAGTTGTTACAATAGGTAATTTATACCCTTTTTGCGCTAACATTTGTTTTGTAAAATATGCAGCATACGCGTGCGGAATTGCGTAATGTACATGTACCAAATCTAATTCATAGTGTAAAACTTTGTCATACAAAATTGTACTCAACGCCAAATCATAAGGCTGATATTGAAACAATGGGTATGTTTCTACATGAATACGATGAAAGTATATTTTTGGTAATTTTATATTTAATCTTGCTGGTACATTCGTACTAAAAAAATGTACTTCATGCCCCTTTTCCGCTAAATCCATTCCCAGCTCTGTTGCTACAATTCCACTTCCTCCATAGGTCGGATAGCACACAATTCCTATTTTCATTTGCGATTTTTATTTAGACAAATTTAAGGTAAAATTGCATCATAAATAACTTGTCGAATATTTTCTCTCACTTTTTTTATTGACAAATAATTTGGTTCCACAGTTTCATTGACACGATTAGAAAGAAAAATATAAACTATATTGTATTTTGGATCAGCCCAAACCATTGTTCCTGTAAAACCTGTATGGCCGAAACTTTCGGCAGATGGTCCTTTAACAGATACATTTTGCATTTTATCAAATCCTGCTCCACGATGATTCTTCGGAAATTGCTGTTTAGTGAATTCAGTTACAACTTCCGGTTTCAAATAAACCTCATCGCCATATTCACCTCCATTCAAATACATCTGCATCAACTTTGCCATATCAATCGAATTCGAAAATAAACCGGCATGTCCGGCTATTCCTCCTATCATTGCAGCTCCCTGGTCGTGAACAAAACCATGAATCAGTTGATTTCTATACGTTTTGTCATATTCGGTTGGAACAATATCTTCTAAACTGAATTTATCTTTAGGATTAAACGTTGTTCTATACATTCCTAGTTTTTGATACAACTTTTCTTGCGCAATTTGATTTAAATCTTTTCCAAAATCTTGTTCTATGTTCTTCTTGAAAATATAGTACCCCAAATCAGAATATTCATACGTTTTACGACCAAGTGCAGATTTATAAATATCCTCGTAAATCGTATCTTTTATAGAAGTAATAATATAGATATTGTCCGTTACTTTTATTTGATGTTCATCATCCTGTTTTCTCGAATAAAAATCCAAATACAAACGGGCATTTTTGACATTCACCGTTTCATTGTAAAAACCTATCCATGGTTTCAGACCTGCTTGATGTGCCAAAACTTCACGGATTTTTAAAGAAGATTTATTCGAATTTTTAGCCTCTGAATCAATCTCACCAAGTGTCTGGTCAAGGTTTAACTTTCCTTCACCAACTTCCAAACATCAACAAAGGCAACGTTGCCGTCACCTTGGTTACTGAAGCGACATCATACAAATCTGTCCACTTCACTTTTGTGATCGAGTTTTTATCTTGCATTCCAAAGCTCTTGTCATATACGACTTTACCATCTTTTGCTACCAAAATTTGCATTCCGGGTGTATAATGATTCGCCAGTGCCTCTTCTGCAAGTCGATCTATTTCTAAAAGTTTTTTTTTCCTAAGTTCACATTTTCAGGTGCTGTAAAGCCTAAACGTTTGATTTGCTTTGTCTCAACTCCCTGCCCTTCTTTCAGATGTTGATTGATATCTACAGGTAAAGTTCCGTCTGAATCAATCGCGCCAAAAATAACTTGCGCCGCAGAAATTTGCGCATCTTTTGTATTCTGGTAATGAACAGTAACGGCATCCAGATTAGATAAGTCTAAATCTTTTAATCCATAAGGACTTGTAAATAGTGAAAAGATATTCTTTTTGTCTTTTGGTAAAGCTTTCAAGATTGCTTTCGAATTATCAGATAATTTATAGGGTTTGTAAACTGTTTCGTTTGACAAAAATGCTCCAGAAATAATAACATCATAATCATTCAATAAATTAACTTGAGTCGGGTTAGCAATTTTAACCAATTCGACATTTGTATATTTCTGTAAATAAGTTAGAAACTGTTCGTAATCTACCTGTTCAAGAGGAACAAACGCTATCTTTTGATTGATTTTTTTAATCGGTAATGTCTTGTGTTGATTCTTAACTATTGTAGAAGATTTTTCAAAAATCGATGTTGTTAAAGCTAAGTTATCTGCAGAATTTAAATCTTCTAACACATGTACAGGATTCAATTGTTTTATTTCATTCAATCCGGTGATGTATTTTGCCATTAAAATCTTCTTTACACTCTCTTCCAATCGCTTCTCAGAAATTTCTCCTTTGTTTATTGCATCAATAATTTTTTGTTTTCCTACATGTACATTTTGTGAGAACAATAAAATATCATTTCCCGCAACAAAAGCTCTGAAATCGACATCTCCCGCAGGAAACATTTTTGCTACACCATCCATATTCAACGCATCTGTAATTACAATTCCCTTAAATTGCAATTCACCTTTCAAATAATCTGTAATAATTTTTTTCGACAAAGTAGATGGAATCCTTGCATCCGGTTCTAAAGCCGGAACATTCAAATGTGCTACCATAATCGACTGTACTCCGGCATCAATCATTTTCTTAAACGGAGCAATATGATATTTTTTCTAAATCAGCTTTATTGTCAGGAATCAAAGGCAATGTCTTGTGCGAATCCTGGTCTGTATTACCATGTCCTGGAAAATGTTTAGCAGAAGACAATACATTCTGCGCCCGCATTCCCTCCATATAAGCAATTCCTTTTTCGGCTACACGAGAAGGATTAGATCCAAAAGAACGATTACCGATAATTGGATTATTTGGATTAACATTCACATCTACAGAAGGTGAAAAATTAAACTGTACTCCCATTCTATTCGCTTGTACACCAATCTGTTTCCCGACCTGATACACCAAATTATTATTTCGCAATGCGCCAAGTGTCATATTCCAAGGAAAACGTTCAACGTCTTTTAAACGCATTGCCAATCCCCATTCAGCATCCATTCCAATCAATAATGGAACTTTAGAAATTGATTGGAATTTATTTGTCAATTCAATTTGGCGAACCGCTTGATCCTGCATGAAAATCAATCCTCCTATATGTTCTTGCTCAATTAATTTTAAAATATCATTTTCATGAACTGTGTCTCTATTTGTGTAAGCTGCCACGATAAATAACTGACCTACTTTTTCTTCCAATGACATTGCGTTATACTTCTCATCTACCCATTTCATTTGAATAGAATCTTTATACAATGGCGAGATTTGCTGCGCTTTTGATGCAATAGGTAAAATAATTGTTAAGAATACATATGCGACTACTCTTTTCATACCGGAATAAATTAATTTTGTGCGTTTTTTCTTTTCTAGAAACATTTTTTAAAGCTAATCAGTTAGGATTGGTAAATTTTATAGTAAATTGTCAAATTAAATAAAAATTATATGAGTATTTTCAGTGTTGTGCAGGATAGTATGTTAAATCATCCTGGACTAATTACTGTTTTTGGAATCGCAGTAATCATCATGTTATTGCTGGATTTGGGTGTATTTAACAAAAATGCACATGTTGTTTCTAATAAAGAAGCACTTACTTGGACAATCGTCTGGATATCCTTAGCCATGATTTTTAGTGGTGTAATTTATTTCGTTTTCAAAGAAGCTGATGGGCATGCATTTGCCATCAATAAATTCTCACAATTTCAAGCCGCTTATTGGATAGAAAAAGCTTTGTCAGTTGATAATCTATTCGTTTTCATTCTGGTTTTTGGATTCTTTAAAATACCAAAAGAATACCAACATAAAGTCCTGTTTTGGGGAATTCTAGGTGCTTTATTCTTCCGAGCAATCTTTATTTTTGCCGGAGTAGAATTAATTAAAATGACTTATTTACCTGCATTTTCAATTGGTGATTGGCATTTTAATTTAGGTGACGAAGCGACTCATGCTAATTTTGCTACAAAAGAATTTTTCCGTCCAAATGTTGTTTTAACTCTTTTCGGATTCTTCTTAATCGTTGCCGGAATCAAATCATGGAAATCCAATGAGGAAGATGAAAACCAAGATTTATCTCAAAATTTTGGGGTTAAATTGGTTCATAAATTTTTCAAAGTAACACCTAATTTTGATGGAGATAAATTTTTTCAGTGTTCAAAACGGAATTAAAATGGCAACACCACTTTTTGTTGCTTTAATGGTAATTGAAGTCACAGATTTAGTTTTTGCTGTAGATAGTATCCCTGCTATTTTTGCTGTTGCTCCCGACGATCCTTTTATTCTTTATTCATCAAATATTTTTGCGATTTTAGGTTTACGTTCATTGTATTTCTTATTAGCAAATTCAATGGATAAATTCAATAAACTTCATTATGGATTAGCAATTATCTTAAGTTTTATCGGAGTTAAGATGATTATTATGCCTTTTTATCATTTTGAATCGACTGTTTCACTTTCTATAATTGGCGGAGTTTTATTAACCACAATCATTTGGTCATTGATTGTAAATAAAACAGAAACATCTAAATAAACAAAAAGGGCGCTCAATGAGCGCCCTTTTTCATTCTATTTTATAATCCATAGGAACCATATTTTGCTATTTTTTCCCAGCTCCAATAACCTTCAACAACAAGATTGGCAGGATGATAATACGTTCCGTTTTCTTCTATTTTAAGCAAATCATCTTTCAATGCAAAAATTGAAAGTTGATTCGAAATATAATGCTGCCCATTCTGTTTAGCATAATCCATATCTTCTTTTTCTTTTGTATATTCAACTGAATAAAGTCCTTTGAAAATGAAGGTATTGATGTTTTCCTTCTGTAATTTTTAAACTATCATACGGCACTTTTTCATTCACTAAATAGGTTATAATTTTAGGAGGAACTTTGCCTTCTATTCGACCACCTGGTAACATTTCTTCTTTAAATTTCAAATAAGCAGGATTTTTCTTTCCGTATTAAACGTTTCACATCATATCCTTCTTCTTGCAATCTGTTATCATAAATAGCTTTCATAAAATGATTTACACTACCCAAATACGATTTTCTACGATTTTCCTGCCACTTTTTAGTTTTGTTTTGTACCGGCTTTAAGTTCTGTATAGAATGCTGTTCCAAGCGTCAAAACATAATTAGACTTGTAACTTAAATTAAAATCAACCAAATCGTATTCGATCTTGTATCCTAAATAATTATTCGTAATGATGAGCGGATTTTTAGACGATGCCCTTAACTCTTTTGTTGTTTTGTCGTAGCTAAACCGTAAATCTTTTTCATTCTCGATTTTACATTTTTTTGCAGCTTCATTACTTCCTAAAAATAATTTTAAAAAAATCTGAAGATAAATATTTCCAATCTTCTTTTGACATTGAATGAACAACAGTTTCCTGCAGTAAAATTTTCTCAGATTCCAGTGTTATTTTAATGAATTGGTTTTGTTTAGAATCTACAGATTGAATAAAATTCTCGAACAAATCGGCTCTGACAATGAGATTATACTGTCCGTTTGGCAAATTAATTTCGAATTCTCCATTTTCACCCGTTTCCGTTTTCAAAGTTGATCCATCTACATAAATTATGGCATGAACAATCGGTTTTGAACCTTCATCGGTTACAATCCCTTTAAAAAACATTTTGTGCATAAAGTATGGTTGCACAAAACATGAACATCAATGTATAGACTTGTTTCAACTTCATGTGTCGTGATTAATTAAAAACAAGGTAATAAAAAAACTCCTCTATCGGAGGAGTTTTATACATAAAATATTTTTTATTTTGATTTCTTCGTTGCTTCTTTCAATGGCTTAGTAACTTCAGCAATACTTTTTATTTCAGTCGTTTGCTTTAATGATTCTGTTGGACTTTCATTTCCTCTATGACACATTACACAAGTTACAACATTTATCATCTCAGGTTTTTTTGCATTCTCCCAATTGAAATTCTTTGCATTAATCTCACGTGTCATCACAATCATATGACGTGCAAATTCTTTCTCTTTTTTTGCATCACTAGAGAAATCTATCTTGTTTGTTTCAGGATTCTCAGCATGGCAAAAATTACATTTTACTCCTAATGCTTGCATTGTACCCGCGCATCAAACCTTTTAAACTATCTTCTGAAATCGTTTGAGGAAGAACCTTTAGATTTTTCCACTGTGAATTTGAAATTTCTTTTCCCGCATCAATTTGACGAGAAGTTGTGAACGAAAAAATACTAAACATCAATGCCAGAGCTCCTAACGAAGCTATAATTTTACTTGTCTTCATTTTGTGTTATTATTTGCCTACACAAGGTAAAACAATAATCAAATTGAAAGACCAACTCAGATAAATTTGGAATAATTTTAAATAAAATGATTCATCATTTTTGAGATGAACTTATTAAAATCTCCAAACCAATAAGCGCGATATTTTATTTCCTTGTTGCATATTGACAATTCGATAATCTCTTACTTTTTCACGTTTCAAAATTCCTTCCAGAATTCGAACATTTTCTTTTTTCGAGACCAAGGTCGTAAACCATTTTAACTGATGTTTGTACTCTGCACTTTCCTTTATCATCTTGGTAATGAATAAACGTTCTCCACCTCTGCACCATAGCTCTGAATTGTTTCCTCCAAAGTTTTGAACAGGTTTTTGATCCGTTTTTTGGCCCAAGTTTTTTCAGCTTACGCATTGTCTGTTCCATCACCTCTTGATTTGATCTGAAAAAAGGTGGATTACAAATTGTAATATCAAACTTTTCACCTTGTTTAATAATATTTTTGAAAATATTGTTTGGATTAAATTGCATTCTAATCTCAACTTTATTGCGTAATCGTGCATTTTTCTTCACGATTTCTTCTGCATTTTTAAAAGATGCGTAGTCCAATTCTGCTCCAACAAAATTCCAGTCGTACTCATAGTTTCCAATAATCGGATAAATACAGTTCGCACCAACACCAACATCCAGTACTTTCACGTCTTTTCCTCTTGGAATTACACCATCATAACTTTCTCCCAAAATGTCCGCAACATAATGGATATAATCGGCTCTACCGGGAATTGGCGGACACAGATTATCTTTTGGCAATTCCCAATAATCAATATCATAATAGGTTTTTAGCAAAGCTTTATTTAATGCTTTTACAGCATCTCTATCAGAAAAATTGATTGTTGGTTCATTCTCTTTATTCGGTTTAATATATTTAGAAAGTGGCGGATAAACAGCGCACAATTTTTCGAAATTATAAGGCGCTAAATGACGGTTGCGCGAATGTAATTTTTTCAATTTACTCTTCTTTTCGGGAGTATCCATACAAAACTATTTATGCAAAAATAAGACAACCTTTGCATTTTTCAGCAAAGGTTGTTTTTGATTTCGTTTATTTTCGTTGTTTTTGTAATGTTTCAATCTGTTTCAACAAATGATGAATCACTTCTAATCCCTCTAAATTTACTCCTAATTCGTAGTGAAATTGAATAAACCGCTCAATTAATTTTAAATCATCTTCTTCAATAAAATATTCTTGGTTATGTTCATGCAAAACAACCAAATCATTTTTATACAAATCGATTACAAACTGAGGTTCAATCTGATGATATTGACAATACTGAACAACTGATATCGTTATATTTTTCATGGTTTTAAGCTTTTTTAATTGAACGTAATTTCTCGAATAACTCTTTTTCTTCGGCAGATAAATTCGTTGGTATTTTTACCGAAAAAGTGACATACAAATCTCCAAATTGGTTGTCTTTCTTATAAATGGGTAAACCTTTTCCTTTCAATTTTACCTTTTTATTGTTTTCTGTTCCTTCTTTAATCGGAACTTTTACTTTTCCAGAAAGCGTATCAATCATAGCTTCACCACCTAAAATCGAGTCATATAAATCAATCTCAACTGTTGTCGACAAATCTGCTCCGTTCACTTCAAATTTTGTATTATTCTCAATATGAAAGGTAATATACAAATCTCCATTAGGGCCATTGTTGTATCCTTTTCCTCCGTGACCTTTTATCTTAATCGTTTGTCCGTCTTCTACACCTGCAGGAATTGTAATTCGAATACTCTTCCCATTTACTGTAAAAGTTTGTTGATGTGATGTTAACGTGTCTGTTAAGTTCAGTGTCAAACTGGCATTTACATCCTGTCCTTTATATCCCGTTGAGCGACTTCTTCCTTCACGTCCAAACATTGAACTAAAAAAATCTGAATACCCATCAAAATCATCAAAACCTTCTGCTCCGTTAACATCATTATATTGATAATGTTGCTGCTGCTGTTGACGAGCTTTCTCATATTCTTCTCCATGCTGCCAATTCTCTCCGTACTTATCATATTTTTTACGTTTTTCCGGATCACTTAACACTTCGTTCGCTTCATTTAATTCCTTAAATTTTTTGAGCAGCTTCCTCATTATTTGGATTAAGATCCGGGTGATACTTACGAGCCAATTTCCGATAAGCTTTTTTTATCTCATCTTGTGTTGCGGTCTTTTGCAGACCTAATGTTGTATAATAATCTATAAAAGCCATAGTAATTTTATAAGTTTTCCTCCTAATTTAATCAAAATCAGTTCCAATTTTACTACAACTGACAATACGGCTTAGACTTTCTTATTTTTGTGTTTTTTTAAATATTCAATCTTTCATAAATAAATTTATTATGATTAATTCATAAAACATTGAAATTAATTTGTAAATATTCAAAAAAAACAAGTATTTTTCATTTATAAAACTAGAAGATGAATAGACGAAATTTTTCAAAAAATATATTAATCGGTTCTGCCGTTGGTGATGCTTTAGGTGTTCCTGTTGAATTTAAAAGCAGGCAGGAATTACAAATAAATCCTGTGACAGATATGATTGGTTACGGGACTTACAATATGCCTCCCGGAACTTTTTCTGATGACAGTTCGATGATGTTTTGTTTAGCCGAATCACTTTGCAATGGATACGATGTCAATGATATTGGAGAAAAATTTCAGATGTGGATGCACGAAGGGTACTGGACAGCGGACGGAGAAGTTTTTGATGTTGGAATTGCTACACGAAAAGCAATTAACCGTTTACGTGTCGTAAAAAATCCTATCGAAGCAGGTTCAAAAGATGAATCTGATAATGGAAATGGAGCATTGATGCGGATTTTACCTTTAGCAGTCTTTACAAAAGATTTATCAATTGATGAACGTTGCGAAATCGTAAAAGAAGTTTCTTCTATTACACATGCACACAATCGATCGGTATTGGCTTGCTTTTATTACATTGAATTTGCTTTAAATGTATTGGATGCAGAAAATCTCGAAGAAGCATATTTGAATACAAATTTCTGGTTAAAATTATTTTTAGAAGAAAATGAATTGTATAAGAATGAGTTTCCTTATTTTGAACGAATTTTAAGTGGTCAATTAATTGATTTGACTCACAATGAAATTCAGTCTACTGGTTATGTTATTCACAGTTTAGAAGCATCTATTTGGTGTTTATTGCATACCAACTCATATAAAGATTGTGTTTTGAAAGCTGTAAACTTAGGACATGATACTGACACAATTGCCTGTATTGCAGGAGGTATCGCTGGTATTTTTTATGGAACAGACACAATTCCTACTCATTGGATTGAACAATTGGCTCGTATAAATGATATTCTCAAGTTAGCGGAGCAACTGGAAAAAAAATATGAGTATTAATCTCATCAATATCACCAAAACATTTTCGTAATTTTGTAGGATGGAAAGTCAAAAAAATAATCCATTACACGGAAAACGATTAGATGATATTATTGAAGAATTGGTGATTTACTATGGTGGTTGGGAAGGTTTGGGAAATCAAATCAATATCAGATGTTTTAATGATAATCCAAGCTTGAAATCATCTTTGAAATTTCTTCGAAAAACGGATTGGGCCCGAAAAAAAGTGGAAGAATTGTACATCAAAAAAATTGCAAAATAATGAATATGACAATTCCTAAAGAAAAAATTTATATTGATTCTGAACTGTTAACAACTATAGAAGAAGAAAGTCAAGTCATTATACATTGTTGTATGAATGCGGACGAGTATGCGAATGCAGCACGTATTTGGCCTTCAACTTTTATTATTGATAATCAATCCAGAAAACGTTGTCAATTGGTCTTTGTAGAAGGAATTACCATGTATCCGAATTTGACTTATATTGAAGAAGGGTCTTCTCTTTACTTTACATTAATTTTTAATGGTTTACCAAAAAGTTGTAAATCATTTGATTTAGTCGAAATTATTCCGCAAGCTGGTGGATTTGAATACAGAAAAATAAAACGAAATAAAAGCGATGTTTATCACATCGAATTTTCAGAATAAATAAAAAATAGGTTCCATAGAACCTATTTTTTATTTATATAAACTGAAATTTTTATTGGATGATTCCAATATCATTACGGTAATATTCGTAATCGAAATGTACTTTCTTGATGTTTTCATACGCTTTTTCACGCGCTTCATCTAATGTATTTCCCAATCCGACTATATTAATAACACGACCACCCGAAGTTACCATTTCGTCTCCTGATAACTTAGCTCCGGCTATAAAGTTAGGACAAGTAACATTTTCTAGTCCGCAAATTTCGAAACCTTTGTCGTAATTTCCAGGATATCCTCCTGAAACCATCACAACGCAACATGCATGTTGATTTTTAAAACTCAAGTCAAAATCTTCACCTTTAATCGCCTTATCCACTACTTCGAATAAATCGTTTTCCAACAAAGGTAAAGTCGTTTGTGTTTCCGGATCTCCCATACGAAGATTATATTCTAACAAATAAACTCCTTTCGTTGTTATCATTAGTCCAAAGAAAATTACGCCCGAGAATTCTAACCCTTCCTTGATTAACCCACATTTAGTAGGTTCCATAATTTCTTCTTCAAACATTTTGAAATGTTCTTCAGTGAATAACGGATTCGGAGCTATCACTCCCATTCCACCGGTATTCAAACCAGTTTCTCCTTCACCTATCTTCTTATGGTCTTTTGCTGGAACAAACGGAACAATTTTTTTTCCATTAAAAAAAGATAAAATAGACGCTTCAAAACCTTCTAAATATTCTTCAATAACCACTTCGTTTCCAGCATCACCAAAAGTTTTATCTTCCATGATTTCCAATACGGCTTGCTTTGCTTCTTCGAAATCCTGGCAAATAATGACTCCTTTTCCTGCTGCTAAACCTGAAGCTTTTACAACAATAGGATACTCTTGTTCTTTCAAATAATCAATCGCCAGCATAGGTCCTTGAAAATTCTTGTATTTTGCTGTTTTTACACCATATTTATCCATAAAATCTTTCGCATAAGCTTTGGAAGCTTCTAATTGCGCTGCAGATTTATGAGGACCAAAAACCTTTAGATTTTCTTTTTGGAAAATGTCAACGATTCCCTCTGATAATTCAGCTTCAGGACCTACAAAAGTTAAATCAATTTTATTTTCTTTTGCAAAATCTTTCATATCTTCAATCGACGAAACAGAAACATTTGTCCCTATTTGAGCCGTTCCTCCATTCCCTGGAATAAAAAAATAATTCCAAATCTTGTCCTTTTTGTTTGAAATCTTCAGCAAATTTCCAACCGATAGCGTGTTCACGACCACCAGAACCGATAATGAGAATTTGAGTTTTGAGTTTTGAGTTTTGGGATATATTATTCATTGTATTGTTTAAATTATTAAAATAATTTTGAAGTTATGAATTATTTTTCAACTCATAACCTCAAACTTATCTCTTGATTTTTAGTGCATAAAATGTCTCATACCTGTGAAAACCATAGGAATCCCACGTTCATCACAAGCATCTATCGACTCCTGATCTTTGATTGATCCTCCTGGCTGAATAATTGCTTTTATTCCATTCTCGGCTGCAAAATCTGCCACGTCACGGAAAGGGAAAAATGCATCCGAAGCCAATACTAAATCTTCTTCTACTTTCTCTTTTGCACGTGCAACTGCTTGTTGAGCTGCCCAAATACGATTGGTTTGTCCACCACCGATTCCATAAGCTTGGCCATTTGTCGCAACCACAATCGCATTAGATTTTACCCATTTGACGATTTTTTGAGCAAAAACTAAATCTGTCATTTGACGATCTGTTGGTTGAGTATTTGTTACGACTTTAAGATCTGTTGAAAATTGGTTATCTGTCGACTGAACAATTAATCCTCCATCAACTTTTACGTACGTTACTTTATCCGAAACGGGATTTTTCACTTTAATAATACGCAAGTTTTTCTTTTGTTTAAAAATCTCTAGAGCCTGCTCAGTAAAAGAGGGAGCAATGATAATTTCTAAGAAAATTTTGTTCAATTCAACAGCCGTTTTCCCATCTACTTCTCTATTGAAAGCAATAATTCCACCGAAAATTGACATTGGATCACACTCGTAAGCTTTTTCATAAGCTTCCAAAACATTTTCTCCTATTGCCACTCCACAAGGCGTTGAATGCTTAACTGCACAACAAGTTGTTTCTTCAAATTCTGAAACCACTTTGTAAGCTAAATCCATGTCACGAATATTATTGAAAGAAAGTTCTTTCCCTTGTAAATATTCGAAATCTTTCATTGCTCCGTTTTTCGTTTTATCTACGTAATAAGCTGCTTTTTGATGTGGATTTTCTCCATAACGCAAATCCATTACTTTTTCATAAGAAGATTCTAAAAATTGAGGAAAATCTTCATCTAAAAGATAAGTTGAAATTGCTGCATCATAAGCAGAAGTTAAATTAAATACTTTACCGCGCATAATTTACGTGTTTCGATTGTAGTTGATCCATTCTCGCGAATTTCATTCATCACAACTTCATAATCGTTGACATCAGTTACAACAGTTACATCATAAAAGTTCTTTGCAGAAGAGCGTAACATTGAAGGTCCTCCTATGTCAATAAATTCAATCATTTCTGCTTCAGAAAGCCCCGTGTTCATCTTTTCAAAGAAAGGATAAAGGTTAACAATGACGATATCAATTGGATTAATTCCATGTTCAGCAATCGTTGTCATATGGTTTTCATCAGAACGACGAGCCATTATTCCTCCATGAATTGCTGGATGTAAAGACTTAACGCGACCATCTAAAATTTCAGGAAAAACCAGTGACATCTTTTACTTCAGTCACTTCAATTCCGTTCTCTTGTAAATGTTTGTATGTTCCTCCGGTTGATAAGATTTTATAATCTTGATCAACCAAGAATTTTGCAAATTCTAACAAGTTCGACTTGTCCGAAACACTGATTAGCGCTTGTTTTTGCATTTTTTTTTAGTTTTAAAGTTTATTGTTTGTTTATATATTATCGGAAATGAAAAACCTCAATGTATAAAACATTGAGGCATTTTCTATTTATGCTTCGCTAATTTGTTTGATGGCCTGAATATAGATTTTGCTTTCTACCTCAGCAACCTTACGTTGTAAATCTGCTACTTCATCACCTGCTTCTATCTCAAAAGTTCCTTGACATATGATTTGCCCTTCATCTACACCAGCAGTTACATAATGTACTGTTGCTCCCGATGTCTTTTCTCCAGCTTCTAAAACAGCTTGATGAACTTTAGCACCATACATTCCTTTTCCTCCGAATTTTGGTAATAATGCAGGATGAATATTGATCATTTTTGAACCCCATTTTGAAGTAAATTCCGGCGTTAATATGGTTAAAAAACCTGCTAAAACAATTAAGTCGATTCCCTCTCCTTCTAAATTATGTTCAGCATCTTCCGAAAAAGTTTTTCGGTCTAACACATACGTTCGGATATCTTTATCCAACGAACGCTCTATTGCATAACAGTCGCGATCTGCCATTACCATCGAAATTTCGACATTTGGTAAAGTTCCTTCTTCAACTGCATCAATAATATTTTGAAGATTTGTTCCGCCACCGGAAACAAATACAGCTATTTTCATGTTTGTTTGTAAGTAATCTTGTTTGTTTTACAAAGATAAGATTTTAGTTGGAGGAAGGTATAAAAATATAACTTGGATTTAATCTATTTATTAATGATTTATTCACAATTAAAAACAAAAAAGGCCATCTCTTATCGAAATAGCCTTTTGAAAATATTTTTTAGTGACCTTGAGTTCCATCAACTCCATGTGCATGTCCATGAGACAACTCTTCTTCTGTTGCAGGACGTACATTTAAGATTTCAACCTCAAATTCTAACGTTTTCCCAGCCATAGGAGGATTTAAATCTGCTATTACTGCAGCATCCGTTACCTCAACAACTGATGCACGGAATTGATTTCCAGCGTCATCTGTTAAAGGTAAAATAGCTCCGACAGGAGGTAATCCAGATTCTTTGAACATTTCTAAAGGTAATTGAGCCACAGCTTCTTCATTGCGTTCTCCATATCCTTCTTGCGGAGTAATTACAAAAGATTTTGTTTTTCCGATAGTTAATCCTTTTAATTCTTCCTCAAATTTTGGAATCATCATTCCGGCTCCGAATAAAAAAGTTAATGGTTCTTGTGCATTTGATTGTTCTACAAATACTTTTTCACCATTCGCTTCGATGGTATGTAATGAGTAGTTTACTGAAACTACATTGTTGTTTTCTATTGACATAAATTGTAAATTATGGATGCTTTAAAAAAGCGTTCATTTCTAATACTTATCTTTTAACAACAATTATTCCTTTCGAATAATTTAACCAATTTTGTCAGTTATTTAGATTTTCGAACTGACAATAATCTATTTTAATCAATGAAAAGTAATGCTTTTTTGATGTCTTCATAACCAATTTCACCATTGTAGTAATCGTAAATTGGTTTTAAAACTTTATTCTCTTCAAATTCGATTTCACTATAAGCAAAACGAACTTTATCAAGAATTTTGTCAGAAGGTTTAAATTTTGAATAATCTAAATTTGGCTCAATTTCCTTTATTTTTCCAATATGATCTACAATTGCTGAAGTTGTTAAACCTCTTTTTTCTGAAATTTGTTCCAAAGACAAACCATCTTTTACATATTCTAAAGTGATTTCGTAAGTCGATTTTTTTTGTCCTTTCTCTTTGGTTTTATTTTTTTCAATATTCTTTGCAATCTGCTTTTTATCTAATGTTCCTCCTGAATATCGAATAAATGCTGCCCAAGAATTTTGCAATTCTTTTTCGTCTAAAAATTCATCCACTTCATTCGATAATACCTGAAAACGTTTGTCTGCTTTCATTGCCAGCGAATCAATTTCTAAGGCTGTTTGATTTAAGCCATGTAACATCAGGGAATTCAAATCTCTTAAACGTGAAAGTGCAACATACCCTTGTCCTTTTTCAAAAGCTTTTGATAAATCTATAAAAGCTGAATCTAAAGTCATTCCTTGTGATTTATGAATCGTTATTGCCCAAGCTAAACGCAACGGAACTTGAGTAAATGAAGCCAATGCTTTTCCGCTTTCATCCTCAATTGCCCAGGTTTCCGGCTTTGCAACAAAGAATTCTCCATCCTGCGTTCTGATAATTGGTTCATTTTTTTCTGTATACCCCGAAACATTTCCTAGTGTTCCGTTTACAAAACCAACTTCAAAATTATTTCGAACGAACATTACTTTCGCTCCTATCTTAAGTTCTAAAACCTCTTCTGCTAAAACAGATTTTTTCAACACTTCTACTAGTGCAGGATTTCCGGCTACTTTTGCTTCAAATGTTTTGGAAGAAGAATCAATATTAATCAATTGACCTTTATTGATTCTGTCTACATCCATATTATGTGTGTATAAGCGTGTTTGTGAATCAATTTCATCCATAAAATATTCGATTCGAGATTCTAGTAAATCGACTGTTTTTTGGGAAATATGTCCCGAACGAATTTCATTTAAGATATCATTTAACGCATTATTTGTTTGACGATATTGCTCAGTCAAATAGCAGATATGGACTTTAGATTGCACCCAGGCATCTGACATAAAACAAAACTTATCTTTCGATTCTTCCCACTCTTCTCCAATGGGAGGTAGCTGAAAAAAATCTCCTGAAAAAATCACTTGAACACCTCCAAAAGGCTCATCATTTTGTTTAAAGAATTTCAATACATAATCAACAGCATCCAACTGATTTCGGTGCAACATTGAGATTTCATCAATAATCAAGACTTTTACTTTGTCCATTTTATCACGAAAATATTTCTTGTCACGAAGCGAAGCTAAATATCGATCAGAGACATAATCTTTTATTCCAATTCCAGCCCATGAATGTATGGTTTGCCCGTTCATATGCGTGGCCGCAATTCCTGTAGAAGCCGTAATCGCAACAGGAATTCCGTGTTGTTTAAGGTAATTGATGTATTGATTAAGTACATAAGTTTTTCCGGCACCGGCAGAACCTGTTAAAAATACATTTCGACCAGATTTTAGAATTGCCAAAGCCTTTGATTGTTGCATAACTTATGAATGAATTTGAAGTTTTTTTGAATGGATGACAAAGATACGAAGATTGAATGAAGTAAAGAAAGGATAAATAAAAAAGCCGGATAAGAATCAACTTATCCGACTTTCTTAAACTATTTAATCTACTATTTCAATATAATTTTGTCAGCACCCTCTTGAATTTCTCCAATCACTGCACTTCCATCAATAATATTCAATACTTTTTCAGCATCAGTTTGGTCAACGATAACAACCATACCCACACCCATGTTAAATGTTCCAAACATTTCTTCTTCAGCAATGTTTCCTCGTTTTGCTAATTCCTGCATCACTGTCGGAACATGTATTTTTGCTTTTTCAATTACAGCTGTTAATCCGTCATTTATAATACGAGGAACATTTTCGATTAATCCACCTCCTGTAATATGAGCAATTCCAGACATTTCGATTCCGGCATCTTTAATTTTAAAGATATCATTTTGATATAATTTTGTTGGAACTAATAATGTTTCGAACAAAGGTTTTCCTTCAAATTCTTCATTAAAATCAGGGAATATTTTACGAATCAACGAAAATCCATTTGAATGGAATCCGCTTGAAGGTAAAGCTATAATTGTTTGTCCGGCTTTTATTTTCGATCCATCTATAATTTCGTCACGCTCAACAACTCCAACACAAAATCCTGCAACATCATAATCACCTACTTGGTACATCCCCGGCATTTCGGCAGTTTCACCTCCAATTAATGCAGTTCCTGTTTCTTTACATGCTTGTGCTATTCCACCAACAATTTCTGCTGCAATATCAGAATCTAACTTTCCACAAGCTAAATAATCTAAGAAAAATAATGGTTTTGCTCCGTGACACAAAATATCATTTGCACACATCGCAAAACAATCGATACCAACAGTATCATAAACTTTAGAATCTAAAGCGACACGTAGTTTCGTTCCTACTCCATCAGTTCCTGATACCAATACAGGATTTTTATATCCTCCTAATTGATAAAATGCACCAAAACTTCCAATTCCATTCAACACATTTTCATTGTGTGTTGCTGCAACTGCCTTCTTAATTTTCGATACCGTTTGATAACCTTCTTCCTTATCTACTCCGGCTTGTTTATATGTATTGCTCATTTTTTCGCTGTATTAGTGTAAAATGTATAAAGCATTAAGATTACATTTTACATTAGACTTTTTACAATTTACTTCTAGTCAATATGCAAAGGTTTAACTCCTTCACATTCTTTATTAGAATAATTTACCGGATATTTTTCTGTAAAACATCCAAAACAATGTTCTTTACTTCCTAACAAATCAATTAAATTATCAACGGTTAAGAAATCCAACGAATCAACATTCAAATATTCTTCAACTTCCTTAATTGATTTATTTCCTGAAATTAAATCTGCTTTTGAAGGCATATCAATTCCTAAATAACAAGGCGCTATAATCGGTGGAGAAGCAGAACGGAAATGAATTTCTTTTGCGCCGGCTTCTTTCAAAATTTTGATTAAAAGTTTTGAAGTTGTTCCACGTACAATCGAATCATCTAATACAACCAAACGTTTTCCTTTGATTTTTTCTTTGATTGGATTCAATTTCAAATTCACTACACGTTCGCGCATTTCCTGAGAAGGAACGATAAACGAACGCGACATATAACGATTTTTAATCAAGATTGGTTCGTAAGGAATTCCGGAAGCTTCTGAATATCCGATTGCAGAAGGAATTCCTGAATCAGGAACACCAATTACAATATCTGCGTCAACCGGAGATTGTTCATATAATTTCCGACCAGATTCTACCCGTAAATCATAGATTTCATTTCCCTCAATATTCGAATCAGGACGCGCAAAATAGATGTACTCAAATGCACAAATATTACGATGTTTAGGTTGATTTAATGAATACGATTTCAACCCTTCTTCGTTCACCACAATCAATTCTCCTGGTTCTACATCACGAATAAATTCAGCTCCAACAGCATCTAATGCACACGTCTCAGAACAAAAAACATACGCATCATCTAATTTACCTAAACACAATGGACGAATTCCATTTGGGTCACGAAAAGCAGCCATCTGATTGTTTGCTAATAATAAAACCGAATAAGCTCCTTTTACCTTCTCTGTTCCTTTCTGAATTGCTTCTACAATATCTAAATGCGAATATTTTTGAATAGAACGCAACAAGACTTCTGTATCCGAAGTTGCTAAAAATGGTAACCCTTCCGCTTCCAATTCAGTTCGCAACTGTTCCACTTCGATCAAATTCCCGTTGTGTGCAATAGAGAAATGAGGTTTTCCGTAGATATTGTAAGTGTACAATGGTTGAATATTACGACGACTTCCACCTCCGGCAGTTGTATAACGTGTATGTCCAATCGCAGCATTTCCTTGGTATTCTTCAATTTCAGACTCCATTGTCTTGAAAACATCCAATACCAAACCTGTTTTTTTCACTGTTTTGATATTTCCATCTTTCAAGAAAGAAACACCACACGCTTCCTGACCACGGTGCTGAAGCGCAAATAAACCAAATTGTGCAATAGAATATGTGTTGATATTGCGAGGAGAGTATACTCCAAAAACACCACACTCTTCATTGACACTATCTACAGTGTCAACTGCGTATTTTTTCAATAAATTTCGTTGATAGAAATTCTTTAAATACTCAGCTTTCAATTGATTTTTATGTAATTTTTTATCAATCATTTCGAATGAAAAAAATGATTATTTTAAAACTTCTGACAAACGGTTATATACTTCATGATAAGCCTCCGACACATCACCTAAATCGCGGCGAAAACGGTCTTTATCTAATTTCTTACCTGTTTCAACATCCCACAAACGACATGTATCCGGAGAAATTTCATCTGCTAAAATGATGTTACCATCAACATCTTTACCAAATTCAATTTTAAAATCAGCTAAAATTAATCCTGCTTTTAAAAATAATTCCTTTAATGCTTCATTAATTACATCAGTTTGTGCATACATTTCTTTTAATTCATCATAGGTTGTTGCTCCTAATAGTACTGCATGATGATCATTGATTAATGGATCTCCTAATTCATCTTTTTTGTAACAGATATCAAAGATTGTAACCGGAGATTTTCCTCCTTCTTCTAATCCTAAACGTTGAGCCATAGAACCCGCAACATAGTTGCGCACAACCATTTCAATTGGAATGATAGAGACTTTTTTCACCAATTGCTCACGATCATTCAACTGCTCAATAAAATGAGTTTTAACTCCTTTCTCAATCAAATAGTTGAAAATTAAAGTCGAAATTTTGTTGTTCATTTCTCCTTTGTCTTCAACAGTTCCACGCTTTTGTGCATTAAATGCTGTCGCATCATCTTTGTAATAAACTATTACTTTGTCTGCTTCCTCTGTTGAATAAACTTGTTTTGCTTTTCCTTCGTAAATGAAGTCCTTTTTTGTTAAGCTCATCGTTGTTTGTTGTTAAAACGTTGTTTTTTTGTTTTGTTTGAAATGAAAAAGTCCACTTCCTTTTGTTTGTTTTGTTTGAAAATTAACGTGTTCAAGGTTAACTTTCGAATTTTAATTTCGATTGGTTCAGGATCGAAATCGATATTTATTTGTTGTTTGTTTCTTTAATATTTAAGATGTTCGTATTTAGATTTTTCTCATCTCTAACTTCTAATATCTCCTATGTAATTTTTACCCTCTAAAATACTCCACCGCATTTTTAAAAATATTCATATATCCATTTCCCGGAATATTTTTGAATAATCCTTCCTCATAACGCTCCGGATGTCCCATACGTCCGTAAACTTTTCCACAAGGGGATACAATTCCTTCTACTGCGAATGTAGAGCCATTTGGATTATAAGGCATTTGTCCTGCCAGCTTTCCATCTAAATCTACAAACTGAGTTGCTATCTGTCCTTTATCAATTAATTTCTCTAATTCAGTATCATTGGCTACAAAACGACCTTCACCATGCGAAAAAGGAATCCAAAATTCTTGAGCTTCCATTCCTTTCAACCAAGGCGAATGTGATTTATTCACTTTTATTTTCGCTAATTGTGTAATGTGACGCCCAATTTCATTGAACGTTAAGGTAGGTGTATTTTCCTCTAAATCTTGAATACGTCCGTAAGGTAATAATCCTGATTTGATTAAAGCTTGGAACCCGTTACAAATTCCTAAAACCAAACCATCACGCTCTAATAAATTATGAATCGCATTTTTTATTCTCTCGTTTCGTAAAACTGTCGCAATAAATTTCCCTGATCCGTCTGGTTCGTCAGCAGCTGAGAATCCTCCCGGAATAAATAAAATATTTGCTTGATTGATTTCAGTTACAAAAGCTTCTACCGATTCTTCAACATCTTGTTGTGTTAAATTACGGAAAGGTAAAGTCGAAACAATTGCTCCTTCTCTACGAAATGCTTTTGCAGAATCATATTCAGAATTCGTCCCGGAAAAATAGGAATAAAAACTTTTGGATTTTCTACTTTATGATCGGCAAAGGCAAAACAAATTTGTTCTGCTTTCAAGTCTTTTTCTTCAACAACTGTTTCAGTATTTGATTTGTACGGGAATAATGAATTAAATGTTTCTTTCCATTGTTGCTTCAATTCTTTCAAGTTGATTTCTTCTCCGTTAAAGTTGAAAATTAGCGAATCATTTGTTTGACCTAAAACATGATAATTTTGAGCAATTTCAGTAGGAACATTAAAATCTTCTGTATGTTCAATTACAATTGAAGCAGGGTAATATTTTGCTAAATCCAATCCTGTTTTAACTTCAAATCCTATTTCATTACCAAACGCCATATTCGCTACAGTTTCAGCAATTCCACCAAATTTAACCGTCATCATTGATTTTACTTCAGAATTAATCGTTCCAATAAAATCAAAAATAGATTTCGTATTCTTTTCGTCGATTAAATAATCTTCTGTTAATGTTGGTATAAAAATTGAAAGTTTTGAATTCTTTTCAACTAAAGTTCCTTGTACAATTTTTTCAGCCTTAGAAGGTGCTACTGCAAAAGAAATTAAAGTTGGCGGTACATCTATCTCCTGGTAAGAACCGGACATCGAATCTTTCCCTCCAATTGCAGGAATTCCAAATTGTTTTTGCGCTTCAACTGTTCCTAGCAAAGCAGCAAAAGGTTTCCCCCAACGAGCTGCTTCATCACGCAATTTTTCAAAATATTCTTGAAATGTTAAACGTATATCAGTATAATTTCCTCCAGCTGCAACAATCTTTGTCATTGAATCGATTACAGCGAAATAAGCTCCGTGATAGTTTGACCAACGAGAAATTATTGGATTATACCCAAATGAAGCAATTGAAACTGCATTTGTAAATCCGTCTGTTGGGAATTTTTGTACTGAAACATCTTCTGGAGTATCCATTGTTTTTCCCCCGAAAGCATTCAGGACAGTAGAACGTCCAACATTATTGTCAAACATTTCTACCATACCTTTTTGAGAAGCATGATTTAGCTCCTGCATCATTTCAATAAAGGATTGTTTATTGAATGATTTATTCTCAAAAGGATTTGTATATTCTTCGTCCGTAACCTCAACTTTCGCTTGTTTACGAACACCATTTGTATCTAAAAAATTGCGGTCCAGCTCAACAATTTTCGTTCCTTTCCACACCAAAGTCATTTTGTCATCTCCCGTTACCTCAGCAACACAAGTGGCATCTAAGTTTTCTTCTTTTGCTAACGTAATAAATGTTTCCACATCTTTTGCTTCAACCGCAACAGCCATACGTTCCTGCGATTCAGAAATTGCCAATTCTGTTCCGTTTAATCCTGCATATTTAAGAGGGACTAAATCCAAATCAACATTAATTCCTCTGGCAATTTCACCAATTGCGACAGAAACACCTCCTGCACCAAAATCGTTACATTTTTTGATTAATGCCAACACATCCGGATTACGGAATAAACGTTGAATTTTACGCTCAACAATTGCATTTCCTTTTTGAACTTCTGCTGATAAATCGTCTAATTTTAGACCATCATGTGTTTTTGATGAACCTGAAGCTCCTCCAACTCCATCGCGCCCCGTTGCACCTCCTAATAAAATAATTCGGTCTCCTGCAACTGGTTCTTCACGACGAACATATTCTTTTTTTACTGCTCCGGCCACAAAACCTACTTCCATACGTTTTGCTTTGTAACCTTTGTCATAAATTTCTTTTACAAAAGTTGTCGCTAGACCAATTTGATTTCCATATGAGCTATAACCATTTGCTGCTTCTTTCGAAATTTTACGTTGCGGTAATTTACCTGGTAACGTATCCTCAATTTTTTCTAAAGGATTTGCAGCTCCTGTAATACGCATCGCCTGAAAAACATATGAACGTCCACTTAAAGGATCGCGGATAGCTCCTCCAACACATGTTGAGGCTCCTCCAAAAGGTTCAACTTCTGTTGGATGGTTATGTGTTTCATTTTTGAATTGCAATAACCATTCTTCTTCTATTCCGTCTACATCAATTGGAACAACAATAGAGCATGCATTGATTTCTTCTGAAACATCAATATTTTTTACAACTCCTGTACGTGAAAGGTATTTCCCCATTACAGTCGCCAAATCCATTAAACGAATTGGTTTACTGATGCCTAATTCTTGACGAACTTGTTGGTAATAATTAAATGTTTTTTGAAGTGTTTCGTTGAATTTAGAATTGAATTTGATGTCTGTAATCTCTGTTTCAAAAGTTGTATGACGACAGTGATCAGACCAATAGGTATCTAAAACTTTCAATTCTGTTTCTGTCGGATTACGATTGATTGATTTGAAATAATCTTGAATAAAAACTAAATCATCCATCTCTAACGATAATCCAAATTGGGTGTAAATGTCTTGTAGTTTATTTTCGTCAGCAGAAATAAAACCTTCTATAATTGGAACTTCTGTAGCTTCCGGATTCGCCGGAATTTCCATTTTAGAAAGATCTTTTTCACGCGATTCAATTGGATTGATTAAGTAATCTTTTACTTTTTTTAAATCTTCTGTAGACAAATCATTATTGAAAACATAAAGTAATCCTGATTTTACCGTCACATCTTCCACATTCATCAACACTAGACATTGTTCAGAAGAATCGTCGCGTTGGTTATACTGACCCGGTAAAAATTCTGTTGCAAAATAGTTTTTAGAATAAGGCATACTTTCATTTACCGCATCTTCAACATATTTGAAAACATTGTCTGTCACAGGATCGACAAACACCTTATGCAGAACCTCTTGCAATTGATTTTCCTCTATGTTAAATAGATCATAAATAACAAAAACCTTGCACACTATTTGAGGTACAAGGTTTCTGAGTTCTATTGTAGTCTTCTGACTGATAACGTCAAAATTCGATTTCTTCTGAATGAAAAGTCTTTGGTTCATTGTATTGTTTGCTGTACTATTTGGTTTAATTTGTTTAAACCATTTGTATCATCTACATCAACAAACAAATTATTTTCTACTGGAGTGGTTCAAGACTCAAATGATAGAAAAAAAATTCATTTGTAGTGGCAATTATTTATGGTCTGCCGTAGAGACGCTCAACCTTATTATGAGCTATACAAATGTTGTAAACTTTAAAAACTAAATCACCTTTAAAAGTGAATGGCAAAATTAAACATTTTAATTAGTAAAATCAAATCTAAATCAACAATATTTTATTTAATTTTTTAGTTAAATTTTTCATTCAAAATTTAACTGTGATTCTCAATTAAATGTCGAAATTTTCAATAAAAAAATCCTTATCAAGTTGATAAGGATTTTTATTATCTTGTAATTGTTAAATCATATTCATTATCTGACTCATCATATTTATATGACAATTTCATATTAAAATCTTGCATAAACTTTTTGCAAAACGTTTCAATATTCAATGAATCCGGAAAAGTAGCTTTGCTAACTGTCATAAACAAAGTTGTCCAACTTGTATTGTCTTTAAATATTCTTGTGAATCGTTGTTCCCAATAATTTAAAAACTTTTCTTCTTTTTCATTAATTAATATCTCTTCCATCTTTTACCTACTTTATAAACCAACTACAAATTTACGACTATTTCTATGTAAATCCTTTTTTTTATTAATTATTAACGTTTTCAGTTGAGTGATTTAACTCGCAACGTTTAAACTTAAGATTCACTTAAGATTAATTAAAACACATTAAAAATATTCTAAATATCAAGACATTTGAACAATAATTCTTAAAAAATGTTGACAAATTATCTAAAAGGACGTTACAATACCCTACTATCTTTCAGTTCGTTATTCATTTTAATTTCATTCATTCTTCGCCTCGTATTTGCATTTTGGGTGAAAAACGATTTCGACTGGACTATTGGTTCATTCCTCCATACTTTTTTTTACGGTTTCATTTATGATATCAGCGTCGTAAGCTGTTTTACATTATTTTTATCGTTCTATTTTATGATTTTACCAAATAGGTTCGTCAACTCTTTATTCGATCGAATTTTTGTGTATTTCGTTTATACTCTTTATTTGGTTATTATTTATTTCACTTTTTTTGCTGAAGTTACATTTTGGGACGAATTTAAAAGTCGATTCAATTTTATTGCTGTAGATTATTTAATTTATACCTATGAAGTGGTGAAAAATATACAAGAATCTTATCCTTTGCCTATTTTAATCGGAGGAATTGTTTTAATAACAGGTTTAACTGTTTTCACCGCAAAAACAGGCTATATTTTTTACAATACCTTTCACAATAAACCACAAACGAGTCAAAAAATAAGCATTTTTAGTTTTAATCTGCTCGTTGCAGTTTTATCATTACTTTTCTTAAATAATGACACAAGCTCAACTTCTGAAAATCGTTACAACAATGAAATTTCAAAAGCCGGAATTTTCTCTTTCTTTTCTGCTTTCAGAAACAATCATTTAAAATACGATGAACATTATACATCTATTCCGATTGAAAGCGCTTTTGCTGTAATGAAAACCGAATTGAAAGATTCGAAAACTGTTTTCGATCAACAATTCAAAAATCCAATACGAAGAACAATTTTAGCCTCTGATCCATCGCAACCAGAACAAAAACCAAATGTCATTTTTGTCTTGATGGAAAGTATGAGTGCTTCATTTATGCAAGAGCAATTCAACGGAAAACCAATCACTCCAATCCTGAATAACTTAGCAAATAACAGCATTTATTTCTCCAATATGTATGCAAATGGAACACGTACAGTTCGCGGGATGGAAGCTGTTACATTGTCCATTCCTCCCACCCCGGGAAACAGTATTGTAAAACGTGTTGACAATCAAAATCTCTATACAATTTCGAATGTGTTCAAAGCAAAAGGTTATCACAATATGTTTTTTTTATGGCGGAGATGGTTACTTTGATAATATGAATGCTTTTTATGGCGGAAATGGTTTTGACATTTATGATCGTGGCCGTGGAAGTGTTTTAAGTGATAAAATCAATACACAACGTTACAACATCAATGACAACGAAGTCACTTTTGAAAATGCATGGGGAATTGCTGATGATGATATTTATAAGAAAGTGATAAAAGTTGCTGATGAAAAATATCAAACAAAACAACCATTTTTTGCATTTGTTATGTCTACTTCTAATCATAAGCCATATACTTATGAAAATGGAAAAATTGATATTCCTTCAGGAACAGGGCGTCCCGGTGCTGTGAAATATGCGGATTACGCCATTGGAGACTTAATTGCCAAAGCCAAAACAAAGCCTTGGTTCAATAATACGGTCTTTGTATTTATAGCGGATCATTGTGCCAGCAGTGCAGGTAAAGATGCTATTGATGTAAAAAATCATCACATTCCGGCATTTATCTACAATTTAAAATCTCATAAGAATGAAAATGTAACGAAAGAAGTTTCTCAAATTGATATTTTCCCAACCTTATTTTCGTTATTCAATTGGAAATATACTTCTCAATTTTATGGAAAAGATATTTTTGATCCGCAATACCAATCACGTTCTTTTGTCGGTACTTACATTAAACTAGGAATGAAAAAAGGTGAAGATGTTATGATTCTTTCAGATCAAAAGAAAATCAATCAATACAAATGGATAAATAAGAATTTAATCGACACAAAAACAGATCCGATTTTTGAACGTTCTATTATTTCAAATTACCAAACAGCCGATTATTTATTTAGCAATCATTTATTAGATGAAAAATAAAATCATTTTTATCATTAATCCAATTGCAGGAAAAGGAAAAGGTCGACTTATTGAAACTGAAATTCGAAATTATTTCCGTTTAAAATCAGTTCATTTTGAAACTTTTCTAACAGAAAAAAGAGGACATGCAACCGTACTCACCAATCAAGCCATTGCCCAAAACCCTAAAATAATTGTGGCTTGCGGAGGTGACGGAACCATAAACGAAGTTGCACAGGCCTTGGTAGGTAGTTCTATTGCGTTAGGTATTATTCCGATTGGTTCCGGAAATGGCTTGGCTGCAAATCTTCATATTCCCAAAACAATTGAAAAAGCTTTTGAAACCATTTTAAATGCGAACATGAATAAAATTGACGCAGGAAAAATAAACGAAAAATATTTTTTCAGTAATATAGGATTCGGTATTGATGCGGATGTGATTAATCATTATGCCCATACCAAAACAAGAAATCTTTTGGGTTATATTGCTGCAAGCACAAAAGCTATTTTTAAATATCGTCCGAAAAAATTTAGCATTGAATTAGATCACCAACATTTTCTGGAAGATAATTACTACTTTTTATTTTGCTCCAATTCGAACGAAGCCGGTTATGGAATTTCGTTTTCACCAAAGGCAAAACTAAATGATGGAAAATTGGATTTTCTTGCTGTAAAAAAGCTTAATTTTATCAAACAAATTCAATTTTCGGCCTATGTGTTAGGAAAACGAATTGAAAAAATGAATGAGGCAAAGGTTCTACAAGTTGATTCTATAAAATTTCGTACACAGGAATCCGGAACTCTTGCTCAAATTGATGGAGAAACTGTTATTTTTAACGAAAACTCTATTCATGTTTGTATTGTGCCAAATGCCTTGAATGTAATTGTTCCAAATTAGAAAAATGAACAAAGCAAAAATTTTGATTGTAGAAGATGAATTGGGAATTGCCAATTTTATACTACAAGGTTTAGAGGAAGAAAATCTGTTGCCCATACATTGTTTAACTGGCGAAGAGGCTTTGTTGAAAATAAACAATGAAACTTTTGATGTCATTTTGTTAGATTGGATGATGTTGAATCTTTCGGGATTAGAAGTTTGTCAACTGATAAGATCAACTGATAACCCAAACAAAAAAACACCAATTATTTTTATTACAGCGAAAGACACTGTTCAGGATACTATTCAAGGTTTAAATGCCGGAGCAAATGATTACATCAAAAAGCCTTTTGATTTTAATGAATTAGTTGCTCGAATTAACGTTTATCTTCGTCAAAACAAATCAATTCATATTTTAAACTTTCGGGAATATTTCCATCAATACAGAAACACATCAAACTTTTTTAGAGAATCATTTCATTGATTTAACCTTGAAAGAATTTCAGCTTTTGGTCTATTTATTTAAAAATAAAAACCGAATTTGTACACGCAAAGAAATTATTGAAAACGTTTGGGATATTCATTTTGAATATGACACAAGCGTGATTGATGTTTTTATTAATGCGATTCGTAAAAAATTAAACCTAAAAAAAGACGATCCACGTTTGCATACGATTCGTGGTGTTGGTTATATTTCTAAAGATGCTTAAAAATTTATCCATAAAAAATAGAATCGCCCTTTTTTATAGCCTTACATTTTCGGTTATTTTACTGATTATTTTTTCTTTCATCTATTTTTCCGTTAATCAAGGCATTAACAAAACAATGTACGAAACATTGGAAGAAGAAATTAGTAGCCACGCAGACTATGTTTTGCATGAACCTACCTTAAAAAATTTTGTACAACCACGAGAATGGGAAGAAGTAGAACACACTGACATTGCTTTAAATCCTATATTTATCTCTATTTATGATAAAAATTTCAACTTAGTTGAAAGCTCTCCGAATTTGGTACAGAATAAATTGGACTGGAACAATGACGAACCTGAAAGAACACCTTTCTATACAGAGTACAATTCAATTCGATTATTGATCTCACAATCCAAATTGATTCATCATGGTGAAGTTGTCGGTTATTTAGTTATTGGCGTCTCAACAAAACATAACCAACTGGCTTTAGATTATCTCAAAACAGCTTTAACCCTTATTTTCCCGATTTCAGTTTTATTGACTTTTCTTTTCGCTCGTTTTATTGCAGCAAAATCGATTGAACCTATTTTTAATGTAATTAAAACAGCACAAGCTATCACTGAAAACAACCTTTCAGAACGTATTCAATTACCCAAGAATAAAGACGAATTACATCAACTTTCTACGACAATAAATTCGCTCCTGGATCGGTTGGAGATTCAAATTGTAAAAGCAAAGCAATTTTCAGCGGATGCTTCTCATGAACTACGCACACCTTTAGCTATTATAAAAGGAACATTAGAAATTTTGATTCGACGCGAGCGCACACCAGAGCAATACAATGAAAAAATTGATTATACATTAAAACAAGTTAATCGTTTAGATCGTTTGGTTGAACAGTTTTTACTACTTTCCCGTGTCGAAAACAATAGTCTAAATTTACAAACATCTTTATTTGAAATTAAGAATGAGGTAGTACAATCAATTGATCGTTTTGATGTTTTATTAAATGAAAAACAAATTCGTGTTTCCACCAGAAATCTACATTCCCAAAAGATTGATAATTACCACGAATTTTTTGAGATTATCATTGATAATCTCTTATCGAATGCCATAAAATATTCTAAATTAAATGGGGAGATCATTATTTCTTCCCGTAGTGAAAATAATTTGTACCACTTAACATTTGAGGACAATGGAATTGGAATGAGTGAAGAAGATTTAAAATTTGTACAAGAACGTTTTTTTCGTGTAAAAAATGATTCTCCCCTACATACTTCAGGTTCAGGACTAGGTCTAGCCATTGCAACTCAATTAGCAAAAATGTCGAACATTAAAATGACCATAAAAAGCCAACAACATCAAGGAACTAAAATTATTTTAACTTTGATTATTGAATAATTTGACGTAATTTAAAACTATCAAAAATCTACTATAATGAATCAGCATGAATATACAAATGGTGAAATAACCATAATTTGGAAACCGGAATTGTGCCAACATGCCGGGATTTGCGTAAAAATGTTACCAAAAGTTTATCATCCTAAAGACAAACCGTGGATAACCGCTGAAAATGCAACCAGCGAAGAAATCAAGAAACAAGTTTCTCAATGTCCTTCCGGTGCTTTAAGTTTGAAATAGTTTCAGGAGCTATTTACTTTTTATTAATTTCGATTGCTCTGAATCCTTTTTTCAGAAACTTCTTTCTTGTACGTCACTTTATCATATTTTTTCACTTCTTGTTTTAATTGACTTTGGTGAAAAAATATACTGTCATTTGTTTTTTCTTCTGTGATAAATCCAAATCCTTTTTCATTTAACGAATTAATTATTCCTGTATACAGTTTTGCAGGATCAACTACTTCGTTTGGATTTTCTTGACGACTCAACAAATCTTCTTCTCTATTTTGTAAATGTGGAGGAACATCTGTCAAATTTCCATTAATATCAACATATGCAATCATCTCTTCCAATGATTTTCCTTTGTTGTTATTGGTTTTTCTTTCTTCTCGTTGAAGACGTTTTTCTTCTCTTTTTTTCTCTTTTTTCTTAATATTCTCTTTTTTAGAATACGAATCTGCCATATTTATATTGTTTTTATTTTTTCTACTTTTTGTACCGGTTTCAAGTTCACTTTTTCCACCTTAATTTTGGTTCCGATTAACTTTTCAATATTTCTTAAATCTTTCTTTTCTTCAATTGAACAAAAAGATCTCGCAACACCTTCTTTACCTGCTCGTCCTGTTCTTCCGATACGATGTACATAGGTTTCAGGAACATTTGGTAATTCATAATTAATGACATTAGACAGCATATCAATGTCAATTCCTCTTGCAGCGATATCCGTTGCTATAAGCACCTGTATTTTATTGTCTTTAAAATCATTCAATGCTCTCTGACGTGCATTCTGTGTTTTGTTTCCATGAATTGCAGCCGAAAGAATTTTAGATTTCTCTAATTTTTTAACCAATCGATTTGCCCCATGTTTGGTTCTCGTAAAAACCAATGTCCTCTCAGCGTTTTCTTTTAGCAATTTAACTAAAAGGAGTTCCTTTTCTGCTTTTTCTGCAAAATAAACAGATTGCTGAATTGTTTCTGCGGTTGAAGAAACTGGTGTTACATTAATTTCTTTGGGGTGATTTAAAATCGTATTCGCAAATTTTCGAATAGATTTTGGCATCGTAGCCGAAAAGAATAATGTTTGTCTTTCTTCCGGAACTTTTTTAAGAATTTTCTTAATATCATTCACAAATCCCATATCTAACATACGGTCTGCTTCATCAAGAACAAGAATTTCAATTTGGTTTAATTTTATGATACCCTGCGACATCAAATCTAATAAACGACCGGGAGTTGCAATTAAAATATCAACTCCATTTTTTATAGAACCGACTTGTTTATTTTGAGAGACTCCTCCAAAAATTGCTAAACTTTTTAACTTCAAATTTTTACTATATAATTTGAAATTATCATCAATCTGCACCGCTAATTCTCTCGTTGGTGTTATAATTAATGTTCTTATTGCTTTATTTTGTTTCGGTTTTCCGTGTAATAACTGCAAAATTGGAATAGCAAAAGACGCTGTTTTTCCTGTTCCTGTTTGTGCGCAACCTATCATATCGTTCCCCTCTAAAACTAAAGGAATGGACTGGCGCTGAATCTCAGTTGGACTTTCGTAACCAGCCGAATCAATTGCATTTAAAATTGGTTGTATGATATTTAAATCTGAAAATTTCATTCGTTAACTTGGGTATTTAAAAAATAATTTATCGCACATTTTGATGTTCTAAAATTACTTTCTAAAAATGAAAAGTCTGCATTTAAATAAAAAATGTACGTGTTGTGATAATAAAATTTGGCAGCTGAAGCATAAACTGAAGTAAAAAACCTGTACAGAAAAGCAAATATTAAGAAGCCTTTAATTGATATTATTGTGCAAAGATACAAAAAAGTAATGAATTACTTTTTTAATGGATAAGAATACTAAAAGCTTCCACTATTTGGTGGAAGCTTTTAGATAATAAGTGTAAATTATTTATTCAAAATAAAATATCTGCCCCTGGCAATAACTTCTCAATATCCGGATCTAAAAGTCCAGTATGTCGTTAAGAAACTTTTTTCTACTGAATAACTTTCATTTTTTACCTGTTTTAATTGCTATTTATTCAGCTATCCAAGACACTACACCATTCACAGCTTTTAACACATGGTTTCCTGTTGTAGGAGGTTTAGGGATACGGATATCTAGATACTCTTTCGTTACTACTGCTTTAGCATTACTATCAACTAATGCTGTTGTAATAGTAGGTAATGTTACAAGACCATTTTTTAAACCTTTAATAGCATCTGCTCTTGCATTTTCATGTATTCCACAACCTATTTTAAAAGCTGTATCAGTAGCTACATAATCATCTGCATCATAAACAGTATCTATAGTAGCAAAAGGTCCTAATATAACACTAGCATATGACATAGCTTTATTTCTAAAACCTAAAGCCATAGAATATTTTCCAGTAGTACCTGCTTCTATACCAATAGCATAACTATCCCAAGCAGACTCTTCTGTTATAGATTTCCTACCAATAGCTGTTGATCCAAACCCTTTAGTTTCAGAGTATTCTCCTATTGCGGTACTGCTTTGTGTACTAGCGATACCTCCGTTTAAAGCCACTGAATTCTGCCCTAAAGCTCTAGACATAGACCCTATAGAAACTGAATTAGCACCTGCAGCGATTGAGTTAGTTCCTATGGCTAATCCGTAAGAAGCACTAACATTAAATCCAATTGCAATTGCATCTCCATTTATAGCACCCATTTCATAAGTACCATCCCACCAACCTGATCCATCAGCTACACTAAAATCAAAAGATCTACGACCAATTTCTCCATAGAATTGAGGATTATCAGCTCTATATTTTGTACCATAACCTATATTATCATTTTGTTCTATTTTAACAAACTCAGCAGGAAAATCATTAGCTACTCCTGCATCTCCATTACTGTTTAAAACAACTTTTTTGTTATAAGTGACATCTTGTGATTTATCCTCTAAATCAGGAAATCGATTTATGTTAATCTCCCCTGCTTCATTAGCATAAGTATCATTAATTTTTACAGGTATAGTCCATGAACCAGCTACATTAGGATAACTAATATAACCCTCAATAGGAGTATTAATAGGTGCATATTTATAACGAATACCTGTCACAGATAAGTCTAAAGCTACATTAGAATTTCCTTGAGTTTGTTCAAAACTTAAAGGTACACCTTCATCAGTTCCTACTCTAGTAATAGAGTTAACTGTACCATCATCATAAGTAAATACTCCATTATAATCTTCAAATGTTAAATTAACATTATTTGCTTTCATACTAAACTCTGTAGGATTAATATGATTAATAGAATCAACAGTAACTGTATTTGAAAGATCTATATCCTCTAATAAAGCAACAGTACCTGATTTATTAGGTATTATAATGGTAGAAAAATTATTTATAACAGATTCAGGTATTAATTGTGTAGAATATCCTGTTTTTTCATCTACAAGATTCAACATACTAACAAGTATAGGTAAAGTGGACTGATTTCCTTTACTCAGGACTTCATCTAGACCGATGTCTACATTTTTATTACCATCAGGTTCTTTATTGTTAACTGTACTTACTTTACCAAAATCTTCTAAACTTCTTTTCGCAGAATTCCCTTCGTTGTCCACAACAATAACATAAGGATACTCTTGAACCGTCCCTGTAACGTCCGGTTTATTTAAATACTCTTCCATTTTAAACAAACTATAACCATCACCATCGGAATTTCCTATTACCATCTCTTTTGTATGGTGATTGAAATAAACTTTATCGCTAATCCCGTTGTCCCAAATTTCTTGTAATTCTTCGTCTGAATTATAAATTTGAACATAATCATTTAGAACTATATTCCCGTTTTCATCCGGTTCTTGATGATTAACCGTTTTGACTTTACTAAAATCATTCTCAGCTAAAGATTTATCTAAAGTTGGCGTTTTGATATCTCCATTTTCATCGACTGCATAGTCGATGTAAGTAGCAGTCTCAGGGACTGCTACTTGATAAATGACATTTGTTAAACGTTCACCTTTTGGAGGTAAACTATTTACACGAATTATTTTTCCTATATTTTTTTGACATTTTATCTATTTTTAAATTAGTTAAACATTAATCTACAGATGTTGTATCTGTCCAATCGCCGGAAATAACTTCTTCTATTTCATTAGAAGATACACCTCCATTTAACAACGCATTTTCATTTTTAAACGGAAATTTTCCAGCATCAACAAGCATCTCCGGGTTTTCACAATCAACAGCATTTTCTGGTGTAAACGGTAAAGCTTCCGATACCTCTAATCCGATACTTTGTGCTTGTAAAATATTTAATGAAGTTGGAATTCTAGTCAGCCAGAATTTTCCTACTTTTTCACCAGTTGGCTCGCGCATTTCGTCTACAAGAGATAAATACAATGGGTCTCCAATAACAGGAACTTCTCCTCCGTTCCAAATTTTACCTGTCGACATATAGAATTGGACAGCATCTTCAAAACCAGGTTTTACCGTAACTACCACACGAGCCATTCCACTTTGTAAGAACGAACGGAACAGCGGATCGATACTTTCTGACTGGTACAAATCTTTCCATTCATTTTTACTTCCCCAATAATATGGATAGAAATTATACGACATAATATCCCATTCAAATGCCTGTTCCATAAATTTTGCGAGAGAAGTATAATCATCTAAATTTTTATTTTTAAGAATCTCAAAATCTTCCAGTTTTTCTTTATCATATAATTTTGTTCCCAATACATTTGGATCCACCAAATACCCCATACAGTTATGTTTCAACACATCGCGTTCCATTTGGCGATAGAAATTGGCATTTGCTTCTTTGATATTGCTATCAGTTTCATCTGTAGAAATAGATTGTTTTACTTTTTCTTCAAAAATTTCTAATGCCTCTTCATAAGCAGAAATAACTTGATTGTATACTTTTCTTAACTCATTTGATAAAAATTCCTTTTTTAAATTACACGTATATACTAAAGATCCACTTATTGTTTTTACGTCATATAATTGTGCTGAAAGCGATATTTTATTAGATATATGAAGATTTTGTTGATTAATATTAAAAAGATAACTAGTTCCGTTATAGATGTTTTTTATATTACTTTCAGTATGTTTAAATGCTTCTTTTCCATTTAATAATACAATTGCTTTTGGATGGATTCCTTTATCATAGTAACCTTCTCCAAAAAATATTGCACCCTTTACACTGGTAACCTCATATTCTTCTTCAATATCAAATTCTTTATCATAACTTCCTGACCATCTACCGTCTTTCTCAGAACCTAAATTTTTGTCAGAAAAAGAAACACTTTTTTTCCTTTTCATAATCTAATTGTTCATCTAACTCTACATTATAAACACCTGCCCAATATTTTAATGCCAAATAATGAATACTGCCATAACTCGGTTTATCAAGAATTGAAGGAAGATATAAATTCCAGTCTTTTGATTTTCTTGGATCGATAGGCTCATCAATCAATTCTTTTTCAGGAGCATCCTTAAACATTGCCAATTGATGAATCTTAGATGGTTGTGGAATCATAAACTCAAACATCATACGTTTTCCGTAATTGAAAATTTGGTTTTTCATGATTTTATCTACCCAACGATACACACCAACCACATGCTGATCCCCTTGTCGGTTATCAAAACCATGCATATTGTTTTCTTCAAACTCTTCTACCGCTTTACGTACACGTTCTTCTTTTACCTTTGATACAATACGATCCAATGCTCTTGCTGTAATATCTTGTGCCTTGGGTAGTTGCTGTTCGAGAACTTTCCTCTTTCGAACGATTATTTGCAAAAGAAGCACCTGCATCAATACTAAAACTTACGGTGCTGTAGTTTGTATGAACAGAAGCTGATGTATCTTTTATCTCGGACATCATTTTAGCAATCTCCGTTTGCATCTCAAATCGCGTTGCTGTAGTAGTATCAGTTAGTTTGCTCGCGCTCTGTTTCAACCGAAGAAGTTACGGTATCTTCCGTTCGAGATAAACGACGAGTTGATTTTTCACGGTATTCACGTGCCATAATATTCTCAATATGCGCCACTTCTCCGGGAACATAAGCATGTGTACTTTGTTCTACTTTCAAGTAATCTGCAATACCTAATCGACGAACACCAAATCCTGACGGAATGAAACCTCCTTCCGATGGAGAATCTTTTTTTGTACAACCGTCATATACAATAGGAATTTTCACAAAATCATACACCAATCCATTTGTAAAATTTATTTTAAGACTAAATGTAATTTCTGTTGTAGGGAAATATTTCTAAATTATTATCTCCATCAGTGACAAGATTCGTTAGCTTAATTTTGTTTCCAACTTTCTCCATATTAAAAACTCTCCCCATAATGTGTAAAAGCTTTAATCTCATCCTCAATTACATAAGATAAATTTTTAATTACAAAAGATTGATCTGGCACTTGAAATGAAAAATCAATGTCATAAACTCCAGTATCATTCTTTCGTTTTGTACATAAATTATATTCCGGCAATTCTAAATTTACTGCTCTATTAGAAACAGGTAGCAAAGTTCCGCCAACATTTAAAAATTGTTTGTTTTTCAACCTCTGTATTTGCAACAATTAATTGATCTTGTAGAGCAATTTTTTCCTCAACAGCTTTCAATACATCGTGAAACGATTCATATTCATCTTGATCAAAATTAATAGCACCAGCAGGTCGTTTCAGCTTGTTGATTTTCTTCTAAATCAATGTTAATGTCATTTTTCGAGGACTACATGATCTAACGCAGTAAGTGAATCCGAAGATAATTTTTCTTCTAAAAATGTTGTATCTAATTCTTCTCTAAACTCAAAATTAAATGTCTTATAATCAGGTTTAACAACACTTGCCAAAGCTAATTTACGCTGCGCTTCTGTTGCATCTATAGATAGATTCGCTTCAGCTTGTAATAGTCTTAATTCATAATCTTCCTGTTCCTCAAGAATAGATTCTTGATACATATTCTGAGCTTCTTTTAACGCTTTTTCATAGTTTTTCTGATAAATAGTTTGCGCTTTAGAAAGCTCATTCTTTAGTTCAATCAATCTCTCTCTTTCTACCTTGGCTTGTGTTAAAACTTCTAATTTTTGTTTTTTTTGTTTTATTTGATTGAATATGTGTTGAGAAAGTTGTAATTTTGGTTTCCGTTTTACTCCATCTACAAATAATTCTTCAGGCATCACAATTTTCGCATTTCTAATTTTGTCAAAATCAGTTTTAGCTGCCTGAGTTGTAGTATCTTTATAAATAAATGTAAAATAATTACGCTTTCTTAGAATTTCAAAAAGCGCCTCTTTTAAATAGAAATTTTCTTCTGTTAATACTTGATAAATTAAATTATCCCAAAGGATTTTTATTTGATTTAATGTCAATGTTAAATCAATGTTGTTTTGTTCAGGATTTCTATTCTCAATAACCTCATTGATTTGCATCATTGATACAGGAATCTTTGAATTATACAAATGATTAAATTGAGTTTTCAAACTATCTTCACTTGCCAAGTAAGTGCTTTGGTTTTTAAACTCTTTTGCTCTTGAAACAAGATAGGCTAATTTTGTTTGATTTTGATCTGTCTTTTCTTTTAAAATTTCATCAAAAAAAACCTCCTACATATCCTTCTCGTGTGATAAAACCTAAATTATCTTTGGTTGTTGTCAATTCAGGATTACGCAAACTTGTAAATCTGAATAATGTTTGTGATGCGTTTGTACTCATTTTTTGTTTTAATTTTTATGGTTTGATAAAAAGTTTTTCTTCACTTTTTCGTTTCGGTTATAGAATTCTATTTACTTGCAAGTCCGATAAAAAAGCATAGGTTATACATGTCCAAAAAACATTGCTTTTTAGATATATTATTTGATATTCTGTTTGTTATAGTAACAAATTTAGATGGCAGATACGCCAAAAGTCGTCGTAGAGAATTTTTATTTTTTCAATTATTTTCTTTCCTTATTTTGATAGGACAAAGTAAAGAGTAGATGATGTCAAAACCTGTCGTAGTGAAAATAAAATTAAAGGATTTCAAGCCTCTATTTATAGGCCAAAATAACATTTTAAACTGCTGCTTTTGTTCTTCAGTAGCTGAAGCAAAAATTTCATAAATATTTTCAAAATTTAAATATTCTTTTGTTATAACAGCCTTTCCGCTAGTATCATTTTTAATTACATCATTTGTTTGCTGAGGAATTGTCGTAAGACCTGAATCTATTACTCTAAAGCAAACCCTGTTAAGACCTGAACCAATTATAACATTGTTATTTAAAATTTCTCCTAAAACGTTTTGCGTAAAAGTTCCTATAATGGTATTGGAGCTACCTGAAGTAAAACCTGTTTCTCCTATTGCGTGCCCTATTAAAACATTTCTATTACCTGATGTTAGTAAAACTCCCGGTATTTGTACCTATGGCTACATTAAATGATCCTTCTGTTAAACTTCTTAATGCCAATGCTCCTAGAGCAATATTACTTAACCCTCCTTTAAGTCCATACATGCTTCGGTATCCCAAAGCTGTATTGTATGCTGAGTTTGCCAATGTTCCAGTAAAATTGTACATAGACTGGGTTCCTATTGCAGTGGTATAACTTTTTGATGTCCCAATATTTTCGGTATTTAAACTATATAGAGCTCCTAATCCATAAAAAGTTGGATAATTCCATGTTTTTATTTTTTGATTAAAAATTCCTGTTGCAACTGTTACATTATCAGAAGATGAACTTGTGTAGAAAAATTTCCCCCATTTTTCATCAAAATCTTCTCCATTATTCACATAAATACTACCACCAGTTTTGATTCTAACAATTTTATCAGTCGTTGATTTTTCTTCTGATTCTAAAACGGTATTTAATGAAATTTCTTCTTTTAATGCTAAAGTACCTTCTTTAGGAGGTATAATTAAATCGAATGTATTATTCATTTTAATTTTACCATTCATATAAGCCGTATTCTCATTTGAAGCTGAATTTTTAACTTCAAAAGCATCCGCTTTCATCTTACTGTATTGTGTCAATTCATCATTTACTTTTAATGCATTGCAAATACCATCAGTAAGATTGATATTAAAAGATGCAACCCCGTTATCTGAAATAGCCGTAATGAAATCTTCAGAAACTTTTTCTCCTTTTCGTTGAAATTGAATTGCATTTGTCGTATAATTCCCTTTACCTAGTGTTTTTTGTAAATCAATTTCAATGTCCCCATTTTCAGCAGGTTTTTCTCCATTTACTGTTTTTATTTTACTGAAATCATTCCCTACCAAATTTTTATCTAAAGTAGGCGTTTTAAACATCTCCATTTTCATCGACTGCATAATCGACATAAGTCGCTGTTCCCGGAACCGACACTTGATAAATTACATTCGTAAAACGATCCATTTTTGGAGGTAAGACATCTACCCTGATTATTTTCCCAATATTTTTTGACATTATAATTATTCTTTGTGGTTAACAATTAAAAAGAGCGCTCTTTTCTTTTTAGACAAAACTAAATAGTGATTGTGTCAAAACTTGTCATTGAAAAAATAAAATTTTATTCATCATTTACTTTCTCCTTATCGTTTAGAAAAATTTCTTTCTCTGTTATGGACTATTTTTAACGTTAACATACTTCTTTTTCCATAGGATTAAAATTTAATGATCGAATGTTCGGTACTTTACTATTTATTTGAATGAAAAATCATTGTCGATACTGATTTTTCTTCTTTTACTTCATAAAAAACCCGAAGAAATTCTTCAATATCCCTTCTTGTTTTTCAGAGCAAAAAAAAATATTTTCAACTTATATGAAATAAAAAAGCAGTCATTAATGACTGCTTAAAAAATTACCCTTTCCACTCATCACCAATAGTGTATTTCCCATTTTTTTTGATGATTTTTAAATTGGGAGTTCTGCCTTCTGCACCACCATCGTGAAACATAAATGGTTCTAAATTTTCATCTTTAAAGTATATAGAAAATACTCCTGTGCTTCCAAATTGTTCATCAGGAACACCAATCAAAATTCTTGAAACATCAAAATCGAATGGATAATTTGCACCATACCATTCTTTTAATTCTTTTGGCAGTCTTATTTTAATTGTATCAGGGAAATATTCTCTGCCAAAATCTTTCAAAATCTGCTTTGAAATCTCTGTTATTTTTTTTCTTTTTCCATATTAATTAAATTTTAATAATTCTTGTTCTAAATTCCATTTTTTGAAATAGTCTAATCCAACTTTATCTAATCCCATAATATCTCTAAGTAAATTTATGTTACTCAAATCATTCAGTAAGTCTGCTTCTTTCCACTTATTAGAATTTTTCATAAATTCAGCTAATACGTATTCTTCGTGAAACAAACGTTTTTTTTACTCCTAAAGTTTTTTGAAAAAATGATTGCATTTCAGGAGATACTTTTTTTCTAAATTAGCTTAAATTTTCAGGAGAAGAATTTAACAACAAAAAAACAGCCCAAGGCTGTTAAATTAATTGCTAAGAAAAGCCTCCCATTCTTTGAGAATATCGATTAATTCTTGTAAAGGAATATCAAATGAAGGCTCTTTATCAGGATGATTACTGATAAAATAAGCAGTATCTTTATCACATTCAAATTCACCAGCGCTCCAACTAATATCTACTGTATTAAATGTATATATTTCTTCAAAGGTTTTTTCTTCTTTTCGAATAGATTCTAATTCTCCTATCGTTTCTTGAAGAAAATCCATACTCTTTCTATCTATTAAATAATAAGAAAGTAATATATATTTTTTATCTATAGTTCTAACTACTTTATCACCATATTTTTCTAACGTTATAAATTCTACTTTTTTCATAATTTATTTAAATGTTATAAATGCAGTTTCTATTTCTCTTGTATCCAAATTTAATCTACATATATAACAAAAAAGCAGTCATTAATGACTGCTTTTTTGTTATTTAATTTTTACACCGTCTTTCCATTCTGTCGTAGAAATAAGTTTACCATTTTCATCCCAATCTCTATATATTCCGTGGAGTTTATTATTCTTGTTATAACATTCATATTCAATTTTTCCATTTTCATAAAATACTCTTATTACACCATCTTGATACCCATTAACATATTCAATTTCTCTATAAAGAATATCATCATAATATTCTAATAATATTCCTGTAAATGGTTTCCCATGATAATGATAAATAGGAATTCCGCCACCATCAATATCGATAAACTCTAAATCTTCTTCTTTTACTTTTAATATATCCATAATTTTTTATTTTAATAATTTTAAATATACAACACCATCTGTTAAATAAAAACAATGTACACAGGGTGGTTGTGACCCTTCTTTTATTAAAAATCGGTTATATCCCATAATATCTTTGAAAACTTCATCTGTAACTTTCATACCGGTGCTTTCCAAATAATATAATAAATCATTTACCGCTCTTATTTCTCCATGTGAAGCAACAATACCAGCTCTTTCTATCATTTCAGGAGTCGCTTTTAATCCTTTTGTTATTTCTTTTAAATGTAATTCATATCTTTTCTTTAAGACGGGATGCATATTTTCAATAAATTCTATTAACTTCCCTGTCTTTATTTCTTTTCCTGTAAAATTAACTGCCGAAAAAACTTTCTGGCCTTTATCACCTTTGTAAAGCATTCCACTTATCATTACTTTTTCTTTATAACCTCTCAGTTTTATAGTATTTTCAAAAGCAATATCTACTTCCTTTACTAATATTTTGCCAAGTTTACCATATAATCTGTATGCTTCTCTTAGTTTTAAAATTTTATAAAGTTTTCCATCAGGATAGATTTTTGCATAAGTTTTTGCTGTTCTTTCTAAAAGAGCTTTACCATATCTTGCAAGTTCCTGATATTTTCCTTTATTCTTCACCAACCATTTTTTTATTGCTTGAGCAATTTCTTGGGCGTGATTTCTTGTTTTTTCAGAGGAAGAAAAGACATCTAATATCCGATTTATCTGCTGTACGACAGTTTTAGATTTCATTGCTTCAGGAAAGGTTTTTACCGCTTTTCCTACTTCTGTTAACATCTCACTAAATTTTGCGCCCAGACTCCCTATTTTTCCTACTTTACCTAAAGCTGTAAGCGGAATAAAAGCTCCTGCAATAAAAACAATTCCAAATCCAAGAATATAACTTGCTTTTACAAGGTCTATATCTGCTAAATCTATATCGGATAATTCTTCTCTCATTTTTATAAAAAAAGATGAAATAGACTCCCAAACTTTACCAGAGGTTAAGAAATCAAAAATATTGTCTATCGTTTCTAATAATTCATCAATATTCGTTGCAGCTTTAAAAGCTGATTGGGCAACTTGCCCTGTAAATAGAACGGCAGACGAAAATGTATCTACTATTCCATCCCAAATTCCACACAACAAAGCAATATCATGCAAAAGCTCATTTTGAATTTCAGGATTCTTTATCATCGCTTCAGAAATTTCTGTCACTTTATTTGTTACCCATTTATTATAATTAGTGACAGTATTTTTTAGCTTATTCATCATTCCATCAAGAATAAGCTCTATCATATTTGGCAAAAAAGCTTGATATGCTTTATCCTCAAGAATAGTTTGCTGTAGTTGATTAATTTTTTCTGTAGAAATGGTTAATTTCTGTAACAATTTATCTTTCTCAAAAAAATAACCATCTCCATTTACATCCCATATTGTACTTGGTAATTTCAGCAAATCTAATCCTTCGCCAATTTTTTCGATAAGCCATCCTATAGCAAAAGCTGGTGCAGATAAGACTTGTAATGTTATATTAATCCCTTTTAAAAATGTAGAAATAATTACGTTTCCTTCAATTTGTCCTTTTTCTAGTAACTCGAATATTAACTCTTTGTCGTTGAATTTTAAGTGTTCATTTAATACTTTCCAAAGTGTATTTTTATAAACATTATCTTTTGATAATACTTTTTCCCAAATTCCTTCTCCAACCTTTGCATACATCTTTTGCGAAGAAAAAAACATCTTGTCCTTGCTCCAAATACAACACAATTTCGTTAGAGTTAGGTTGTGAAGAAGCTTGATATGCTTCATTTACTTTATTTCCATCTTTGGACTGAAAAATAATCAAATGAAAAACATACTCACCGGCATCAAATACTCCATTTAAATTATGATCAATGTAAAATTCTTTTTTGATAACTTCCAAAGCTTGATTTTCTGTATCAACATCTGTAATAACACTGACATTATTGTAGGTCGTTTTGGATGCATCTATAAAATATCGATGATCAATTTGCTTGATGTCCAAATTATTCCGGTATTGAGTTGCAAAAGGATGAACATTCGTTAATCCACGATGTGTTTCCCCTCGTTTGACTTTTCTATCAATAGTTACTTTATCCAATGCATTGCTGTCCTTTCCAAAAACTCCTTTTTCCATTTCTTTAAAAGAAAGAAATGCATTTTCCTTGGCTAAGGACAATAAAATTTGCTGAGACTCCTCGTCCCAATCGTCGAGGTCTCTTAAATAATCATTTGTCATAAAATGTAATTTTTGTGGTTTTTTAATTATAAAAGAGCGCTCTTTCTTTTACAATACAAAGCTATACGGCGATTGTGCCAAAAGTTGTCGCAATAGAATTTTGATTTGAAACTTTATTCTTAATTAACTTTTGTGCCAATTGATGCAAAAGTTCTTTGTGTTCGTCTACATAACTTAATCCGGCTTGAATCAAAGCTTCGATGTTTTCTTTACGAACATCATCCATTTCCGGTGAAGCATCTTTGATCGATGGATTGATTCTATAATAATTTTGCCGATTACGTTTTCCTAACGTTGAAACCATTTGCGATAATTGATAATCGACAGTTTCCGAATTTGCAGAAAGTAAAATGTCTATAATTGGTTCTATCCATTTTAATTTTCCGGCCTTTTCAAATCTCTTATAAGCATATTTTTTTAACACTGTTCCGGTACCAATTGAAACAATCATCATATTTTTAATCGATGGATAATTCGGTTTATCATCATCCTGAAACAAATCTCCAAATGGAATTTTTCGCGCTTCCGCATACGCACATAAAGCTGGATTATTTGCAAAAACACCTCCGTCAATCAAGGTAAACATTTGTCCATACTTAGATTTAATTCGGGCCGGTGAAAAATAAGTCGGAGCAGCAGACGTCGCCCGACAAATATCTTTTACCTGAAAATTATTTGAATCTAAATTGGCATTGAATGAATTAAATAGCTTTGCTTTTCTATTTTCTAAATCATAAGCTGTAATTAATGATGGTTTGATAAAACTTTTCAACTCAAGATTGCCAAAGAAATCAGCTAAATGTTTTTCCAATTGTTCTTCAGAAATTTTTTCACTAAATAATCCGAACGGATTGATTAAACGCTGCCAAAATGAAACATTGAAAATATCATTTCCTTTTTCTGTGTATAAATCAAATGCGGTTTTAATCGAGTAATTTGCTGTTTTTTGATCATTAGGATAAAGTAGAATTGCTGCTAATAAACCTCCTGTGCTACTTCCTGCAATCAAATCAAAATAATCGCCAATCTTAGCATAGGGATGATCGACTAATTGTATTTGTTCTTCAATATAACGAAGGATAATACAAGGAATAATACCTCTTATTCCTCCTCCGTCAATGGAGAGAATCGTAATTTTTTTCTTCATTTTTTGTAGTTTTTGAATTGTTTAGAAAATAATATAACCCAATTTGTCTTGCTTCATTTTGATGAGATCTCGCCAATTATTTACTTTTTGTTTCCCTCTGAAAGTTTGTAAAAATTCTTTCTCGAAATGACTTCCATCTTTGAAATTTTTCCAGTCTCCTCCCCAAATCCAACCATATTTTTTGAAGATTGAAACACACTCCATCCAATCAGCTAAACCATCATCATCCCAATCGGTTTTCATATCCCAACTCGCAGTCTTCCCATTTATAATTAAACAAATATCTACTGCCAATCCATAATTGTGAATGCTTTGTCCGCCTTTGGCATTGGTTACTTTTAATCCATTTTTTGTTCTGCCTTGCGCATAAAGATTATTCTGTTCATCAACTGTTCGTAAAGCCTGTGTAATACGAACTTTAGCGCGTCCTGTTAATTGTTTGTCTATTTCGTTAATAATTTGTGCAACTTCATTCTTTACTAAAGGATGTAAAGTTGCGATGCGTTGTTGTGTTACTTTATCCATTTTATTGTGATTTTAAACAAAACTAAATAGAGCTTGTGCCAAAAGTTGACGTAATGAAAATGGATTTATACCATAAAATCGATGAGGTCTCAAGCTGCTAAAACAGCATAAGACCTCATCGATAGAAAATATATAGTGTTGTTATTTTAAAGAATATTGTAATTTTTACATGAAGCGATTAACTGCTCTTTTATTTGATGAAGTAAAACAGGAGGTTCAATTACTTTTACTTCTTTTCCATAGGACAAAATTTCTTGCATAAAATCATAGGTTGGATAGAGCTTCATCTCAAAAACACATTTGTCAGCTGTTTCTTCAACAATCGTCTGAGAATCATGCAACGGAAAACTTTTGATATATTCTTTCTGATTTGTACTGCATTCTAAAATCACCCGATATGGTGTTTGGTCTTGAAAACAGATAATCCCGAAAGCATATTTGAAATAAGTTTTGAAATCCATTTCATATTTCTTGAATGTGGCTCCAAATAAAGAAAGATTAGAAATTCGATCTAAACCAAAACATTTCACTTGTTCATCTTTTTTATCCATTGCAACTAAATACCAGCGATCTTTTGATTCTTTTAAAATCAATGGGTGAACTTTGCGTTGTGTATGTGTATTTTTTAGGTAATTGTGATAAGAAAACTGAATTACTTTCCGATTTCTTATCGCATGCAGCAACTCATAAAAAGAATTTATTCCCCGATGTTTTCTCGATTCTAAAAAAACATAATCTTCAAAATCGGGATAAGAGTTTAGTGTATTAATAATTTGATAAGACTCTAATAAACGCTGGTTATATTCGTCCACTTCCATCACAGGACGAGATACAATTGTGTACTTAAATAAGTTAGATCGATCGTTGATAATCTCTAAATTAAATAAATTTTGAATTGCCTTCAAATCACGTTGAAAAGTACGTTTAGAATAGGTGTAAACTTCCGCGTCTTGAAACTCAAACGAATTCAGAAGATAATTTTCTAACTCCTCATAAGTTGCTGCCGATTTCTCTAATCGTTTAATAATAAGAGCATATCGTGTCAAAAAAAAGTCTTTCTTCATACCTTATAGTTTTATGGAATAACAAAAGTATTTTTTCAATACGCCAGAACTTGTCATTGTAAAAAAATATATACTAAATTCAAGTAAAAGATAGGATGAGATGAAGTAAAATGATTGCTGATCACTTTCTAGTGAAGAGTCTAAACTCGTACTTTATTGAAATATGATTTCAAAAGTCTTGAAAAAAACAAAACCTCAATAGATTTCTCTATTGAGGTTTCTCTGCGGAGAGTGAGGGATTCGAACCCCCGGAGGTGTGACCCTCAACAGTTTTCAAGACTGCCGCATTCGACCACTCTGCCAACTCTCCAATAACGCTGTATATTGCGGTATTGCGAGTGCAAATATAGAACGCTTTTTCGAATTTCCAAATTAAAATTTTCAACCTCAATTTAACGAAAACGTTTTCGTAGACTTATTTCATATCTCCTTAAACATTTAAATATATTTAAATCAGTTATTTATAAATTAATGAAATATTCATTAATTTATAAATAAAAAACATTTCATTTCTTTTATTTCTTTTTTTCGCAGAAATAGGTACATTTACATGACAATAATTAGTTTTTGTAAAAAAAATATACGAAATCGTTATAATTGATTACTTTTGCCAAGAATTAAGTAAATAAACACAAAATAAACATTTTCTAAAATGAACCACTCTTCTTATGATCAGCAACTCGCATCTTTCAATGAAATGAGCAAAAAAGTTGTAGAATTCATTAAAATTGTTTCTGATCTATGGTATGATCAATCTGTTGAATTGGTAATTTTCCGTAATCAACTGGTTGACAAAAACGTTAGTGATATCGTAAATTTACACCAATATGCAGAAGAATTTGTTGAAAAAAAGATTGCAATTGATGATACACTAGCGATAGCAAAAGCAATTTCTCAGGCAAATTTACCTGCTTCAAGACTTGATGTTGGAAAATTGGCAAAAGAATACACTTCAGGAAACTATACTTCTGCAGAAGCTTTTGTGGAAGAAAAATTAAGTGCAAGTAGAAATGTTAAAAGTGTTGAACCAAAAGATGTTGTTTTATACGGTTTTGGTAGAATTGGACGTTTGTTAGCACGTGAGTTAGCTTCTCAAATGGGAAAAGGACAACAATTAAGATTACGCGCTGTTGTCACTCGTGATAAAAATGATCCTGTTTTATTAGAAAAAAGAGCTTCTTTATTACGTCATGATTCTGTTCATGGCGATTTTGATGGGAACGTTATAGCAGACCATGAAAACAACGCGTTGATTGTAAACGGCGTGACAATACATATGATTTCTGCTGCACAGCCAGAAGATATAGATTACACGGCTTATGGTATTAACAATGCCTTAGTGATCGATAATACAGGTGTTTTTAAAGATGAAGAAGCCTTGTCTCGTCATTTAAAATCTAAAGGAGCTGATAAAGTATTATTAACAGCTCCCGGAAAAGGAGTTCCAAATATTGTATATGGTGTTAATCATGAAGAATACAGCCCGGAAAATGTAGATATTTTCTCAGCGGCATCTTGTACTACAAATGCAATCACTCCAATACTAAAAAGTTGTAGAAGATAACCTAGGTGTTGTGAAAGGTCATTTAGAAACGATTCATGCTTATACAAATGATCAGAACTTGGTTGATAATATGCACAAAAAATACCGTCGTGGACGTGCTGCTGCTTTAAATATGGTTATTACAGAAACTGGTGCCGGTAGTGCTGTAGCTAAAGCTTTACCTAGTTTAGGAGGTAAATTAACATCTAATGCAATTCGCGTACCTGTTCCAAATGGATCATTAGTTGTGTTAAATTTGGAAGTTGATAAAAATACTTCTGTAGAGGATGTAAATAACATTATGAAAAGTGCGGCATTAAATGGAGAATTGGTAGAGCAAATTAAATATTCTTTGAACAATGAATTGGTTTCTTCTGATATTGTAGGAACTTCTGCTCCTTCTATTTTTGACAGCAATGCAACAATTGTATCTACAGATGGTAAAAATGTTGTCTTGTACGTATGGTACGATAATGAATATGGATATAGCCACCAGGTAATGCGTTTAGCAAAACATATTGCCGGTGTTAGAAGATACACATACTATTAATAGTATTTTTTCCCTTTATTTAAAATTAATCCACTGACTGGAAAGTTGGTGGATTTTTTTGTAACATATTCGTTTAAAAACAGCTAAGTTAATTTTATGTCTTACATTTGTTAATGTTATATTAATGCAAGAATTAAAAATTAACATTATTTTTGAAAAAAACTAAAAACAATTTATTGTATGAAAAAACTTTACTTTTTTAAAGCATCTCTGCTAACCTGTTTGTTGACAGGATTTGCTTTTGGACAGGGAACAGAAACTTTTGAGTCCCAAACAGCATTAAGTAATTCTTATGCAACAGGATCATTTGATGGAGAAACAGGAGGAATTGTATGGAATTATACAAATGCAAGAAATGAAGGTACATATCCAATCACAAACAAAGGAATTTTATTTCAAGCTTCAGGAAATACATTAGAAACTACAATTTCTAATGGAATCGGAAAATTATCTTTTGATGTCAGAAAAGCTTTTACTGGAGGTTCAAATAATAGAAAGATTGAAGTTTTAGTAGATAATGTAGTTGTTTATGCTTCACCAACATTTGGAACATCCCAAACAGATTCTACTATTCATAATTATGAAGTAGAAATAAACAAAACAGGGGCTGTAACTATAACTTTTAGAAATGCAGGACCCCAACTTACTTTAGATAATATTTCTTGGACAGCTGCAGGAGTAGCAACGGAAAAACCAGTTGTGTCTCCACGAACAATTACAGGAACTTATGGTATATTGTTGTCTGATGGAACTGTAACAGCAACGAATAATCCTACCTCTTGGACACAAACAGGAGCATTACCTTTAGGAATTACATTTGATAATGGCGTTTTCTCAGGTACACCTGAACAACCAGGAACATTTACAGCACAGGTAACAGCCACAAATCAATATGGTACTTCTGACCCGGCTAATGTAACTTTTGAAATAGCAAAAGCAAATCAAACAGTCAATTATACCTTTGAGCATTTGGCTCAAAACCAAGGAACTACTTTTTCTAGTTTACCATCACAAACAGATCAAGGGTTAAATATTGTGTATACTTCTGCTGATAATTCTATTGTTTCTACAAATGGAAATACGTTATCTTTTGATGGTATAGGTTCTACAACTATTACCGCTACAGCAATTGGAGGAGATAATTTTAATAATTATTCTACTACTTTTAATGTAAAATCTAATGACCCTAATGTAGTTGTATATAATGGACAAGGTACATTTGTTAAAGTAACTGATTTATCAGATGTAACAAATGGTTATTATGTCATAACAAATGAGGCTGATCTTTTTTTAATGACAAGTAATTTATCTTCAAGTTTTTTACAATCAGCTGATGTAAGTGTAGTTAATGAAAAAATTGAAAATCCTTCTACTGCTAATGTTTGGAAAATAGAAGCTAATGGAGCTTCTTATACAATTTACAACGAAGTTGTGGAAAAATATGTAGGATGGGTATCTGGAAATTCAGCTGCTCTATCATCTTCTTTGACTAATAACTACAAATGGTCTTTTACTTACGTAAGTGATAAATTCACAGTAAATAATGTTGCTACACCTACAAGACAATTATCATACAATGCTAGTTTCCCTCGATTTGCAGCTTATAACAATGCTGATCAACAAGAGTTACAGTTATATAAACTTATGCCTGCAGCTTCTACAACTTGGGACGGAACAGCATGGTCTAACGGAACGCCGGATCTTACAAAAGATGTAATCATCAAAGGCGAAGTAACGATTGATACGCAATTAGAAGCTAAAACACTTACAGTTTCAGATGCTGGAGGTTCAATTGTCGTAAAGTCAGGTGCTTATTTAATCGTTGATGGGAAAATCGACAATCAAGCTGGTCTTACAGGATTAGTTGTAGAAAATGGTGCTAATTTAATCCAAAATCAAAACGTTGCGAACTCAGGAGCGATTACAGTTAATCGTGATAGTAAATCGATGGTTCGTAATGATATGACGTTCTGGTCTTCTCCGGTTCAGCAGGAAGCATGGCAACAAACTATACGTTCATTCTCTCCGGAAACATTATACAATCGTTTTTGGACATATAATGAAACAACAGATGAATTTAGTCAAATCTTAACTTCAGATACAGATTCAAAATTATTTGAACCGGGTAAAGGGGTTTCTATCCGTGTTAAAAACACTTTACCAACAGGACAAAATACAATTCATAATGGTGCATTTTTAGGTGTTCCGTTCAATGGAGATGTAACAGTACCTGTTCAATTTACAGCAAATGGATACAATTTAGTTGGTAACCCTTATGCTTCTAACATTAATGTGGAAAAATTCTTATTAGCTAATGAGAATGTTAATTCATTGTATTTCTGGACACATCAATTCCCTGTTGGTTCTTCAGAATATGCAAATAATTATGCCGCATTTAATGTTGTAGGTGGTGTTATTCCTGATTTATCAAACATTTCTGTTGGACAAGGGTTTATCGTAGGACTTTCTCAAGCTACACCTACAGTTAATTTTAACAATGCAATGAGAACTTCACAAGATGCATTTTTCTATAAAAATTCAATTGCAGAAAAAAACAGAGTTTGGTTGAGTTTATCAAAAGAAAGTAAAACAATTAGCCAAATTTTATTAGCTTATATGGATGGAGCTACAAACGATGCGGATAATCAAATTGATGCAAAAGTGATGCAAAGAGGCTCTTCAGCAATCTACTCATTGATTAATAATGAAGCATATGCCATCCAAGGACGTAGCTTACCTTTTAAAACCGATGATGTCGTAAAATTAGGTTTTGAGGCGTTAGAGCAAGGAAATTACTCAATTAATATTGAGAAAGTTGATGGATTGTTCGAAAAAGGTCAAATTGTTTATTTAAGAGATAAAGAATTAAATCAAGTACATAACTTATCAGAATCAGCTTATTCATTTGCTTCTAAAGCAGGAATATTTGATACTCGCTTTGAACTTGTGTATACAAATAAAACATTAGGTACAGATGAATTGTCAAAAGAAAATGTTATTGTTTATACTAAAAACAACACAATTGTAGTGGATGCAAAACAAAATAAAATTTCTTCGGTAGAGGTATATGATATTCAAGGAAGAAAAATATTTGTGAAAGATAACATTCGTACAAGTGTTTACCAAGTTGGATCTTCTGCAAAAGGAGTTTTAGTTATAAAAGTTCTGACTGAAGACGGAAAAGTGAAGACTCAGAAAGTTATAAATAAATAATTTACCATCTATAAAATAGTACAATATGAAAAATATAAAACAAATTATCTTGGTCGCAGGAGCTTTACTTTGTTCAATAGGTGTATCTGCTCAGGAAAATAAGATTTCGTTCTTTGAATCGAACAATGAAAATACAACTTCCGCTGTAGACCCCGGTACTGGAGGTGGAGGAACAGATACTGAAGATCCGGATCCAACACCAATCGATGATTATTTGCCATTATTGGTAATAGGCGCAGGATTAGTGGCTTTACGTTTCAGAAAGCAATTGCTTAAAAAATAAATCATAATTATTCTAAATATAAAAGCTTCTCAAAATTGAGAAGCTTTTATTATTTTATCTGTTCTAAACTGTTTGCAATTGCTTTGTATAGTATTTCTCCCATTGTTGAACACTCTTCATAGGATTGATCTTTATAAAGTTTAGCAAAACCTGTTCGTAGCTGAATAATATTTTCATCTGTAGAAATTATATCGTTTTTTATGATTTTCATTAAATCACGAAAGCGTTTCGAACTATTTGAAATTCTTTTTGAAATAAGTGATTTCACTTCTTTTCGATATTGATCAATTGAATTTGGTTTTAAACGATTCGTCACCAAATCAACCATAATCTTATTTTCTTTGAAATATTGTGGCCGATAAATTTTTAAATTCCCTTCATAACACTGCTGATCAAAATCGATGGGACGAACCCTGTAAATAACCTGATCAAAATCGTGAATCGGAACGATAACGTAATTGTAAGAGCGCATGTCGCCTAAAAGACCTATAAAACATCGCTCATTGAATTTGACAAATTCTTTCGCAATCTGATTTTTTTCCAAATCGTTGCATTTATCCAAATACTTTTTAATAAAAACATCTCCCGGAATACCTAAAATATGTTCTTCGATTAATGTGCTCTTGTACACCAAAAAATTGATCCGATGAGGTGATAAAATATCTTCTAATTCTAATCCGTAAATACGTGAAGCATCCGCTTTTTTAATATAAAAATTAGTATAGTTATCGTTCAAAATATTTCGCACTCGAATCCTAAAAGGTTTTGAATTTCCAAACGTACAATAATCAATAGAATCCACAACAAGATAAGGTAAAGACTCTTCGTCTCCATCTGAATGTAAATAAGTGTAAATTCTATTCAAACTATCTTGTATCTCCTGATGTTCCGAATCGGTATAATAAACACCTAACCAATGTGTGTCATTTCCTTCTTTATCTTCTAAAGCGACACAACCCGAAAAACGCATCAAATCATCATATTCGATGCTTGCTTTTGTCGTCCGATGATATTTTTCCAAATAAAGGTTCAATTCGTAACTCACAGGATAAATAGGTTTCTTCAACTCTATTTTAACATCTTTCATTTTTTCTCTCGTTGTACAACACGAAGATAACTTTAAATTTATTTTTTAAATTGTTTATTGGATTAATATTTGCTAAATTCAATCAAAATCTAAATCTTAACAAAATGAATATTCAGGTCAGGAATTTGACACTTGAAGATTATAGTGATTTGACTGAATCGACAAAAGAAGCTTATCAAAATCAACTCGGAACATGGACAGTTAATGAAATAAAAGAGTTGTTAGCTCTTTTCCCACAAGGACAATTTTGCGTAGAAGTTGATGGAAAAGTTGTCGCATCGGCATTGAGTATTGTTGTCAATTCAAAGAAAACAAATATTGAATCAAATTATGATACAATAACTTCTAATGGAAAGTTTTTAAAACATGATTCTGACGGAGATACAATGTATGGGATTGAAGTTTTTGTACATCCTAATTATCGTCAACTTCGCTTAGGAAGACGTTTATATGATGCGAGAAAGGAGCTTTGTGAAGAGATGAACCTTAAATCAATTGTTGCCGGGGGACGTATTCCTCATTACCATAAATATTCGAAAGAATTATCTCCTCGTCAGTATATTGAAAAAGTAAAAAGTAAAGAAATTTACGATTCTACTTTAGCTTTTCAAATTTCAAACGATTTTAATGTCAAAAAAATTCTGAGAAATTATTTGAAAGATGATAAAGAGTCGTTAGAATATGCAACCTTATTAGAATGGAACAATATTTACTATGAACCTGAATTAAAATCAAACTCTCCGACAAAACGTACAATTCGTCTTGGATTGGTACAATGGCAAATGCGTCTATTTAATGGGTTACAGGATTTTTACGATCAAATCGAGTTTTTTGTAAATGCAGTGAGTGATTATGGTTCAGATTTTATTATGTTCCCGGAGTTTTTCAATACACCATTGATGAGTCCTTATAATCACCTGAAAGAAATTGAAGCAATGCATCAGCTTGCAACAATGACTGATGATATAGTAAAGAAAATTCAAGAATTTGCAATTACTTATAATGTGAATATTATTTCGGGATCTATGCCGCATTTGAAAGATGGGAAATTGTATAACACTTCTTTTCTGTGTCATCGTTCAGGCAAATTAGATGCTTACAGTAAAATTCATATTACTCCGAATGAATTCAAATATTACGCATTGAATGGAGGAGATGAAATAAAAGTTTTTGATACCGATTGTGGAAAAGTGGGTTTATTAATCTGCTATGATGTCGAATTTCCGGAATTGAGTAGAATCTTAGCTGATCAGGGAATGGAAATCTTATTTGTCCCTTTTATGACAGATACACAAAATGGGTATACGCGTGTACGAAGCTGTGCTCAAGCCCGTGCAATAGAAAATGAATGTTATGTTGCAATTGCGGGTTCTGTAGGGAATTTGCCACGAGTAAACAATATGGATATTCAGTACTCTCAGTCAGCTGTATTTACTCCATCCGACTTCTCTTTCCCAAATAATGGTGTAAAAGCAGAAGCTACCCCAAATGCGGAAATGGTTTTGGTTGCCGATGTAGATTTGTACCTTTTGAAAGAATTGCATGAATATGGAACTGTAAAGACAATGAAAGATCGCCGAAAAGACTTATACGAAGTAAAACTGATCAAATAATATAAAAAAAACCTCCTTAATTGGAGGTTTTGTTTTAGTTCTTATTCTTGTTGGTTGGACTTGAATAAGAACAAGCAATCTAACTTTTTCTGTAAGTATAGATCCTAGGTTCGGTTAAGTATCTATACTAAAATTAGAACTATTTTTTATTCAAAACAAATCTTTTTTAGGTTTAATTGAAAATTTAACATTTCAGAGAATTAGAATATTATGTCTAATTGAAAGATTTGAATGAATTTTTTGTTAAAATTATTTTGAACATATTGATTAAAATAGATTTTTTTTCTGTCATTAGAAAAATGAGGAATTCCCGTTAATTCATTATTGTATAAATTTGAATCAAAGAGTATTTGCTCTTTTTTTTGAGATAAATCCGAAGATATAATTTTTTTACCACTAAAGTAAACAGCATATTTTCCATCTGATGATAAATTGAAAGGAGATGCTATTGAATTTTCTAAAAAAGAGTATTGAGTTATTTTATTTGTGGTTAAATCAACACCAAATAATTGTGTAATTTCAAATTGATCTTCCATTAAAAAATAAATAATTTTTCCGTCAGGAGATGAGCGTAACCAGTGGCGAAAATTGCTAATCCCATTTTCAGTAAATGTGATTCTTTTTTGAGAAATACAATTTGGAACATTTGGTAAAGTTGTATCTGTTCCCAATAGATCATCATTCTCGCTAAAAGTAATTTCATTAGGAATTGTAGCAATAAAAATTTCTGTTTTCAGTTTACCTTTTTCATTTCGAACATGGCCTTGAAAAGCAATATTATTTGTCGAATCTATCCAGCATTCATCAAAGGCCTTTTCTATTTCGTTACTTCCATAAACAGGGCTTGTTACTACTTTTGAAACAATAATCGAAAACATTTCGCCTGAATTATTTTCAAATGTTTCATCTTTTGCAACTTCTACTTTTTTTGGAAACATCATTCCTACAACACGTTGATCTTTTATAAGAGAATTGTGTTTAGCTTTCTGCTCCAGAATATAATCGTTATAAGTAAAACTTATCCAGTTCTTATCTTTTTTCCAGGAATGAGAATGCGTTCCTCCTCTTAGAGCTCCTGTTGTGAAAGGGGGAGTAATATTTCTGGCATCCATAAAAATAGACTGTTCAGGATATTTTAAATCAATTGCTACTCCTGTTCGCCTTGTTGCTGAATAAGGATTAGATTTGTTTGCATTTCGAATTCCATGAATAAAAATAATTTTATTTTCTAGTGGAGAAAAAGAAGCTGCTCCAACTCCTGGCCCAAATTGAGTTTGTTTTTTTGTTTGGTAAACAATTGTACTTTCAAAAGTTTGGGTGTCCAATAAAGAAATGATAGAAGTCTCTCCTATTTTTGTATCATCATTTCTCCTGTCATAAAACTAAAAATGAATGGTCAGGAGATTCTATTTGAAAATGATGTAATGTATGTCCGAAATTTTCGAAAGTAAGTTGGGTTAGTTTAACTGATTTCAAGTTGATGATTTAATTTTAAAAGTAAAACTTTAAAAAAGATTCTTATATAAAGGTAATAATTATATATCACAATAGTTGATCATCATAAAGGAGATAAAATAAAAAAAGCTCTAAACAAATTGTTTGAAGCTTTCGTGGAGAGTGGGGACTATTTCATTATCCCACGTAATGCAAAATATTCCTAAGAAACCTTACACGCATCGCTTATGTTTTTTTTGTTTTTCTTCTACTCTTTGAAATATGATTTCAAAAATATCAAAAAAATAAAACCCCAATAGATTTCTCTATTGAGGTTTTTCAGCGGAGAGTGAGGGATTCGAACCCCCGGAGGTGTGACCCTCAACAGTTTTCAAGACTGCCGCATTCGACCACTCTGCCAACTCTCCAATAACGCTGTATATTGCGGTATTGCGAGTGCAAATATAGAACGCTTTTTTATTTTTCCAAACATTAATTTAAAGTTTTTTTAATACCAACCCTTAGTTTATTCAGTATCAAATAAATATTTTTTTCAAAAAAAATCATAAAAAAAGAACCAATGCGATTTGAATGATAAAACCAAGTGTAAAAAACAATGCTGCAAATTTCAATAAAGTAAATCGGAAGGTATCATTAAGAATGAGTTTTTTGATCAAAGGTTTTGAAATTTTTTCATCCAAAACCTGTCCCAATTTTTTATACAAGAGAAGCAATATTGCAATAATTATGATAACCACAACAAATGCAAAAATAGAGCGCATTGAATGATAAAACATTACTCCAAGTACCATCCCCAGTACCGCTAGTATCAATTGAGGCAATTGACTAATCATTTTCCGAATCAATCCTTGTGTTTTTCTTAACCAATCTACACCAAGAATTTCTGGTGCTGCCATCCAAAAAGCAAGAAATTGCAGGACTAAACCTAAAATTGTAAAGATTTTTATCATCTAAGCTTCTTTAAAAAACTTAAAGATAAAAAAACCGTTCAATCTCTTGAACGGTTTTTAAATTATTATTTTCAGAAAAAATTATTCTTCTTCATCTTCTTCTTTCATCGTATGGTAAACGCTATTCACGTCTTCATCTTCATCAAATTTTTCTAATAATTTTTCAATGTCAGCTTTTTGCTCTTCTGTCAATTCTTTTGTTGTCTGTGGAATTCGTTCAAATTCAGATGAAATAATTTCGTATCCTCCTTCTTCCAATGATTTAAAGATTGTTCCATAATTTTCAAAAGGAGCAATTAACACAACCCCATCTTCGTCTTCAAAGACTTCTTCTACTCCAAAATCAATCATTGCAAATTCCAATTCTTCCATATCTACCCCTTCAGGTTTTTGGATTTTGAAATTACAAATATGGTCAAACATAAACTCAACAGAACCTTGTGTTCCTAATTGTCCATTGCATTTATTAAAATATGAACGGACATTCGCCACTGTACGATTGTTATTATTTGTAGATGTTTCTACTAAAACTGCAATTCCATGTGGTCCATACCCTTCAAAAATAACTTCTTTATAATTTTCTGTATTTTTATCAGATGCTTTTTTGATTGCGCGTTCAATGTTATCTTTCGGCATATTTACCGCTTTCGCATTCTGAATCACCGCACGAAGATGAGAATTTGAATGCGGATCAGGTCCTCCAGCTTTTACTGCCATTACGATATCTTTCCCAATTTTAGTAAACGCTTTAGACATTGCCGCCCAACGTTTCATTTTACGTCCTTTTCTAAATTCAAATGCTCTTCCCATTTATACTTGTTTTAATAGCTGCAAATTTATTCATAAAACAAAAAAAATCCAAGAACTATGTCCTGGATTTTTAAGTTGTTATTATTTTCGACGAATTATTTCAATCCGTGGTATTTTAACATTGGTTCAATTGATGGTTTTTTCCCTCTGAAATTTTTGTAAATTGTATTTAAATCATCCGAATTCCCTTGAGAAAATACTTTATCACGCAAAATCTGACCATTTTTACGCGTCATTCCGCCATTTTCCAACGTCCATTCATATGCATCGTGGTCTAACATTTCTGCCCAAATGTAAGCGAAATAACCCGCCGCATAACCACCACCAAAAATATGGCTAAAATAAGAAGAACGGTAACGAGGTGGAACTTGGGAAAGATTTGTTTTATTATCAACCAACGCTTGTTCCTCAAATTCGTCTACACTTACAATCGGCTTATCAACAGAAACAGTGTGCCATGATAAATCTAGAGCCGCTGCAGATAGTAATTCTGTTAACGAATATCCCTTATTAAAATTTGATGCTTTTTTCATCTTTTCAACTAATGCATCAGGAATTACCGCTCCTGTTTCATAATGTTTTTGCATAATTTTTCAAGATAGATGGCTCCGTCACATAATGCTCATGAAATTGTGATGGAAATTCAACAAAATCTCTCGAAACATTTGTCCCTGATAAAGTTGGATATTTTTGATTCGCAAAGAAACCGTGCAACGCATGCCCAAATTCGTGAAAAGTTGTCACTACATCATCATACGAAATCAACGCAGGTTGACCATTTGCAGGTTTTGTGTAGTTTCCGACATTATAAATAACAGGTTTTGTTCCGAATAAGTGCGATTGTTTCAACAAGATTACTCATCCAAGCTCCTCCTTGTTTTGAATCTCTTTTGAAATAATCGGTATAAAATAATCCCAACTGAGAACCATCTTCGTTAAACAATTCGTACACTTTTACATCTTCGTGCCAAGTTGGAATATCTGTGCGTTTTTTGAATGAGATTCCGTACAATTCTTTCGCCATAAAGAAAATTCCATTCTCTACAACTGAATCTAAAACGAAATAAGGTTTCATTTCATTTTCGTCGATATCATATTTCTCTTTACGAACTTTCTCCGCATAATAGTTCCAATCCGCAGCTGTTAATGTATTCGACGAATTTTCTTTCTTCGCTAAGGCTTCAAATTCTTTAGTATCTTTTTGTGCCATTGCAGTTGCTGCCGGAATCATTTGATTCAAAATTCCTTTTGCTGCTGTTGGATTTTGTGCCATTTGGTCTTGCAAATTCCATTCTGCATAATTAGAAAATCCTAATAATTTAGCTTTCTCTGCACGTTTTTTAACCAAAGTTAAAATTGTAGCACGCGTATCATTTTCGTCTTTTTTCTCTGTTCTAATCCATGCTGCATCAAATAATTTTTTACGAGAAGCTGCATTGGTCATATTTTGCAATTCAGGTTGCTGAGTAGTATTCAGTAAACTAATCAAATATGTTCCATCAGCTTGTTTGAAAGCTTCTAAATCAGCATCACTCAAACCTGCTAATTCTTCTTTCGAGAATATTACAACACCAGATTTTGTTCCTTTTAATAATTGATTTGAGAATTTAGTTTCCAGAGAGGCTATTTCTCCATTCAATTTTTTCAATTCATCTTTTTGTGCAGTAGATAAATTTGCGCCAGCCAATTCAAATCGTTGATAATACACATCTAACAAACGAGATGATTCTTTATCTAAATTCAATGATTTTTTTATTATCATGTAAGGTTTTTACACGTTGAAATAATTTATCATTCAAGTAAATTGCATCACTATGAGCGGCAAATTTAGGCGACATCTCCTCCTCTACTACTTGTAACGTTTCGTTAGTATTTGCTCCAGTCAATAATCCAAAAACATGATTAACTCGTGTTAATAATTGCCCTGATTTTTCTATCTCAACTAATGTATTTTCGAAAGTTGGTGCTTCAGAATTATCAGCAATTTTATTGATTTCGACTAATTGTTCAGCCATTCCTTGCAACAAAGCAGGTTTGAAATCTTCGTTTTTAATTTTTGAAAAATCAGCCGTTTGATAAGGCAAAGTGCTCACTTCAAAAAAAGGATTTTTATCGTTCCACATACTATTTGTTGACTTTTCGCTACAAGAAGTGGCTAGGATTGACGATCCAACCATCATTCCGTAAAAAAGTTTTTTATTAAACATTTTTATTATTTTTAGACCTAACGAAGTTAAAACTTATAATGTTAAATTTCAAAAATATTCTATTTTTCATCCAAAAGCTCAAAAATATTTAAGCTAAATCTTAAAAGTTAAATAATTAATAAACCTTAATGAAAAGGTTCAATTTTCTTCGGTGAAAATAATTACCTTTGGAAAGAGTGAAGAAAAGTTTTCACTCTTTTTTATTACCCTAAAAACTCAATCCATTTTGTATTTAGATTTAGAAGAATTAAAATATGTATTAGCCGAAAGTGTCGAAGCATTACCTAATTGGGATTCGCACCAAAAACTTTCGCCTCCATATCGCCAAAAATTTGATTTAGAATATGTAAAACGTACCAATCCGAGAAGTGCGTCTGTGATGATTTTATTGTATCAAAATGAATTTGGTGAAATAGAATTCCCTGTTACCATGCGTGTTTCTTACGAAGGTGCGCATTCGCATCAGTTTTCTTTACCAGGTGGACAATTTGAAGAACAAGACATTAGTTTTGATGAAACTGCTATTCGCGAGACTGTTGAAGAACTTGGTGTAGATTACGAAAACATTGAAATTGTAAGACAATTAAGCGAAATGTATATTCCGCCAAGTAATTTTTTGGTTTATCCATATATCGGAATTTATCACGGGGAACCACTATTTAATCCGGATGAACGCGAAGTACAATATGTTGTTCCGTTAAATTTAGAAGCTTTTTTGAATGCTGATTACGAAGTTTTTGAAAGAGAATTTTCCGGACAAGTTGTGGAAATACCAGGTTATAATATTGGTGACGATGAATATCTTTGGGGCGCAACAGCAATGATTTTAGAAGAATTTAAAGATTATCTAAAAATCGTATTAAATTTGTAACTTAAACAATTCAGAACTCGTGTCTCAAAAAGCAAAGAAGAAGAACGCATTTCGCGATTCATTTGGACATCTATATTTCCTAAAAAGAACTTTGATTTTCTTATTAGGATCATTTACCTATAATCGTTACAATGGTTTTAATAAGTTAAAAGTTAGTGGTACCAAAAATTTAGTTCATTTACCGGCTCAAAATGTTTTATTTGTTTCGAATCATCAAACTTATTTTGCTGATGTATTTGCGATGTATCATGTATTTTGCAGTGTAAAAAATGGCTTTATTGATACCATCAAAAATCCCATTTATTTATTAAATCCAAAGATTGATTTCTATTACGTTGCGGCCGAAGAAACAATGAAAGATAATCTTTTGACAAAACTTTTCGCATACACAGGTGCGGTTACCGTTAAAAGAACGTGGCGTGCAAAAGGTGAAAATGTAAATAGAAAAGTTGATTTAAGCGAAATCAACAATATTGATATCGCCTTACAAAGCGGTTGGGTAGTTACGTTTCCACAAGGAACAACAACAGCATTTGCCCCAGGACGCAGAGGTACTGCGCATTTAATTAAAAAAAATAAACCAATCGTTATTCCGGTTGTGATAGATGGTTTCCGTAGAGCTTTTGATAAAAAAGGTTTACGCATCAAAAAGCGTGGAATTAATGCAACAATGACATTCAAAGAACCATTAGAAATAGATTACGAAAATGATTCTAGTGATGCGATTATGCAAAAAATAATGAATGCCATTGAGCAAGCTCCGGAATTCAACAAAGTTCGTCCAATGGGAGAAATTCTTGCAGAAAACAGTGAGAAATCATTGGATGATTATCTAAATGAAGATGACGAAGAATTTGATGATTTTGAAGAAATGGGGTACGAAGAAGAAAACAAAAAAGACTAAAAGAAGACAACACTCAAAATGAAAAAAGTTCATTTTATTGCAATTGGTGGAAGTGCAATGCACAATTTAGCAATTGCTTTGCACGAAAAAGGATATCAAGTAACAGGTTCTGATGACGCAATTTTTGAACCTTCAAAAACTCGTTTGGCTCAACGTGGAATTTTGCCTGAAGAAATGGGATGGTTTCCTGAAAAAATTACAGAAGATTTAGATGCTGTAATTTTGGGGATGCATGCTCACGCAGATAATCCTGAAATGTTACGTGCGCAAGAATTGGGATTAAAAATTTATTCATATCCAGAATATCTATACGAACAATCTAAAGATAAAACACGTGTTGTAATCGGTGGTTCTCATGGAAAAACAACAATTACATCCATGATTTTACATGTGTTACATTATCACCGCATTGATGTTGATTATATGGTTGGTGCACAATTGGATGGTTTTGATGTTATGGTAAAATTAACCGATGAAAATGAGTTTATGATTATGGAAGGTGACGAATATTTATCGTCTGCCTTAGACCGCCGTTCAAAATTTTTGTTGTATCAACCCAACATTGCGTTGATTTCCGGCATCGCCTGGGATCATATCAATGTTTTCCCAACCTTTGAAGATTATACTTCTCAATTCTCAAAATTTGTAGAATCTATTGTGAATGGAGGTGCTTTGATTTACAACGAAACAGATGAAGAGGTCGTAAAAGTTGTAGAGGCAACAGAAAAGGCCATTAAGAAGTTTCCTTATCATTTGCCGGAACATTTTATTGACAATGGTAGTACATTTATAAACACTGAAGATGGCCCGATTCCATTAGAAGTTTTTGGGAACCACAATTTGATGAATTTAGAAGGTGCTCGTGCTATTTGTAAACAATTAGGTGTTATGGATGATGATTTTAATGAAGCCATTCAATCGTTCAAAGGAGCTTCAAAACGTTTAGAATTAATTCATCGCACACTTGATTTTGTTGCCTACAAAGATTTTGCCCATGCGCCAAGCAAAGTCACTTCGGTAACAAATGCTGTAAAAGAACAATATACAACTAAAACTGTTGTAGGATGTTTAGAAATTCACACCTATTCGTCTTTAAATCCAGAATTTTTAGTACAATATAAAGGTGCTTTGGATAAAGCTGATATCAAAATTGTAATGTACAGTCCGGAAGCTTTAGAAATAAAACGTATGCCAATGATTTCCCCGGAAGATATCAAAAAAGCATTTGGAGACGATTCTATTTTAGTGTTTACAAACGGAGAGCAATTACAAACTTATATCGAAAATTTAGATAAAAAAGAGAAAGTATTTTTGATGATGAGTTCTGGTAATTTTGGCGGAATTCATTTGAACGAATTATTTAACGCATAAAAAAATCACCTTTTAAAAAGGTGATTTTTACTTAAATATCTATAAAATATAGAAAAAAGAGAACTTATTTTAGGTTCTCTTTTTATTTTTTCAAATGGTCAAAATAAATTGAGTTTCAGGATTACTTCTTTTCAATATTAGTAAACGTTGAACTATGTTAAACTTTCGGAACTATTAATTTTAAAAACATTTTATTTCAGTTTAAAAACAGAGGTGATATAAACTTACTCTACTCACTTTTGTAGGCTACGCCTTCAAAATATCACCCCTGTTTTAACACTAGAAAATTATAGTGACCCTTTTGATATAGGCAAAGTTGTAAAAAATTTAAGTAAAAAAAAGTTTAAAAAGTACTCTAATGATGTTAAAAACGGAAGTTACTGTAAATTTTTTCTAAATTGAGTAGGGCTGATGTTTAGATGTTTTTTAAAAAAATTTCCAAACGAATATTGATCAGAAAAATTTAATTCGTTCGATATTTCTGAAATTGTTTTTGTCGTCTCGCTCAGCAAAACTTTCGCAGCGCGAATAACAACAGAGCTTATCAATTCTTTGGTAGTTCTTCCTGTAATCGATTTGCAGCACTCTGTCAAATACCTTACAGTGATATTCAATTTATCCGCATAATATTTCGCATCTCTGTTATCAGTATAATGATTGTTGAGGTCTACCAAAAACTGTTTTTACAATTTCGTCTTTACGGGTTCCTTTTCGGACAATAATTGTTTGCTGTTTAGAAAGTTCGCTAAAAGTTGTGTACACTATAGCATAAAATAAATTATATTGGATATAACGGACGAACTTTGTGGATTTCTCTTTCAATCGTTTTTTCAATTGCAATAAAAGTTCTACCAACGCTAAAAATTCAACTTCTTTAAAATTATAATTGTTAATTCTAGTTGAATTGAAAAAATGATTGTATTCATAACCACTTAAATCTATGATAGATGTATCTAGAATCTTTTTGGTCAAGGCCAAACTTAACAATTCCAAATCAAAAGATTTGGAGATGATTTGATACGATTTATCCGGTTCCGGAAAGAAGACATCGTATTGCTTAAGTTTGATCTCTTGATCATTTTGATAAATTATTAAATTCCCTTTTCTAATAAAAATTGTTTGAATTAAATCTTTCTTCAAACGCTTATTTTCTACGGTCTGTTTAAGAAATTCATCTTGCTCAAAAACATTAAAATTATCCATAAATCAACTCGATAAGATTATATTTCACTCAACTTAACTGCTCAATTTGACACAAATTTTAATCCAATAATGGAACAAATTAAAGAAGCTAAAAAAGAAGACTCTCCAAAAACTTGCCGGTTCCTTAAAAATAAAAATTCCTACCAAAACAGTTCCTACAGCACCAATTCCTGTCCATACAGCATAGGCTGTTCCAATAGGTAAAGTTTGTGTCGCTTTAACCAACAAAACCATACTTACTGTTAAGAAAAAAAGAAACCCTCCATACCATAAATATATGTGTCATTTCCTGTCGCCTCTTTTGCTTTTCCTAGACAAGATGCAAAACCGACTTCACATAATCCTGCAATAAGTAAAATAATCCAATTCATTGTTTTGTTTTTATTTATAAAAATTAAGGCTACTTTTTTTGTAGCCTTAATTTTAATCATTTTTCTTTCAGCTATTTTCCGAAACTTTCGCTAAATTCGACTTGTCCCTTGATATGAACTTCACTCCAGGTTTTAGAAATTCCATCTGCACCTTTATGCAATTCTAAACAAACTTTATTCAAAGCATCCATTGCTTTAGCAGTATTAAAGTCCATTAAATCAACATCTGTTTCTATGGTAAATAGATTATGTTCAAAAGTTGATTTCACCTCATATTCCTTTGAGGTATTGTTCAATGTTAAATTCAAAAAAGTCTTCCCTTCTCTAAAATGCAGCTGACCTTTTATTTCGTTTGTATTGGCCATATTTCCAAACAAAATATCTTTTAACTTTTGATCACGATCAATTTGATCAGAATTTAGTGTAGCGACAGAAGCAATAATATTTGCTCCCTCTAAAACTTCTTCAGGCGTTTTACCATCTTCTTTTGCATCTTTCACTAAAACCACGTCAAAGCGTCCGGAAACAGCAACTTTATCCGTTGTTTTATAAGCAGTCCACTCTACTCCCGATTTACGAATCACACCTTCTACAATTTCGGTAGGCTCTTCAACAGTTACTTCTGTTTTTGTGTCGTGTTGTTCTTTTATATTTTCTTCCGGTTGATTTGTACAATTCATCAACATGACAGACATACAGCATACAATAGCAGTAAATATTTTTCTCATTTCAAACTTTTAGCTTACAAAAATACAATAAGCCTACTCGAATTCACCATTGATTTTTAACATATTCTGAAAAAAAGTCTACTTTTGTACCATGATAAAAAACCTACTAAACACTTGTCTGATTATCATTTGTTTACCATTTATTTTACTGTATGAGATTTATTGTACCGTCTACAAATACAAAAAATAAATTGGTAACTTCGTTGGCAAATTTAAAAAATGAACGAAAGAATAATTGGAATAATGGGCGCTATACCTCAAGAAATAAATGGTGTAGTCAATTTATTATCAAATAAGCAAGAATATAAAATCGGGAGAAGAAGCTATTTCACTGGAGAACTAAACAATCAGAAGGTTGTTGTTGTTTATTCTCGTGTAGGAAAAGTTGCTGCAGCAACTACAGTTTCCACACTTATTTTAGAATTTAAGATTACGGAACTAATTTTTACCGGTGTTGCAGGAGGAATACATAAAGACGTAAGAATTGGGGATATTGTTTTGGGCAAAGCATGGTTCAACATGATATGAATGCGCAGCCTCTATTTCCTGCATATGAAATCCCTATGCTAAGTAAAGCTTTTTTTGAAGCTGATGATTCTCAAATACAAATTGCTACAACTGCTATTTTAGAATTATTAGAAGAACAACATTTGCATCATGTAATTTCGGATATGGATCTCAATAAATTTAATATTCATACCCCTCAATTGCATATTGGTTTAATTGGTTCCGGAGATTTATTCTTTTCCACTAATTCTCAAAAAGAGAAATTACAGCAAAATTTACCCGCTATTCTTTGTGTAGAAATGGAAGGAGCCGCTGTCGCACAAGTTTGTTATGAGTTTTGATATTCCTTTCATTATTATCAGAACAATATCTGATGATGCAGACGATCATTCTACAATTGATTTTAACAGTTTTATTGAAAAGATTTCGAATGTCTATTCGATAGAAATTATAAAAAATATCATCAAGTAAAAAGTCCTTTAAAAAGGGCTTTTTTTTGATGCATACATTAATAAAATCATCATGATTGATGGCTTATTTTTTATCCTGTAAGTAAAATGGAATTGTGGGGAGAGCAGGATTCGAACCTGCGAAGGTGAAACCAACGGATTTACAGTCCGTCCTCGTTGGCCGCTTGAGTATCTCCCCGCCTAATAATAAAGTATTCTTCAAAAAAGAAGAGCCGATAGAGGGACTCGAACCCACGACCTGCTGATTACAAATCAGCTGCTCTAGCCAGCTGAGCTACATCGGCTTATTATTTTTGTTTTAAAAGTAAAATATAAACTTTTTTTGAGCCGATAGAGGGACTCGAACCCACGACCTGCTGATTACAAATCAGCTGCTCTAGCCAGCTGAGCTACATCGGCAATTTTGTGGGGAGAGCAGGATTCGAACCTGCGAAGGTGAAACCAACGGATTTACAGTCCGTCCTCGTTGGCCGCTTGAGTATCTCCCCAACTTATATTTTTACTGAGAGCCGATAGAGGGACTCGAACCCACGACCTGCTGATTACAAATCAGCTGCTCTAGCCAGCTGAGCTACATCGGCAAAAATATTATTATTTGAATATTTCAAATTGAAAACAGGAAGTTTATTTCTTGAAAGAAGTATTGTTCCTTTTTCGTGGTGCAATATTAGGGCAGTTTTTCGAATCTCGCAAATGTTTTTTCAAAAAAAATCAGAAGAATTGAAGAAATAATCACTTCAATTTTGAAAATCAGAATTTTAGAATTCAAAAAAAAATAAACTTTTTTTTATTGAAAAAGTCAAAAAGATAATATTCTATTTACATTAGAGTCCCTATTTTTGTAGTCAATTAATCATTAATGCACCTTATCATACAAATTTTGCAACTTTTCGGGGCTATTGCTTTGTTTATTTTTGCAATCAAATTATTAAGCGAAAATTTACAAGCGTTATCCGGATCAAATTTTAAACGTACTCTAAACAAACTTACCAGAAACAATTTTTCAACAATTGTTACAGGAACACTTTTCACAACAGCTATACAGTCTTCGTCCGCTGCAAGTGTGTTTATATTAGGATTTGTAAATGCCGGCTTGATTAATTTACGAAAAGCTTTTGGGTTAATATTGGGAGCGAATATCGGAACAACATTAACATTATGGCTAGTTTATTTCGGAATGAAATTCGATTTACTTCAGCTCGCTTTGCCCCTTATTATAATTGCTTTTCCATTTTATCTTTCGAAAAAACGAAATCAAAGAAAAATAGGTGGAATTTTATTTTCACTTTCGTTGTTATTCTTGTCTCTCTATTTTCTAAAAACATTTTTACCTTCTATTGAAAACCACCAGAAGTTACAAGAGTTTTTTCAGCATTTATCCAATTACGGATTTTTAACCAACTTGTTGTTTATTCTTTTTGGAATATTATTAACTGTTTTAGTTCATTTTTCCTCTGCATCAATTACCATTGCAATTTTATTAGCAAGTAAAGGTTTACCCATTGAACTAGCTGCAATGATTGTTTTTGGGAGCAAATATCGGAACAACATTCACAGCGCATTTGGTTGCCGCCATTGGTGATAAATACACAAAAGTTGTAGCTGCTTTTCACACATTTTTTAATCTTGTGGTTGCTTTCATCTTTATGCTTCTCGGAAACTTGCTGTTACAGTTTATAGGTGCATCAATTTCTTCTAACATAGCCGTTCAGTTGATAACATTTGATACCATTACTAATTTGGTTGGCGTTCTGCTATTCACTCCTTTTATCAATAAGCTGGCTTTCTATTGTCAGAAAAAGTATTTTTCATATAAACGTACTGATAATAAGTTAGAATTCTATGCGATTCCCTTTGGGACAAATTCTGACCTATATAAAAATGAAGCCAATAAAAAATTGCTAAAACTTGCTTCAACAACCAAACAAACGATTTATACACTTGGACGAATGATTACCGAAAGTGACGAGGAAAAAGATTTTGGTTTTTCGTGAACGAATTTTAGAACTTGAAAAAGAAGGTGATCAATTAGAACGTGAAGTAAATGAGTTCTTGAATGAAATTGCTGATTTGGATTTACCAAATGAAAATACAATTGCAATTCATCAATTGATTACACTTTGTCATCATTTTGGAAAGTGTTGGAGATATTGCTATTAAAATCTCTTCCATCCATCGTCGTCGTCGTATGACCAATAGTTATTTTACTCCAAAAATGAGGACTTATTTGGTCGAATTTCAAATCAATTTGAATCAAACGACTCGGATTTTAAACCAAAATTTGAACGAAACACAGGAAGAAGTTTCCATTAAACAGGCCGAATTTATAGAAAAAACCATTAATACAATTTACAAAGAAGCCGAAGTAAATTTGATGAAAACCATCGAAAAAGACAAGTTAATGACCACAAGTGCGCTTTTTTACAAAGATTTGATCCAGAATTACGAAATTCTTGGCGATCATTTGTATAAAGCCAATGCAACAATTGTCAAACTGAAAAATCAGTAGTTTTTTGTATGTTTACTTTATGCGAAGAAGTGTTGCTGAAAAAATAGCTTATGATTTAGCGCAAGGAAGAAAATATAAAGCAACTTTGCGATTAAAAAACCTGATCAATGAATTTCCCAATGATTTAACTTTACGAAATAAATTGGCTGGAATTTATTATGATAGCGGTTTTTTATGATGAAGCCGGAAAATTTTGGCTTCTATCAGAAGAAAGAAATTCTGAAATTGACCGATGTATCGAAGTCTACAAAAACTCTGTTAATAATTCTGGTCATCAAATTCTAAAAGATATCGTTTTTTCGTGGGGATAAAACTAAATTATCATTTAATCTGCAAACAATTTTTAAACAATTTAGAAAAAGATAGTTTCGAAAAAACTAAAAACATTCCCAACTTTCAACCTAAGAAAAATTATCGTGAAAATGATGATTATAAAGAAACATTCAAAGATAAAATATTAAAGTATTCCTTTTTTGCTTTTCTTATTTTTTATCCTTTTACTCCTCATTCTTGGAATTATTAAAATTACTGAATGGTTTTAGCTTTCAAAAATTCGTTCACTTCTCCTCTATTTTGTAATTTTTGCAAAATGTTTGATTCAAAGCAAATTTTTTCTATTCAATCCGAAGAAGATTTCCAAAATGCTGCATTGGAAGTTTTCCGTTATCAAGCACAAGAAAATGAAGTTTATAAAAACTTTTTTGAATTTCTTGCATGTTGATTATTCTACTGTAAAACATACAAACGATATTCCTTTTTTACCCATTCAGTTTTTCAAGAAATATGATCTTATTTCCGGAACCCGAACAGTTGAAAAAGTTTTTACAAGTTTCCGGGACAACAGGAATGACAACGAGTAAACACTTGGTTACAGATTTGGCTTTGTATCATTATAGTTTAGAAAAATGTTTTGAACAATTCTACGGTCCGCTTTCAGATTAATACAATTTTCGCTCTTTTACCTTCTTATCTGGAACGTACAGGTTCATCGCTTATTGATATGGTTGAATATTGGATTGAGAAATCCGAGAACGAAAAAAGCGGTTTTTTATTTATATAACCACCACGAATTGTACGAAAACCTTTTGGCTCATGAAAAAACGGGCAAAAAAGCAATTTTGATTGGTGTTTCTTTTGCTTTGCTGGATTTTGTTGAGCATTATAAAATGAATTTGAAACATACAATTGTTATGGAAAACGGGCGGAATGAAAGGGTCGCAAAAAAGAAATTACCCGTGAAGAATTGCACCGTATCTTAAAAGAAGGATTCGGAACAACCGAAATTCATTCAGAATATGGTATGACAGAATTGCTTTCTCAAGGTTATTCACGAGGAGATTTAACGTTTAAATCCCCTAATTGGATGCGAATTATGATTCGCGAAACCGAAGATCCTCTTCGCTATGTTGAAGAAGGAAAAACAGGAGGCGTAAATGTAATTGATTTAGCAAATTACAATTCAATCAGTTTTATTGCAACTGATGATTTAGGAAAAAAAATAACATCTAATCAGTTTGAAATCTTAGGACGTTTCGATCATTCAGACGTACGAGGCTGCAACTTGATGATACTTGAATCATAAAATAAAAAACGTGCTGAAAAATTCAGCACGTTTTTTATTTTATTTCTTTTTCATTAAAATTTCTTTTACAGCTTTCAATTTTAATTTTCTCAAAGAATTGTTTCAATTCATTGTATTTCTCTGCTTCATATACCCCTTCAGGTAATAAAAATTGAATGGCTAAAATCAATTGTCCGTCTTTTACTTTAGCTTCCTGATAATATTCCAAACCAAGTTCTATTTTATGATGTGCCTTATATTTTTCATCTATCACAACTTCATAACCTTCCGGTATTTTAGATTTGACCTGAATATTAAATAAATAAGGATAATCGAATTCTATTTTTGCGTTGACGGTTTTTATCCTCGAATGTATAATGTTTTAGAAATTCACGCAAAGGATTTATAAACGTAATAAAATGGAGCATTCGGAATTATAGCTTTTGCTCTATAATTTTTAACATAAGAATCTGTCTCAAAAAACGTTTTATCGCTTTTTTCTTCATCCAAACGAACATCTAAAGATTTCTGTCACAAATCGATTCAGTACATTTTTTTTCATCTACATCATCATCATAGAAATAACCATTTAATTTGTCTTTTCGATAAAGAACTAAATTTCCATTATTCATAAAATCATACTTCATAGATGATTCGTAATAAGATAACTTTTGATTTAATTTCACGAAAGATGGCTCTCCTTTTTTTAGGACTACTCCATGGTAGTTAAACGCATCCAACGGACCAAACTCTATTTGTTCTTTGTTTAATTTTGAAGCGTCTAAAATAACATTTGAAGTTCCTTTATTTAATTTTACTACCGTTAAAACTGAATTAAATTGATTAACAATTGGGTAAGAAAACAAAATCTGTCCATGATGACGGCTACTAAATAAAATCAATGACGTTTCAAATCCTTTGGCTGTGAGTATTTCGTGCAGAAGAAGATTCATGTCTGCTGTAGAACCTGATTTTTCTTTTAATAACGTTTTATTTGAGCGTGATGGAATAATTCCATAAAATCTATTCCATTTTACATTGGTGTTAATGTAATGAATCACATTTCTCAATGTTTCAATTTCATCTTTTCCATTGGGGATATTTTGAGCAATATCTTTTACAGCAAAAGGATTTCTGTACGAATCATATTGATTATTTATATCTTGAATCAAATCTTTCCAAGCATTTACAGTTGTTTTTTTAGCCCCATCTGTATGGTAATTATCTGCTTGAATTTTTATTCGTTCACTCTGATCTTGTGGATTGTATACATATCTCAGCTGTTTGTAACTCGGAATATTTGTTAATACCCATTCTGTTGCGCTTGATTTTCCTTTATACTTTGTATTTAACGCATCTCCAATCGAGATAATAGAATAAGTTCCGTATGCCTGGTTATTTAAACGAAATTTACTTAAAAATTGTCGGTAATTCGTGCTGAAAATTCCATGCATCAATGGAGAAGTTATGTTCACTACTCTTTCTATACGTGTATTCGATAATTGATCCGACTTTTACATTTGGAAAGGTGAATTTCTTTGCAGAGTACAACTCGTTTATCGAAACTTCAAAAATTTCTTTTTCATCAATTGCAGAAATTTGTTCAGTTCCATTGACAATATTAATTGTACTTCCTTTGATTCCGCTTATAGCTTCTCTTTTATTTTTACTATAATAACTCAACTGAATATTAGCTTCGTCGATACCTTTCTCCGTTAATATTTTAATTCTTCGTTTTACAGTTAAATAATAATTCGCAGGAGTTAATTCCATTTTTCCTTCCTCAGAAAGAATGACAGCATCTGCATCTTTCTCAAAAGGAACTTGATTTAATTTGATTTCTTGTTCTGAAACTTTTCCAAGTTTAAAATCTTTTGTTTGGGCATTCGTATATAATGCGAAAAGTAAAAAGAGTAAAGTTATTTTTAATTTCATTCTGGTTAATAATTCCTGCAAAAATACAATATACAATTAACATTAAAATATATTTACGTGTTAGTTTTTCTTGATTATAAATTCTTGCTGTGATAACTTTTGAGCAGCATCAAAGAAGTTTTTTAATGTCGAATACTCCTTATACTCGTAAACCGATTTTTTGGATAGAAATTGTATTAATAATTGTATTGAATTGTCTTTTACAATAAAATTTTGATGGTATAATAAATTTTCATTTGGTTGTAATGTTTTTGTAAAATCTATTGGAGGAACGACCTTGTATCCTTCAGGAATTTTAACTTTTACATTGATCACAAAATACTGAGGAAAGTTAAATTCTATATTATTTTTTCTGTCTTTTTCATTAAATAAAAATGTAGACAGATAATGCTTTAAAGGGTTTTCCAAGGTATAAAAATTATTATTTTCATTTATTATTGCTTTACCAACAGCCATTATTTTATGTTTTTCGTCTGTCGAGTCATAAAATATCTTTTTGTTGTTTACATCATCATAAGTCGTATTAATCGCAGAATTTAAATATTGATGAATCAAATCAGTTTTATCTTTACTATTTTCATGATAAAAATATCCATCAAACATTTCCTTTCTTGTTTCCATTATTTCGTTATTATCCTGAATAGTATAAGTCATATTTGACTCATAAGAAGATAAAAACGGTTTTAGATTTAGAAAAACATCCTCTTTCGCGTTAATATTAAAAGCTAAATCATTAAAAATATGAAGCGAAGGAAATTTCAACTGTTCTACCGAAACATTCGCTGCGTTTATAATATAAGTAGATTTATCATTCAGTTCAACTAAATTTATAATTGCATCAAATTGGTTCAGATAAGGAAAATTTGTCATTAATTTTCCATGTTGTCTCGTACTTACCAGCAACAAATCAGATTTTATATTTTTTGCTTTCAATAAGGTTTGGAAAAGTGCATTTAAATCGGCTAAATTACCTGTACGTTTATCTACAATTGTACGCTGAGTTTCGCTCAAAAAAATAGAACGAAAATAATTCCATCTAAAATTCTTATTGAAATAATTCACAACATTTTTTAATGTTTCTAATTGAGTCGTTCCATCAGGAATTTCTATAGCCAATTTAGAAACATACGCTTCATTTAGAAAACGGTCATTATTTGCTGATAATTCTTTTTTCAGATCTTTCCAGGTTTGTATTGCGGTTTTATATTCTACTGTATTTCCAAACACATTTGCTTTTTCGCCGTAATATCCCTTTAATTGCAAACGGATTCGTTCACTGTAATCTTTATTATTATAAGCAAATTTTATCTCTTTAATGCTTGGTACATTTGTTAGTTCCCATTCAGATTTGCTGTTCTTATTTTCATATTTCTCTACCAAACGTTTACCTATTAATAAATTGGTGTAATCCAAATATCCTGTAACTTCAGCTCTGAATTTTACTATTTAATGTTGGTAATGAATGTTGAAAATCCCAAGCATTGATTAAATATAAATGATTTCCTGTTACTCTATACTGATATTCAATAATCGAACCTACTTTTATATTAGGAAAAGTTATCCGTTTTACACTGTAATAATCGTTCACTTTTACATCAAATATTTCTTTATAATCAAGAGGATAATTTACAAATTGATTATTTTCCTGATTGATTGTTTGCCCTTTTCAAATCAGAAATACTTTCCAAATTTTGATTTGAGTAATATTCAATTTCAATATTAGCATTCTTTTTTCCTTGCTCTGTTAAGATTTTTACTCGTTTCTTTACATCGATGTAATAATCTCTCCCCGAAATGCTAATTTGTCCTATTTCCGAGAGAATAACGGCATCAGCATCTTTTTCAAACGAAACAGATGTTAAGTTTATTTGCTCTTGTGTAATTTTGTCAAAACCGGGTAATGATTTTTGAGCATTTAATGAATAAGTCGTTAAGAATACAATAATGAGTAATAGTCTTTTCATAATCAAATATAATACTTAACTTAGGTTACAACAAATCATTTAACGCTTTTTCTAAGGTTGGATACTGAAACTCAAATCCTGTTAGTTGTATTTTTTCAACATCAATTCGTGAACCTTTCAAAACCAGATCACTCATTTCTCCTAAAGCCATTTTCATAATAAAAGTTGGTATATTCGGTAAAAAAAATGGCTTATTCAGTTTCTTGGCTAATGTATGATTGAAGGTTGAATGATTGACATTTTCCGGAGCAGAAGCATTATAACTCCCTTTCATTTCTATATTCTCCACGGCATTTAAATAGATTTGTAACAAATCGTCAATATGTATCCACGGCATCCATTGCTTCCCATCCCCTAGATTAGCTCCTACTCCAAGTTGAATTGGCTTTTTCAATAATTTAAATCCTTCACCCTTTTTTGACAGCACCAACGATGTTCTAAGACAAACAACACGTGTTCCGATTTCTTCAAATTGATGAGCTGCGTTTTCCCAAGCGACACATATTTTTCCCAAAAAATCTGTATTTGCCACATCCGTTTCTTTAAAAATAGTGTTTGAAGTTATCTGCCCATAATACGCCGTTCCGGAAGCAGAAATAAAGAACTTTAAATCAACCTTTAATTTCTTGACATACTCAAAAAGCAAATTAGCGGTATCTACTCTACTTGAAAAAATTTCTCTCTTATAGGAATCTGTCCATCTCTTGGCAATTAAACTACCTGCCAAATGAATAATTCCATCAAGATTTTCAAAAACTTTTTCATCAATTTTATTTTTATCCCAATGATAGAACGGATGTTCGACTTCCTTTTCTCTCGTTAGAATACGCACTTGATGCCCATGATCGATTAAAATTTTCGTTAATTCTGAACCTATTAAACCACTTCCACCAGTTAAGAGAATATTCATACTAAAATTTTTTCCTAATTTAGCTCTTTCCTAAAATATAAACCAATGTTTAAAGGCCGATTTCCTTACCTCAAAAGAATGGGTGCGGATGAAGAAAAGAAGTTGAAACAGAAAATCTTCGATGTAATTTTTGAAGCTAACACCCCTTACGGAAAACTTTTCGACATCTCTTTATTACTCTTAATATTGGTAAGTGTCGGGCTGGTAATGTTAGAGTCGATTCCAGCAATCAATGCACGTCACCACACTACTTTGGTTACTCTTGAATGGATTTTGACAAGTTTATTTACTCTAGAATATTTATTAAGAATTTATTGTGTAAAAAACCGTTGGAGGTATGTCTTCAGTTTTTACGGAATCATCGATTTACTTTCGATTCTGCCATTTTATCTTGGACTTTTCTTCCCTACAAGCAAGTATTTATCTAGTATTAGAATTTTACGTTTACTACGTATTTTCAGAATTTTTAACTTAACTCGTTTTACACGGGGAAGAAATGTATTGGTACTTGGTTTAAGGGAAAGTAAAGATAAAATCATTGTTTTTCTTTCATTTGTTATCTTGATTGTAGTTGTAATCGGTTCAATTATGTACATGGTCGAACACGACCACCCTGAATCCGGTTTTACAAGTATTCCAATCAGTATCTATTGGGCAATTGTTACATTAACCACAGTTGGTTACGGAGACATTTCTCCGGTAACAGGATTGGGTCAATTTTTAGCCTCTGTAGTGATGATTATAGGTTATGGTGTAATTGCAGTTCCGACGAGTATTGTAACGATGGAAATGAATAAAGCTGCTAAAATGAAAGATGAAATTCCTACAAATACAGAAAGATGTCGTAATTGTGGAGATGATTATCATCTTGATGGTGCCATTTACTGCAAAACATGTGGACACAAGCTCAATGAGTAATTTATTGTTTATCTAAATTGATGTATCGATTGTTATCGATATGATTTACATGTTCATAGTTTTTTCGTGTAATTAATTGACATATTCAATTCGTACCCAACCAGCATCAGAATAACATTGATGTACACAAAAATCATCATAATCATAACCAATCCAAGTGAGCCGTACAACAAATTTATATTGGTAAAATAACTCAGATACGAATTAAACCCAATTACTGTTAATAAGAATAAAACAGAAGTCAATATTGCACCAGGTAAAACTGTACTACGTGATTTTTTATGATTGGGTCCAAAATAATACAGCATACACATCGAAACAAAATAGAAGATAAATACCGTAAAATAATTAATCAAATACGAAAATTGTCCTAATTTACTTAAGAATGAAACATTACTCAAAATATTTCCAAATAATAGATGTTGAGTACGATAAAAATACTTGTAACACAATAAACACTGTAAAAAATAAGGTTAGGACAATGGAAATCAACCTCGATTTCGAATTCTTACGTTTCACATACACATCTTGGTAAGGACACATTAAAACCATTGATAATCCCTTGTATGCCATTTGAGGACATAAAAATAGTTACCAAAATCAAGAAATAATTTACCTTTCGTTTCCCTTGCAATGCAGTCGTTTTATCAATATACGAAATCACTTCGTTGCTCACATGTTTTGGTAAAAGTTGAGGAAGAAGCTGCGTAAACAAAAGGTTTTTTATCTCCTGATAATAAACCAAATGAGGCAGAACACTAAACAAAAAAAGAAGAAAAGGGAACATACTAAAAAATAATATCCACGAAACTGCTGCCGAACGCAACGGAAAATTACCTTTTCATGACACGAATCCAAAAAAACCTTTAAGAAATCATACACAGTAATACCTGTCTTTTTATTCATCATCTTTGTTTTCGACCAATCTCGAAAAATAAATTTATTCCTGTATATGTTTTAAAATCTTGTAGAATGCGCATATTTTTGTCCTAATAAATAATTTTGAATGAATATTACGACCATTTGTATCGGTAAAACAGACGAAAAAGCTATCGAAATGCTTTTACAAAAGTATGAAAATCGATTGCCTTCGCATATTAATTATCAAAGAATTGAAATTCCTGACATCAAAAATCGTAAAAATTTGTCCGAAATTCAACAAAAACAAAAAGAAGCTGAAACACATTTTAAGTAAAATCGTAAATACTGATTTTGTCATTATCTTGGATGAAAAAGGAAAACAGCCCACTTCAAAACAATTTGCAGATGACATTCAGAATTACATGAATCAATCGGTAAAAAATCTGGTTTTTGTTATTGGAGGTCCTTATGGCTTTGATGAATCCGTTTACAACCGCGGGAACAAAAAAAATGTCCTTATCCAATATGACATTTACTCATCAAATGGTTCGCTTATTTTTAACAGAACAAATTTATAGAGGATTTAGTATCTTGCAGGGAAAACCTTATCACCATGAATAACTCATCCCCCTTTAAAGAACTACCACAACCCGAAAAGTTGAGTTTTGGAATTGGTAAAGCACTTCTTTATAGTGCAGTTGCGGTTATGATTATGCAATTCGCAGGGCGGAATAGTTTCTTTGCCGGCTTTATTCTATAAACCATTGAATCATCTTCTTCTTCCGTTAGGTTTTTTAACCGGAACTGTTTGCGCAATCATTATTTTATTGGTATTGACACAAACAAAATTTGCATCCATTATACAATCCATCCAACATCCATTTACAATTATTCAACTCATCTTATCCATTGCTTGCTGGATTTTTCTTTTGCCTTTAGCCGAAGTTTTCACAAGCTTAATTCCTACAGCAGGTCCTTTGGAAGAAATTTATAAAATCTTTCAGAATTCTTTTCGAAATGATGTTAGATTATAAAGTTGCAGGTTTCATAATGGTTTTGTATTTTGGCACCTGTTTTCGAAGAAATTATTTTCAGAGGAATTATTCTGAAAGGCATGTTGAATTTCAATATAAAACCAACGATAGCCATCTTAATCAATGGTTTTGTTTTTGGTTGCGCCCACATGAATCCCTGGCAATTTATTGGTGCCGGAATTTTAGGAATTATTTTCGGAATTGTATACTACCGTACGAAATCGTTGTTTTTGCCCATCTTATTACATTTTCTAAATAATACCCTTTCTTATTCGTTAATGCTGATGCAAGGCGGAATGGAAGGAGATGTTTTTGCCCAAAGAAATTATGTTTTAATTGGAGGAATGACACTTTTAGGAATTTTATCGATTTTTTTATTTAATCAAGACAACAAAACAAAAAACAATATAAAATGGAATTAATATTTGCCACACATAACAACAATAAAGTAAAAGAAGTCAAAAAGATGCTGCCTTCTTATTTGTCCATGAAATCTTTAACTGATATTCATTTCTTTGATGAGATTGAAGAAACAGGAGAAACTTTCGAAGAAAATGCGCAATTAAAAGCGAAAATTATTTTCGAAAAAACAGGAAAAAATATCTTTGCAGATGATTCCGGATTAGTTATCGAAGCATTGAATGGTGCTCCCGGAGTCTATTCTCACCGTTATGCCGGAACAGGGAGAGATGAAGATAATATTGCCAAAGCATTAAAAGAATTAGAAGGAAAAACGAATCGAAAAGCATACTTTATTTCTGTTTTCTGTTTAATTTTAAATGAAAAAGAATATTTTTTCGAAGGCCGGGTAAACGGAACTATTGCAACTGAAATTTTAGGTGATAATGGATTTGGCTACGATCCGATTTTTATTCCTGATGGTCACACAAAATCATTTGCTCAAATGACAGCTGAAGAAAAAAATACCATCAGCCATCGAGGAAAAGCCGTCGAAAAATTAAACGAATTTTTAACTAATCTAAACGTAAATTGAGTTTACAACTAACAATATTAGGATTTAATTCGGCTTTACCAACAGCTTTTACGCATCCTACTGCACAATTATTAAATATTGCCGAACGACATTTTTTAATTGATTGCGGAGAAGGAACACAAGTTCAACTGCGAAAAGCCAAGGCCAAGTTCAACCGAATTAATCATATTTTCATCTCGCATTTACATGGTGATCATGTTTTTGGATTAATTGGTTTAATTTCTACTTTTCAGTTACTTGGCCGCGATACTCCTTTGCATATCCATGGTCCAAAAGGGATTGACGAATTTATCTCCACGCAATTGCGCTTAACAGAATCGAATAATTCGTTCGAAATTATCTTCAACGAACTGCATACAAAAGAATCTGTATTGGTTTTTGAAGATGATAAGGTTGAGGTATATTCTATTCCGCTCAATCACCGTGTTTATACAAATGGCTATCTTTTTCGGGAAAAACCAAAACCTCGAAAACTGAACATGGACACGATTGTAGAATTTCCGGAAATTGAAATTTGTGATTATCAGAATTTGAAAAATGGAAAAGACTTTACATTAGAATCGGGGAAAATAATTCCGAATGATTATTTAACGTTTGAGGCGCAAAAATCATTAAGTTATGCTTTTTTGTTCAGACACAAAATATAAACCGGACATAGTCCCTATTATCAAAAATGTAGATGTCTTGTACCACGAATCTACTTTTTTACATGAATTGAAAGATTTGGCTGTTTACACAGGACATACAACTGCAAAGGAAGCTGCTTTGATTGCCAAACAAGCAAATGTTAAAAAATTAATTTTAGGACATTTCTCTAATCGTTACCATGATTACAAACCGTTATTAATTGAAGCGCAACAAGAATTTCCTCATACTGTTTTACCTGAATTACTTAAAACAATTAAAATAGAAAGCATATAATTCATCTAACTAAAAAAATCCTCTAAACAGAGGATTTTTTTAGTTAAGAGATGACTTCTATTAAGCTTCCTTTTTCTTCATCTTTCGTGACTTGTAGTGCGACAGGAATTCGATCTTTCAATTCATCTACATGGGAAATAATACCGACAATTCTATTTTCTTTTTTGTAATCCCATCAAGGTTTCAAAAAACTATATTCACTGCATCTGCATCCTGTGTTCCAAAACCTTCATCAATAAAAAAGAAATTCTTTTCCGATTTTGCATTTGTTTGCACACTTTCAGCCAATGCTAAAGCTAAACTTAACGAAACTTGAAAAGCCTGCCCTCCTGAAAGTGTTTTCACACTACGACTTTTTCCTTCATTCAAATAATCTACAATCTCAAATTCGTTGTTCTCATTTATTTGCAGGCTCAATTGATTTCTTGTCATTCGGTGAAAACGAACATTCGCATTATCACACAAACTGTTTCAAATAAATAGACGAAACATATTGCACAAAGCCAGCAGAATTAAACAAATTCCGCATCGTTTGCAAATTAGTTGCTCGTTTCTGTAATTTATCCAATTCGAGTAACAACTCTTTTTTCTCTGCAAAAGATTTTGCCAACCGTTCTATTTCAGTTTTTGTTTTTGTTGCAGTTTCTGTTGCTTCTTTCAACTGCTGAGTAACCACAACTAATTTTTCTTCTTGCTTCTGAAAAACAATTTCATCAAAAGAAACCTTATTTAATTTTTGCTCCAATTCTTTGATTGAACTTTTCAAGGTCTCAAACAAAACTCTAAAGTCATCCAATTCTTTTCTGATTTGCATCACATTCAATTGCTGATTCAAAACCTGCTGAACCTCTTCTGTAGATTGAATCTGATGATGTGTTAACCCATGTTCAATTTCAATTTGATTTTGCTTTAATTCATCATTCAACTCATTGATTTGCTTCTCTACCGATTCGATCGTTGTTTTTTGAGAAGCGAATGCCGGAGTCAGTTTATTTAAAATTTCGGTTAATCGAATATAATCTTGTTCAATTTTTGAGTTATTAGCATTTAAATCTATTAATTTCTGCTGAACACTTTCGATTGTTTCTTTCTGAAACTCCTCAAACTTTAACACTTTTAAATTCAATTGATTTTGCCTAATTTGAGAAGCTTTTTCTGTCTCTTCTAACTTAAATTTTTCTAAAGCTTTTTTATATTTATCTAAATCCTGACGCTCTCTTACTACTGATTCCCGGTGCGTTACAATCTCTTTATTTTTATCGGAAATTGTTTGTTCTAACAAAATAGTTTGATTCTTTTTCTCTTCAAACAACTCAAAATTTTCCGCCTCAAAATCTTTCCAGACAAATAAATTCAAACTGTTCTTTTACTTGTATTTTCAATTCATTCAGAACCTGAATTTCGTGTTCATTTTGTTTTTCTATAAATTGCTTTTGGTCAATTACTTTTTGAACTTCATATTGGTTTTTCTGAAGTAAGCTCGCTTTTTCCTCAACCTCTTTTAATTCTTCATTGATTGCATTGATATTTGATGTAACATCATCTACCTCAACAATATTCGGATGTTCAAAAGCGCCGCAAAGCGGACATGCTTCCCCATCATGCAAATTATGTGTATACTGCGCTAACTTTTGTTGAAGCTCTAGATCAGTTTTTTGTTTTTCGAGTGATTGCCTGGTTGATTTTAAAACGTCAAATGCTGTATTAAATTTATTTTCAAAAGTGGAAATCTCAATTTCAATTTTCTTTCAATTGATCATTGAAAAACATTGATTTGATTTTGCTGTTCAAGTATTTTAGTTTGTTGTTTTTGAACTAATTGTTTTAAATTTTGAGAGTAAACAAACCAATTTCCAACTTCTATCAACGTTTGTGAATCGATTTTCGATTGAGATAAAATCGTTATTTCTTTTTCCAAAGATTTGATTGAATCTTCTATTTTTTGTTCATTTTCCTGAACTTCTTCAACTTTCTTTACTCCTTTAAATGTCCGTTCTTTTAGTTGTTCAATTTCATGAGAAAAAGTCAAAATCTGAAGAATCAATTCTAAATCAGCTTCTTCTTTTCGTTTCGTTGGTAAAGCTTCATATGCATTTTTTAATCTTTCAATCTGATTTGAAACTTCTTGCATTTGATTTTCCAGTAAAGTCAATTGTTTATACTGGACATCTAACGAAGTTGTTTTTCCGTTGATTTGATTTTCAAGTTTAGCTTGATTTTCCAGTAATCGATGAAAATCATTAAAAATCAATTCATATCTTTCCATTTCAGCTTTTTGCCGATCCATCTCAATTTTCTGAACAGAAACTTTTTCAAACTCGATTTTCTTTTTTTTCAAATGCTCAAAATCAGATTTCAACGCTTTTAATCGTTGAAACGATTCATTGATTTGGTTGTATTCATCTTGAATTTGATTGGTTATGTTCATATGCTGAGCTAACTCCTCTTCAAGTTGTTTTATTTTTTCTTCCGAAACTTCTTCAAAACCAGATAATTTTCCTTGCAACTGATTTAGATTGGTCAGGTTTTGAGTATTGAGAACCGCCACTTTATCTTGCAAATCGTAACGATGAAGTCCGAAAATTTCCTTCATCATTTGCGTTCTTGCTGTGGGTTTTAATTCAATAAATTCTTTGAATTGTCCTTGAGGAATAATAATTGTTCTCCTGAAGTTCTCTGAACTTAGTCCTAAAATTGGTTCTACATCTGAACTTTCTTGTGGTATCCAATCGTTTTCAAACCGGTATAAAACCACACCGGAATTTACAATTTTCTCAAAATTCTTTCCGTTCCTTTTATACTCTCTTGTTATTTTAAACAATTGCTCTTCTGCGTTGAGAAATTCAAATTCAATAAACAATTTATTGGATTTCAAATTCATCATATTATAAGCAAAGTTTGTAGCGCCTAGACGATCAGAGTTTCCGTACAGAGCAAATGTAATCGCTTCTAAAATAGATGATTTTCCAGAACCAACATTTCCAAAAATACCAAACAATCCTGCACTTGTTAAATCTGTAAAGTCTATTGTTTGACGTTCTTGGTACGAATAAAGTCCTTCTATGGTTAATTTTACTGGAATCATTTTTTTGATTTAATTATTAAAAATAAATTAGAAAGAGTGAAAGATTTCTCGACAAGCTCGAAATGACAATTGTATTTCATCTTAAATTCATGGATTATCTACAGACATAATAATTATGTGTTCCCCTTAGTTTCATGATTAAAATTCGTCATCCTGATATAGAGTGTTAACGAAATGAAGAATCTTACTTATTCAATAACCTGACACTAATGGATCAGTTATTCAAAATTTCATTAAACAACTCTTTAAGTGCTTCATTTGGTTCTTGATTTCCATTTTTGGATTTAAAATAATCGACAAACAACTCTTTCATATCTTTTGTTTGATCTGCAAATTTGTATTCGACTGCTTCAATCTCTTGATTCTTCACTTTTGGAATCAAATGAACAATTCCGGAATGAGCTTGATAAATTAATTTACGGTCTTCTGCTTTCAAAAAAGATTCGCTTTCTAAAGTTAGTTCAACCAATGCATTTTTGGTTGTCATTTAACCATTCAAGAGCTTTATCTACCGAATCGAACGTTTTACGAATTAATGGTTTTCCGTTTTTCAATTCGATTTTATTGTAAGCTACCTTTTGATTTGGTTGTGCATCTACAATCGAAACATATTTGGTTTGTCCCGCTTCCGAAAAACTATAACACAAAGGGGAAGAGCTGTAAACAACAGGTTTTTCCTCAGTTCCAATATTTCTAAAACCATGAAGATGTCCTAAAGCAGTATATTGAATTTGAGATGGAATCGCTTCAGAAAAAACCAGATCAGCATTTCCTATTTTAATTGGTTTTTCTCCTTCTGGCTCTTCTAAAATTTCTTCTCCTTTTTTGTTCATATACAAATGAGCCATCAATAGGTTAATACCGGATTCATCACAATATTCATCTGCATTATTTTTCCAATTCGCTGCCAGTATCTCATTCAAAGCATCTTCTTTTTTTTCACCTAAATACTGTTTCAAACGGGTTTCATTTGCATAGGCTGTATGTAAAATTCGAATCGGAAAATCAAATGAATTCAATTTCAGTTCAATCATTCCTTCAACTGACTTTATCAATTGAAAACCTGTTACTTCAAATTCCTGAACTTTTGCATTTGGGTATCCAATCAAAATAATTCCGCATTCGCGCGCCAAAGGATCCGGTGCGTCAATTAGACTTGGAGAATCATGATTTCCTGAAATCGCTATAACCGGACGTTTTCCATTGTCGGAAAGTCGTTTCAATGTTTTATAAAACAATTCTACAGCTTCTACACTTGGGTTGAAATTATCAAACAAATCACCTGCAATAAGTACCAGATCTACTTGTTGCTCGTTCGCTATTTCGACAATTTCATTCATCACTAAAATTTGTTCTTCTAAACGTGAAAAACTATCCAATTTTTTACCCAAATGCCAATCGGCTGTATGTAGAATTCTCATTATTTAATCTTCCTTTCCTGAATTATTTTTCGCATTAAATTGCTTACTAATCTCTTTCAAACGAGCCTTTCGTTCAGCTTCGGCATCTTTTACTTTTTTACGTTTTTGTGCTTTTTTAGCTTTTACAGCCTTTTTATTTGCTTCTGTATTTCTACTCATTTTTTCAATTTCTAAATAAAATCAATGCCGTAAAGTTAACTCAAATCATAAAGAAGTGTGAATTTTTTGTCCAACTAAATTGAATTTATTAACTTGGTTAGAAAGTAATCGAATTTATTAATTTTAAAACATTTTGAATGGGAAAAGGTGATAAAAAATCGAGAAGAGGAAAAATTGTAAATGGCTCTTATGGTGTAAAACGTCCACGTAAAAAATATTATTATGAGGATGAGGTGGTACAAGAGAAGCCTGCTAAAAAAAGCTAAAAATGTAATTTTTAAAGCTGAAAATCAAAATGATTTTCAGCTTTTTTAATGCTTGCATTTTTTCAACTTTTTCACATCCTGAAGCTTTAAATTAAAGAATTTATTATACGAGGGATCAGCCATACTTTCTTCAAATACTTGGTTGTTTTTTAAATCAATGGTAAACCAATTCGCATTATAGTCCCGCTCCGGATAATGTTGAACTAACACAAATCGATAGATTCCTTTTTCCGCTTCAACAGGTTGCAAGCCATAATTTGTTCCTCCGTTTTCTTTGATCAATTCGTCCCAGTCTTTTGTCAATTCTTTTATATAGTCTGAATTATACAAAGCTGCTGCTGCAATTTTTTCACATGCTGAAATAGATTGAGCGCTGCTTGAAAACGATGCCAATAGAATAACGAATAAAATATATTGTTTCATTTTTTTAAATTATTTTGCGTTGTTTTATCTCTTTGAGTAATGATAATGCTTTTTTCTGAATGGATAAGGGTAATTTATTAAAATGTTCATCCTTTTCAATTCTATATTTGTCTTCCGGTTGAAATGGAATCCACGCTGTTACTTTAGCTTTCGTAATTTTTTTTCCTTTTTTGGTGTATACAATTACTTTCAAAGGTTTTTCATCCAATCCGTCTGAATCCATAAAATACGTCAGATAAAATTCCGGATTCCCATCTTTATCCTTGTCCTCAACCAGACAATAATCGAGTAAATAATTTGGTTGGGATAAAATTCCTGCAAAATCTTTAAACGTTATTTGTTCTAACAAACCTCCGTGGTCTTCCAAATAAATTCCTGAATACAAATCATATGCGTTGTCTGTTATAGCACCTTTCATTGTTGATTTATTTTGATTGAGGTACCATAAATAACTTCCTGTTTTTGGCGAAAAATAATTCACAATCAAAACAGGCGTTCCATGAACAGGATTTCCTGTGTCTTCTATTGTCTTCCTCAAATTGCTGATCTTTTGGTGTATATCTAGAAATTTTAGCCTGACCAAAACTCATATTCGAAAGAATAAAAATGAAGATAAAAGAATAAAAAGCTGAACATTTCATAAAGTATAAATGAGTAGAAAAAGTTATTTTACATCTCTAAATTAATCAAAAAAAATAAATAAAATCCTACTTATTTTTTTGATTAAACTTCGTTATTTATCAATTATGTTTTAGCTTTGATGCCACATAATTAGTAGGCTTAAGTAGTATGAAACATAATGATTTGGAAATTAACCGTTTGATCGAACGGTTAGAATCTTTAGGAATTTTGGTCGAGAAAATTGAGAGTTCAGGTTTTGGTAATATGTTGAATTTTAAAATGACTTATCAGATTCCAGATGAAAATATATCTCATACCATACACTTCAAACGATATGATATTCAAGATGTTTTTTTACATTTTAAAAATACGTTCAATCGAAATTAAAAAAGGTTATTTACATTGTAAATAACCTTTTTTAATTTCGATTTTTAGAATAAATTATATCCAAAAATAAGTGAAAGATTATTGTATTTATTCTCTATATTATCTCTTCTTTTCAGATCAGTAATGTATCTTATTTCTCCTGTGAACTTATTAAAAGTATACCCTATTCCAGCTCCAAAATTGAATCCTTTTCCTATCCTCATTTCAGAAATTAATGCCTCATTTCTTTCAAATCTTAATGTTGAATTAAAAGAAAAAACCGGTACAAACATTCCATTAATAAATAATTTTGATTGACGATCGAAAAAGAATGAATGTCTGATCCCTATGGGAACATCAATCGATTTATAATCAAGTATCCATTTCGATTTTATATCCGTAATAGGAGCTATACTTTCAGATTCTGATTTATAGCTTAAAAAGTTCGGTTCTACAATGATACTCCATTTATTGTTTATTAAATGGTAGAATTAATTCTAATTCCAACCCTATACCAAAACTAGCACTTCTATCCAATTAGTTGTTTTATCATCCAATGAGTTTGTTCCAATTGTTAATTGATTTAAATTAAGTCTTGGTCGAATATTCATGTGTAATTTTATATCGCTCATCTTTGATCTGTCTACAAAAGACACTTCAGCCTCATGACATTGATTAATTTTTTCAAATAAATCAATCAGTCTTTTATCCGTATAACTTACTTTCAATAATAGCGATTTTGTTATTGCAGGACATTTAAAATGAGTTAGAATTTGAGTTCTATAAAAATAATTGTAATCAATTTTATCCTCTGTCGGCGCATACATTTTATAAATCAATTGCTCAATCTTTGGATTTTCTAAGCTGTTAAAAAAATACCGGATCATTTCTCCTTTTTGATACTTATATAAATTGGCATTACCTTTTACTAATTGTCTCAAAAACAACGTTTCTTCTTTAAATTCAGGATTAATAATTACACTTAAAGATCGGATATCTTCACTCGAGTAATCAATTAAAACTTTAGACGTTTTATAAATCATCTTATTCGTAATACCAAATTCACTGACATCATGAGTTGTTGCAGTTTCTATTTTAGAATTTTCACCTAATTTGTATTCAAAAGATTTAGGATTATTTAACCAATCTACATTTTTTATTAGGACTTCTTTTCTTTGGTTGTGATGATCAAGAATATATCCCGGTTCAAATCTTATCTGGGCGTAAATATTAAGTACAGGCAAGAATAATAAAATAGTTTTTAAAAACTTCGTAAGCATTTTTTATTTTTTTGCAAAAATAAGGAAAACACTTCATTTCCATACACTACTTATACTTTATTGTAATTTTATATTTAAGAACTCACCTTAGCTACATTTTCTTGATCTCCTCCATACGTCTATGATACAATTCTTTGTATTTTTTATAATTCTCTTGAATTAAAGTAGATTTAGATTGTTCTACTTTTTCGCCAAAGAGTTTATAGTACTTAGATGCATTTTTGATATCTTTTTTATTAAAGTACAATTCACCTAAACTATCATACAAATTCACATCATTCGGGTATTTTTTTATACCAATTTGAAGTATACGAATACCTTCATCTATTCTGTCATCATAAAATAAGTTATAGCCTATTTGATTAATTTTAGAAGAATTTATCCAATTATTTTTCTCAATATAATCAATAATTTGATGAATTGAATTATTGTTATTATAGTATTCTCTTAACCCTTGAAGCATCCCGTTTGGAAAAGATGAAAAGTGACTTTCTTTTGGATAAGCTTCGTGTTTAAAAACCAGATTCGAACTATTTTTAGTTGATAAAACGTTTATAATATTTGTAAAAGCAAAATCCCAACCTTTAAAATTAGTTGCTTCACTTTCATTGGCCTGGCTGATAAAAATAAATTTCTTTGATTTCAATTGATCAAAATTGAAATGTTTAAACTCCCCTACCAAACGTTCTTTATCAAAAGCAAAATTTGGAGAAACAGCAATATAATCTGTAAATAATGCAGGATTCTTCAACAAAGAGTATAAAATTAGCGTTCCTCCATTTGAATGCCCAATCGCTAATCTATTTTTAGTTAGAGCATATTTTTTTTCTAAATTCGGAAATAATTCTTTGTCCATAAATTCAATTACCTTATCTGCATTCCCAATGTAAGGACTCCTTCTTTTTAACTCTACTGTGTCATTTGCCATTGGTAGCAAATCGTTATTTCTGTTGTACTCATTTTCAACATAAGGCGATACAACTCCTACAATAATACTTTCTCTGTAATTTAATTCGTCTCGAAAAGGAATGGATGATTGCACAAGGTCCAAAAACGTTTGATATTGAGCATCAAAAAACAACTATGACGTCATATTTTTCGTTTGCGTCCATTTCCTCAGGCGTATACAGCCATATTTCCCTGTCCTGATTAAGTATAGTTGAGTGAATCGATATTTTCTCTTTATTTTGAGAAAATAAAAAACTCGAGGCAAGCATAGTTAAGAATAATACGTAGTTTTTCATCTTGTTTTTTTCTCAAATTTATCCCCTTTTAAGCAACAATAATTGGTAATTTGGGACATTACACTTTAAAATTCCAATAAATATCTTCTTCGCTTAATTTTTCAATATTTCTGAATAGTTTTTTGGGAGAAGCTCCTGTAATAGATTTAAAGTGATGGATGTATTCAGATTGATCATAATAATGGTAAAAATAAGACAAATCGGTAAAATTAATCGCTTTATTTTCTTGCATATAATGATTAAAAGCACGTCTAAACTTCACCACTTTCAAATATTGTTTAGGTGTTACAGCAAAATTTTTCTGAAATTTTCGTTGTAATGTTTTAGTTGATAAACCGAATTTTTGTGATAATTGATTGATGTTAGTTTCATCTAAACCATCTATAACTTCATCCATAATCTGAATAAATTTCTCATCCTCAAACGCATGAAATAATTCTGAAAATAATTGATCCAAGCCTTTCACTCTTTTTTCAATATTTTTATCAAACAGTTTGTCCAAATCAGTTTTCAATAAATCCTGAAAGTATTCGGAACGTTTTTTTTCTGTTAATTTCAATATAAAATCCACAGAATCTTTTATAAAATACTGCAATCCTAAAGGTTTAAAAACGATTCCTATTTTGTCGTATGGAGCGATTAAATTTACCAGAAAATAATCCTTTATGATCCCTGAATAAAGAAAGAAATATTGATCTTCACAAGGATAAGTCGTAGAGAGTTTTTCGTTGGAAAAATCAACCAATGAATTTTTGTAAATGGTTAAAGCATTTTCAACATTTGAATAATAGATAAACCGATTTTCATCTCCTGAAATCGTATTTTGATGAAAATAGTAATAGGAAATATACTTTTTAAGCCAAGATTTCTTGGGCTGATGCGTTACAAATATTTTCGACATAAAAAAAATTCCAACATATGTTGGAATTAAAGTTATAATAAATTCTAAATCTGCTGATACATAAAGTTCTCACCAAGATAAACACGGCGAACATCTTCGTCATTTGCTAATTCTTCGGGTGAGCCTTCTTTAAGAATTTTACCTTCGAACATGATATAGGTTTTGTCTGTAATAGCCAATGTTTGCGAAACATTGTGATCGGTAATCAAAATTCCAATATTCTTTTCCTTTAAAGAACGGACAATCTTCTGAATATCCTCCACAGCAATCGGGTCAACTCCTGCAAAAGGTTCATCTAATAAGATAAAATTAGGCTCTGTTGCCAAACAACGCGCAATCTCGCAACGGCGGCGTTCCCCTCCTGAAAGCAGATCTCCACGATTTTTACGTACATGCTCTAATGAAAATTCTTCTATTAAAGCATCTGTTCGCATTTGTTGTTCTTTTTTTGAATATTTAGTGAATTGTAAAACTGATTTGATATTATCTTCTACAGAAAGTTTACGGAAAATGGAAGCTTCTTGAGCCAAATACCCAATACCTTTTTGTGCACGTTTGTACATCGCATCACTTGTGATATCTTGCTTATCCAAAAAAACTTTCCCTTGTGTCGCTTTTACCAAACCAACAATCATATAAAAAGAAGTTGTTTTACCGGCACCGTTTGGTCCTAATAATCCAATAATTTCTCCTTGCTCTACTTGAAAAGACACATTTTTTACAACATGTTTTTTACCGTAATCTTTTACTAAATTTTGACCTTTTAATACAATTCCCATATCGATTCAAAGATAGAATTTTTGTTATTTAATCGAGTTAATTATATCATATTTTGTGATAATATGATATTTCCCGTTTTCTAATTCTATTAAAACGGCTTGATTATCTTTCGTAATTAACTTCGAAACTTCTTCGATTGAAGTTCCTGCTTTTACGATTGGATAAGGTTTACCCATGATTTCATGAACAGGTTTCTCGGCTACATTTCTATCTTCTAAAAATGCCTGGAATAAATCCGATTCATCCAAAGACCCTACAATTCCTGTTACGTCCATCACCGGAATCTGAGAAATTTTGAAACGACGCATACGATCAATCGCATGAGCGGCTAATTCCTCTGTACGAACTGTTACCAAAGGTTTGTCAACATGTTCTTTGATTAAATCTACAGCTGTTTTGATTTCTTCATCTAGATATCCTCTATCGCGCATCCAATCATCATTAAAAATTTTCCCAACATAACGAGAACCAGAATCATGGAACAAAACAACTACAACATCATCCGGTCCAAATTCATCTTTCATTTGCAACAATCCTTTGATTGCAGATCCAGAAGACATTCCGACAAACAAACCTTCTTCTAAAGCTAAACGTCGCGTATAAACTGCTGCATCCTTGTCTGTCACCTTTGTAAATCCGTCAATTAAATCAAAATTTACATTTTTTGGTAAAATATCTTCCCCTATTCCTTCTGTTACGTAAGAATATACTTCGTTCTCATCGAAAATACCTGTTTCTTTGTATTTCTTAAAAACTGAACCATACGTATCTACTCCCCAAATTTTTACATTTGGATTTTTCTCTTTCAAATATTTAGCTACACCGGAAATCGTTCCTCCTGTTCCTACTCCCACTACAAAATGAGTTACTTTTCCTTCTGTTTGTTCCCAAATTTCAGGTCCTGTTTGCTCATAATTTGCTTGTGTATTTGATGGATTATCATACTGATTAACGTACCATCCATTTGGCGTTTCTTCTGCCAAACGTTTTGAAACTGAATAATAAGAACGAGGATCATCTGGTTCAACATCTGTAGGGCAAACCACTACTTTCGCACCAACAGCACGCAAAATATCCATTTTCTCTTTCGATTGCTTGTCAGTAATGACACAAATTAATTTGTACCCTTTTATAACCGCAGCTAAAGCCAATCCCATTCCGGTATTTCCTGAAGTGCCTTCGATAATTGTACCACCAGGAACCAAACGACCATCTTTTTCAGCATCTTCTACCATTTTTAATGCCATACGGTCTTTACATGAATGACCTGGATTAAAATATTCAACTTTTGCTAAAACTGTACATGGTAAATCCTTTGTAATATGATTAATCTTAACCAAAGGAGTATTTCCTATCGTTTCTAATATATTATTTGCGTATTTCATTTTTTTCTAACTTTTAAATTAAATGATTAAATTTTATCTAAAATTAATTGCTTTTGCTGGTGTAATTTTAGAGATCATATACGATGGCAAAAGTAATACAATTGCACAAACTAATAAAGCTCCTGCATTTAATAAAAGAATTGTACCAAAGTCTAAATAAACCGGAGCAGTTGATAAATAATAATTTTCCGGCGGAAGCTTAATAATTCCGAAATATTTTTGTACAAATAACAAACCTAATCCAATTGCATTTCCTGCAATTAACCCCGGCAACATGATAAATAATGCGTAATTGATGAATAATTTTCGGATTCGCCAATTTGTTGCACCAAATGCTTTTAGGATTCCGATCGAATGCGTCCGTTCTAAAATTAATATTAACAAAACCATCACCATATTAATTATCACCACGAAGAGCATGATGAAAACAATGATGACGATATTTTTATCAAAAATTGAAATCCAATCATTAATCTGTGCAAAAGAAGCAGTAGCTGATTCTGCATATAAATTATACGGGATATTCTCTTGTACACGTTTTGCTACAGGATCGATATGTTCCACATCGTTGACAAATAATTCGAAACCTCCAACCGTTGTCGAATCCCATCGATTCAAGCGTTGCACATGTTTGATATCACCAAACATGATTTGATCGTCAAAGTTTTTAATATCTGTTTTAAACAATCCTGAAATTGTAAATCGGCGGTAAATTGGTTTTGCATCTTCCTGTATAAAATACATGACAAACGAACTGTCAACATCCAATTTCATTTCGTCTGCGATTTTTTTGGATAATAAAACCTCATCCATAATCGAATCTTTATTAATCCGAGGAAAATGTCCTTTTACCATAAATTTTTCAAAACGAACTGAATCATAATCCGCCCCTACTCCTTTGAAAACAACCCCGCTAAAATTTTCTTTTGTTCGAATAACACCACTTTTATTTGCAATCGCCTGTACATGTTCAATCTCCGGAATCTCTTTAAACCTCGGGTAAAACTTTTGATGGAGTGACAGCGAATCCGAATTCAAGGATGTATTGCTGTTATAATTTCGAATGGTAATGTGTCCATTAAAATCCGCTAACTTTTCTTTGATTGCTTTTCTTGCTCCAACCCCTGTAGAAATTGTCACCAAAGACACAATCAGCCCTAATGCCACTGCAATTTGACCAACGCGAATAATAATACTCGATAAGTTATTTTTCGTATTTTTACCAAGCGCAATTTTTTTTGAAAACCACCAAGAAAAACTCAAACTATATATTTTTTATTAAGATTAAAACTAACTTTAGGCTTTATTTTTCGCCTAAATTCAAATGATTCAAAACGAAATGAAAAACTTTGTCAAATATACATCAATTGGTTTACTTAGTTCAGTTATTTTTTTAGGGTTTTCAATCAACCTTTCAGCTCAAAATGACACATCTGAAACACACGAAACTCAGTCTAAAATAATTGTCGGAGCAGAAAACACAACCAATTATCTTTCAAAATTAAAAGGAAAAAAAATTGGTTTAATTTCTAATCAAACAGGAATAGCTACGGTTAACGGGATAACAATGCATACAGTTGATTTATTCTTGAAAAACAACCTCAATGTGGTAAAACTTTATTCTCCTGAACATGGTTTTCGCGGTGATGCTGACGCAGGTGCAAAAGTAAAATCCGGTGTTGATACAAAAACCGGATTACCTATTATTTCACTTTATGGAGATAACAAAAAACCAAAAGCAAACCAGATTTCTGATGTAGACATTCTCGTTTTCGATATGCAAGATGTCGGAGCGCGCTTTTACACTTATATTTCAACCTTACACTATGTCATGGAAGCTGCTGCAGAAAATGGAAAAAAAGTGATTGTGTTGGATCGACCGAACCCCAACGGGCATTATGTAGATGGACCGGTGATGAAAAATGAATTCAAATCGTTTGTAGGCATGCACAATGTTCCGATTGTGTACGGTATGACAATTGGTGAATATGCACAAATGATAAATGGTGAAGGCTGGCTGGTAAATGGAATTAAAGCTGATTTAGAAGTTATCCCATTGGTTTATTACACCCATCAATCAAGATATAACTTACCTGTAAAACCGTCGCCAAATTTACCAAATGCACATGCCATTAATTTATATCCGAGTACTTGCTTGTTTGAAGGGACAAATGTCAATGAAGGGCGTGGAACGGATATGCAATTTCAGGTTTATGGCTCTCCTTTTCTAAAAAACATGCCGTTTCAATATACGCCGATTTCAAAACCTGGAGCGAGTAATCCTAAATTTAAGGATCAAGTGTGTTTTGGAGAAGATTTATCTGAAGTTCCTTACCAATCTGCAATTAACTTGAAATGGTTAATCAACGCATATAAAAACAATACAAAGCAGCCTTTTTGGACGATGAATGGAAAAAAACTTTGGATTGATCAACTTTCCGGAACAGATGAATTACGCAAGCAAATAGAAACCGGTTTATCAGAAGAAGAGATTAAAGCAACTTGGCAAAAAGAACTGGAAACTTTCAAAACAATAAGAGCAAAGTACCTGATTTATAAAGATTAGATTAATAAAAAACATCCTCTTATCTCATTAGAGGATATTTTTTATATGGATAAAATATTATTCTTTTTCTCCAACAATTGCAGAAATAGCTTCACCTAAATTTTTTACTTTTTCATAAAGAGCTGTAGAACCTTTTTCAAACTCCATTGATATTTTTCCTTCCCGTGCTTTTATTTCAAGATCTTCACCTTCTCTCCAAACAAAATTCTTCCCTTCTGTTTTAGGTTTACCAAATACTTTCTCTATTTCTTTCACTGCATCTTTCGTATAAGGTTTATCAAAAATTGCAGAATAAGAGTAGATTTCGTTGCTATCACTCACACTCACCGAAACACTTGAATGTGTTGTAGCTCCAGATGTTTTAGATTTCGTGTAAGACTTCGCTGTTTGTCCCTGACAAGCTAATGATACCAGTAAAACTGTCCCAATTAAAATTATTTTTTTCATGATTTATTTTTTGATAAATTTCTGAAAAACATACGTTTACATCAGTTAATAAACAGTTAACGAAGGGTTAATGCAAATAGCGCGTTTGAATATGATAAAACTTTAACTAAAATTACACCTTTTTAAAGTCTTGGTTCTATTGATACTTTTGATTAAAAGAATTTCACGATTAAGAAAATTGGTTATTTTTCAGTATATACTTTTAACTGAAAACTTTACTCCAATTCATTTAAAATTTCGATGCTTAAAAATTCACCGGTCATCGAATCAAAACTAAACAGACAGTTTGCTCTTATATATTTATTTGTTAAACGGTTGGGATCTTCATTTTTGATTCGTTGATAATGTTCATCTTTTCGAACTTGAGTTTCATCTGTGATTCTGTTCAAATTAAAAACATTCTTTCCTTCATAAACCTTGCAGACAGGATTTGGAGAAAGAAAAAACTTGATTGAAACAAGTGCGTTTTCAACAATTTTCACTGCTATTCCTTTATTCTTATACAAAATAACTTTTCCTTGTTGAATATTTTGGACTGAAACTTCGGATTCAAATTCAGTTTGAAATAATTGAAACAATTCGTCCTCTTTTGTTGTTCCTATCAATGAAAAATAGTAATCCGGATTAGTCTGAAACAAATTCATCGTATATTTTTGAAATTAAAGTTTATAAAAAAAACCCTTCTAATATAGAAAGGTTTTTTTATTTTATCTCAATTTTAAATCTTAATTTGCTTTCAAATAAACACCATCTGCTTCAAAATTATATTGTAGCTGGGGTTGTGTTATTTTTGCAATTTCCTCTTTAGATTTTCCTGCATCTTCAGCGTAGTGACGTAATTTTTCAACAGAAATTTCACTTACAAAGGCTTTTCCGTGAACAATTACATTCGCTTTTTCTCCATCCAATGGCATAAAAAAACCATAGTCTTTGAAACGTACAAAAGATTGTTCTTCTCCTTTTCCTAAATCAACTTTCATCCAACAACCTTTCTTTTTGCAAACAGATTCAATTGTTGAAACAAATTGTACGTTTTCCAATGAATTTCCTTTTTTCATGTTATCGTACAGTTTTCCAAGCTCATTTTTTGTCAAAGTATTCTTCACATCAAAAGACTCTCCGTATAATTGATACGTCTGTAAATTGTCAATCTTTGCTGTTCCGTTATCTAAAATTTTCGCCTGCGGTTTCGATATTTTTTCGGTCTTCGTTTTATCAGCTTGTTTCGTTTGTGCATTCGTCACCAGCGCAAAACTTGTTAAAGCACAAAAAGTTAGGATATGTTTTTTCATTTAATTTTATTTATTCCAAATTTAAATAATTATTCAATAACAATTTAATGTTTGGATAAGAATTTTGCAATAGCTGAGGAATTTCACTTTCTTTTTTCCATTCAACCGTTTCTATTCCTTCTTCTGTCTGTGGTAAAGGTAATTCAATGCCATCGTAAAAGACTTCGAACCAAAACGTTTCTTTTATGATATATTCTTTCATAAAATAGATATGGAAAGTTGGCATTAAAAATCGTTTCAATTCCAAATTTGTTAGACTGCATTCTTCTTCTATTTCGCGAATTGCTGACTCTTCTTTCGATTCTCCTTTCTCCATTTTACCTTTAGGCAAATCCCATTTTCCAAGTCTAAAAATAAATAAGTAATCATCTTGCGGATTACGAACAATACCACCTGCAGCTTGTATATGCTTGTAATATTTTAAAAACTTCGTCCAAACAGCTTCAATATCTTCACTAAAAATATTAACTAAAGTTGCCGTTTTTGTAGATAATAAATGAAACGATTCATCGAATTGGGCTTCATTTTGAAACAAAACATTTTTTGCTTCGGGATTAGGTTGATTACTGAAAGTTAACAAACTTTCATTAAAAAAAACTTTGTACATTTGAACGATTTGTTACAAATTTATAAAAAACTCACAAGGATATGAAGGTAAATACAAATAAAGTCCGTTTTGCAAAAAGCCAACAAGATGCTTATACTTTTCTATTGGATATGAAGAATTATGAGCAATTGATGCCTGAAGATACAAAATCATTTGAGATTCATGAATCCGGAAAAGGATTTACTGTTGGAGTTGGTGCTTTACCAAAAGTAGGAATGCGTTTGAAAGAAACCATTGAACCCTCGAAAATAATTTTCGAATCTCCAGCCCCTGCTTTTGAATATACATTAAGCATTTCAATTGATGCTGTTGATGATAATTCATCTGATGTCACATTAGATTTTGATGGGAATTTCAATATGATGATCGAGATGATGGCGAAGAAACCATTAACATCTTTCATCGAAACGATTGCAGAAAATTTAGGTAAAATAGGTTAATCCCTATTTTCTAAAAATACGATTTCTAAACTGTTAAATAGGCTTTATTTCTAAAGTAATTTAGCAGTTTTTTTGTCCTTAATTATTTTAAAAATGACGCATTTTTACGCTAAAATAACACTCTTATTCACCTTCTTTTTAATACTGAATGGCAGCCTGTTTGGCCAATATATTAACGTTGACACTTCCTATACTCCAAAAGAATTAGTTAAAGATATTTTTGTGGGAACAAGTTGCATAGATATTGAAGAGAGCTCAATTAAAATTACAGGTTGGAATTTTGATGACGGAGACAAAAGTTATGGTTATTTTGATAAAAGCGCTAGTTCTTTTTCCTTTATCTAAAGGTATTTTATTATCAACAGGTAAACTAAATGATGCGCCGGGTCCAAATAACGGTATTAATAGCGCAGATAACAGTAATTGGAAAGGAGATCTTGATTTAGAAAAAGCTTTAGGTATTTCAAGAACAACAAATGCTACAGTTTTAGAATTTGATTTTATTTCTCACCAAACCAATCAAATTAGTTTTGATTATCTATTTGCATCAGAACAATATTTGAAAAGAAATGACGCAGGCAACTGTGGCTATACAGATGGTTTTGCCTTTTTAATAAAAGAAAACAGGAAGTTCAGAATCTTATACAAATTTAGCTGTAATTCCGGTACAAATACACCGGTTTCTGTCAATACAGTTTACGGAAACGGAGGAAAATGTACAGCAATTAATCCCCAATACTTTGATCAATTTAATCTAGTAAATGCACCGATTAGTTTCAATGGTCAAACCAAAATAATGACCGCACAAACCGGCATAAAAACCGGAGTGAAATATCATCTTAAAATTGTTATTGCAGATCAAGGAAATGGAATGTATGATTCAGGAGTTTTTTTAAAAGCAGGAAGTTTTACAGGTACCAAAAGTCTAGGTCCGGCTATTTCTCTTTGCCCGGCAACATCAGACGTTATAGATGCGACAACTCCAGACTCTACGTATAAATGGTACAAAGACGGAGAAGAAATTATTGGAGAAACGAATGCAAAATTAGTCGTTAGTAGCCCTGGTTATTACGAAGTCGAAATTACACAGAAAAGTGGCTGCATGCTTAAAGGATTTTATGCATGTTTCTTTGCAGCAGGAGCCGGTGATTTCACAAAATATTTTTTTCTATTTGTGATGATGATTTGGATGGAAATGTTCAGGTCAATTTACAAGATTATACTGACAGAATCGTAGAAGATTATTACGCAGCTCATCAAGTTAAATATTTTGAAACAGAGCAGGAAGCAAAAGATAATTTAACAATTGGTATTTCAAGTTTTACTCTTGATCAAACTCAAAATTCTAAAACAATATACATACGGGTTCAAATTGGAAGTTGTACACCTGTGATTAAACCAATCACTTTTTCACTTAATAATTTGAGTCAGGCCAAACCTACTCCGCCCATAGAAATTTGTGATTCAGATTTAAGCAATAGTCAAGAAATCAATCTGTCAGACTATATCAATAGTTTAGTCACAAACCCGGAAGGAATTCCTACATTTTATTTGACAGAAGTTGATGCTAAAAGTAGAAAAAATGCAATCAGTTTTACTCAAATTCTTCGTTCAGACCAAACATTTTGGATGAGATTTAAACAAACAGGTTTATGTGAAAATGTGACATCGGTTCAGTTTATTTTTAAACAACCAAAGTCATCTTCCGTCTTAGTTAATCAAACCATTTGCAAAGGTACTACAACTACTTTAGATGCAGGACCAGGATTTGACTCTTATCGTTGGTTACACAATGGATCAACGTCTTCTTCTATTACAAATGTGACGGCAGGAACTTACCAAGTAGAATTAGGTTTTAACGGTTGTATTTATGTTCAAGAAGTGAATGTTTTAGAATTTGAAGACCCCATTATTACGTCTATCGGTATTCAAGCTTCTACTGTTACGATAAATGTAAGCGGAGGAACTCCTCCTTATCAATACTCTTTAGATGGCGGACCATATCAAAACTCTAATGTATTTACGAATGTTACGTTAGGGAATCATACCGTTTATGTACAATCCGGCGGTTGCACCCCAATATCAATGAATTTCTCATTAATTAAAGTCACTAATTTTATTTCGCCAAACGGAGATGGGATAAATGATATCTTCGATTTATCTGAATTAAAAAATAAAACAAATCCATCCGTTTTGATATTTGATCGTTTTGGAAAAATTATTTTCTCAGGCTCAGAAGCTAATAATTTTATCTGGAACGGAAAACATAATGAAATCAAGCTTCCGACAGGAAGTTATTGGTACAAAATTGAATGGACAGAACCTCATACTACGAAGAAAGTAACCATTACTGAATCTATTTTACTAAAAAATAATTAAGAATGAATGATTGGATCAGTTTTCAAAAAAAAGAGTTGATGATGGAAATCCATTTGGGTGAACAAAACATGGAAGAAGAACTTCTTTTATTTTGGAAAAAAATTAAACTCTCTCCGGAAGTTTGGAAATGCTCAGACGTTATTGAAGAAAATTTCTGGGTTGTAGCCCAATATCAGCATTATATTATTTGGTACAATGATATTGAAGAGGGGTTCAATATTTCTACATTTTCAACTAAACACGAAATCCTAGAATATGGAGCTTCTCGAAATGAACTAAATTTTACCGTTCTTCAATTAAAGACTATTATCCAATAAATAAAAAAAGGAACATCATATGATGTTCCTTTTTTCGTTTTATATCAATATCAAATTATCCCATTGATTTTTCAAAACGTTTACGATCAACTTCTTTTAAGTGAATTTTACGTAAACGGATAAAGTTTGGTGTTACTTCGATACATTCATCAGCTTGGATATATTCCATACATTCTTCCAAAGTCATTTCAGTTTTCGGAGCAATTGCAGTAGAATCATCTTTACCGGCTGCACGAATATTGTTCAATTTTTTCGCCTCAACAACATTTACAACCAAGTCATTGTTACGTGAATGTTCACCAATAATCATTCCTTCATAAACATCTTCTCCAGGGGCGATAAAGAATTTACCTCGATCTTGTAATTTATCAATAGAATAAGGAGTAGAAACACCTTGATCCTTAGAAATAATTACACCTGCTGAACGTCCTGCGATAGCACCTTTGAATGGTTTGTATTCAGAGAATGTGTGTGCCATTACAGCTTCACCTGCAGTAGACGTTAACATTTGAGAACGTAATCCGATTAATCCGCGAGATGGAATTTCGAATTCTAAGTGTTGAATTCCTTCTTTTGCTTCCATTACCAATAAATCACCTTTACGTTGGGTAACTAAATCGATCGCTTTTGAAGAATAGTCATCCGGAACATCAATAACTAATGTTTCGTATGGTTCACATTTTACACCATCAATATCTTTAAAGATTACTTGAGGCTGTCCTACTGTCAACTCGTAACCTTCGCGGCGCATTGTCTCTATCAAAACAGATAAGTGCATAATACCACGTCCGTATACAAGTTGTGTATTAGAATCCGCTGTTGGTTCAACACGTAAAGCTAAGTTACGTTCTAACTCATCTTCTAAACGTTCTACCAAGTGACGAGAAGTAACAAATTTACCATCTTTCCCAAAGAAAGGCGAATTATTAATCCCGAAAGACATGTTCATCGTAGGCTCATCGATATGCATTACCGGTAATGCTTCAGGATTTTCAGGATCTGCAATTGTATCTCCAATCTGGAAACCATCAATCCCGACAACCGCACAAATATCACCAGCTTTTACTTCAGTTGCTTTTACTTTTCCTAAACCGGCAAACGTATATAATTCTTTGATTTTATGTTTTTTGAATGTTCCGTCAGGTTTTGTTAAAGCGATCCAATCACCCTCTTTAACTACTCCACGTGTCACTTTTCCTACAGCAATACGTCCTAAGAATTTAGAATAATCTAAAGATGTAATCTGCATTTGCAATGACCCTTCATAAGCTTCAGGAGCAGGAACATGTTCTAAAATTCCATCCATTAAAGGTGTAATATCTTCTACACGTACATTCTCAGTATTAAACCATCCTTGTTTAGAAGAACCGTAGAATGCAGGGAAATCTAATTGCTCTTCTGTTGCATCCAGGTTAAAGAATAATTCAAATACTTTGTCATAAACCTCATCAGGACGACAGTTTTCTTTATCAACCTTGTTAATTACAACCAATGGTTTCAACCCTAATTCTAATGCTTTCTGCAACACGAAACGAGTCTGAGGCATTGGACCTTCAAAAGCATCTACTAATAAGATAACCCCATCAGCCATTTTCAATACACGCTCAACTTCTCCACCGAAATCCGCGTGACCAGGAGTATCAATAACATTGATTTTTACACCTTTGTATTCTACTGAAGCATTTTTAGAGAAGATTGTAATCCCTCTTTCACGCTCAATATCATTGTTATCCATGATTAACTCACCTGACTCTTGGTTTTCTCTAAAAACGTTAGTTGAGTGAAGAATTTTGTCAACCAATGTAGTTTTACCGTGGTCAACGTGTGCGATAATCGCAATATTTCTAATGTTTTGCATCCTTGAAAATTATGGGTGCAAATTTACGACAAATTTATTTTTTATTACTATACTTTTGATTTTATTTAAATTAAGCAAGAATTAATTTAGAAAAATTTAATATGAATGAATACTTTTTAGTAAAACGCTGATTTATTTGCAGATTGATTAATAAAAAGTAATTCTATCTTACAAAATTAAAGGATGGCTGTACGATTATATAAATTAAAAACAGAATAAGTTTTTCAAGAGATATTTGTTGATGCAAAGCATTGTTTTATAAAAACAATAAACTAAATTAGTACAAATAAAAAACACTTTCACTTAAGCATAAATACCTGTAAACTATAATCAATCAGATAATCATGAAAAAAATGTTACAATCATTCATCCTTTTGTTCTCAATAATTGGGTACTCTCAAAATAACAACGAATTAAAAAATGAAATTGAAAAAATAAAGAATGATATCACCGAATTAAAATCCGAAATTACTTCAGTAAAAGTTCAGAATTTATATTTTAAGAAAGTTTTAGAAATTAATACTCCTGTTATTCAACAAAAAGAAGATGGCAATGAATATAGAATAACCAGAGTTATGGGAAATAGATCAGAAAAAAACATCTCTATTCATTTCTTTATCGAGGTGAAAGATGAAAACAAAACATCCTCTCTTGAAGATTTTTCCCTTGTCGATTTATTAGGAAATGAATATCAAATCGATTTCAATAATTCCTCTTATCCATACCTTAAACTTTCTGTTGACGTTCCTCTGAATATTAAAATAACTTTTAAAGATATCATTGAAGAACCCAAATTGATTAAATTATTTCGATTTAACTCACGCAATGAGCCTGAAAGAAATCCTTTTGATTCGACTAAATCACGGTTAGAATTTAGGGATTTAAATGTTATTTGGGAATAAGTATAAAACGATAATATTATACCCTTTATTATTTAGCTGTGCAATATACATTTGTTAATTCGCTCATTAAAAATCTCCCGTTATATTAACCGGACAGGACCTAATAAAGTATTTTAACCCGGAAACAACACCTCCATCTTTTACTCTGAAAAGTCCGGCAGGTGGTACACTTGTTATTTCTTTTTCTGTTCAGAGCAATCTCTTCCGGAACAGTGATATGTAATTTTAACCTGATTTCGTGCTTTTTTAGGTATTTGTTCTTTTTTGTCATGTCTAAAAAAATTGCTTTTTAAAACAGACGCCCAATCCGCTTTTTTTTCCGGATTATTTACGTTAAATTACGTATAAATGCCTTATCATGAAAAAAAGTTTATCCTACTATCTTACCTTACTTGTAATCAGGCTGAAGGGAGTAAAAAAAACGTTTAGTAAAGACCCGATTGACTACCTAAAATTACGGAAAGAAGATATTCATTTTCCAGGAAGTAGATTTTTTAGAGCACACCCTGATAGCAGTACTTTTACGGTGCAAAAAACAATGGTTACAGAACTATGTTCCGGGAAGAATTCAGCCAAACTGATTCTGTTCGTTCACGGCGGAGCTTTTGTATACGGCCCTGTAAAACACCATTGGGATACGGTTAAACAGATAGCAGGTAAAACAGGGTTTACCGTTTGGATGTGTGATTACCCTAAAGCACCCGAGCATAAAATTTCTGAAATAGCACGTAATATTGACGCTGTTTACAGCAAGGCACTGGAAAAGTTCAGGTCAGATGATATATTATGCGTAGGAGATTCGGCAGGTGCTACATTACTCATTACGCTGGTGCAGCAACTGGTTAAAAAAAACAAAGAGCTGCCGGCTAAACTGCTTTTGATTTCTCCGGTGATTGATGCAGCACTCAAAAACCCCGAAATTGCCCTTATAGATAAAAAAGATCCTATATTGTCTAAAAAGGGGGTGTTAAGTGCCAAGCTCATGTGCGCTGAAAATCAAAACCTTTCCGACCCATTATTATCGCCAATTGAAGGAAGTGTTGAAATGTTTCCTGAAACCATTCTTTTTCTGGCTGAAAACGATATTACTTACCCTGACCAGCAACTCTTCGCAAAAAAACTGCAGAAAGCAAACATCAGGTATAAGGTGGTTTTCGGAAAAGATATGCCTCACATCTGGCCGTTATTGCCTGTTATGAAAGAAGCAAAACAGGCCTTGAAAAGCATGATAGCCCTCCTAAAGCAATAAAAAACACCTACATGCCTATGCCCCCTGATTTATTGAAGCCGGATTGGAGCGGACGGCATATTCTTTTTTACAAACAGCATAAAGATAAAATTCAGCATTACGCGGTTTCTTCAGAGCAAAATGATGGTTTTATTCTGAAGGCCGGTATTCCTTACCGTCAAAATCTATATAAAAAGAATCCTGATCTTTACTGATCCACAGATAAATATGAGCCTTTTTACGTTGTTCAGAAACCGGCTCAGTTTTCACACTCCCCATGGTTGCATAGTCAATTGACATGGCACGGTATCCTGCGGGAACAATATTCATTTTTTTCATTTCATAAAGATCGAATACTGCATTGTCAGAAACCACATAATCAAAAACAGTATTTTTAGGCTCATAATAAGGAAAATATTTTTGTGAAGACTCGTAAGCATTGAATACACCCTGGGTTAATTCATTATCCATCAGGTATTTACCTTTGTTATTTACATAACTGTACCGCTCCTGTTTATCTGCAATATCCCGAACTACAAACCATACGTTTTCAGTATCTCTCATTCCGGTAACCGGACGAATCTGCTGGTGAATGAAGTTAAATCCTTTCAATGCTTTGCCTCTGGGGTCAATAATGCCATAATACGTTATGTATGGATCTTTTGTTTTTTTCCCCGCAACAGCATATACCTTACCATTGATTTTTAGGGGTATTAAAAGTGGTGTCTTAGAATTAGAAGAAGCGTAAAGATCTGAATAGGCTGTGATGTTTATATAACCTGCCGCTTCAGCATATTCAAACCCCTTGTATCCTTTTTTAGACGATTTTTTCACTATCTCTTGCGGGAACGAACGTGAATAAACGGGCGGCGGCATTGCTTCTGCAAAGGCTACCACCGAAACCTGGAACTTTATTTTACCTTCCTCGTTCAAATAGAATAGGTATTCTTGAGATGTGGCACTGTCTCTCACACTTCCCAAGTAGCCATTTTCTTTGTATAAGCTAAGATAGCCTGCAAAAGCCGGCGTTATTCTTTTTAAAGATGTTTTGTGCAAATAACCCCATTTTCCGTTTTCACAGTAGGGAACAAGAAATGGATAATCTTCCTTCTTTAGCGCATCAAAATACAATTTGGCCTTATCAGCAAATTCAGGTAACGGTATTCCGTAGTATTTATCTGTTTGTGCTTTTAAAGCCGGGCTTAATAACGCCAGCAGTAATAGTAGGCTGTATTTGTTCATGTTTTGAAATTCAATTTGGTTGCAGGTAAAACATCACGTGTTTGTTACCTGTAACCAAAGGTATGAAATTAGTAAATAACTCAGAATATGCCGCTTACACGTACAGGCTGCTCTGTACCGGTTTTATAAAACTGACAACAAACAAGAGTAGCTAAAAAAATAAGCGGGAAATGTTATTGTAAAATTATCTCTTTAGAAATGGTTCCTGTCCGCAAATCAATACAATATAAACTGTTATCTGCCTTAAAAATAAGGTACTGTTCTTCTTGACGGACAAGCGGTTTTCCTGAAGAGGAAATCTCAATTCCGCAATTTTTAACCGCGTATCTTACTGTTTTCAGTTGTGTGTATAAGGCTCTGATATTTGGGTTTTCGGAATTGCTATCACTTTGAGCAATAATTACATCAAACAGGTTTTGATTGTTTGGGTAGAAAAAGGCATAGTACTGCCCTTCATTAGCTTCTTTTATTCCGTATTGCTGTAATTCTTGTGGCTGAACAGGATTGGATATATCAAAACAAAACACGCCGAACCCTTGTACATTCCCCAAAAGAAACTGTTGGTTGTTAAATAATGTCAGCGCATCATACAAACCACTAATGGCGTCTTCACCTTCGTATTGATTACTACCCGGGATCGTTTTTGGGGACAGTATTTGTTGTTCCTGATCAAAAATATGAAAATGATACCGGGCTGTTATAAAAAGTAGTTTTTCCGGTGTCCATTTTTTGAATCTGTAAAAATCTACGTCATAATAATCATCCAGCAAATAAAAACGTTCCTGTTTCTTTTTTTGTGTTTTGAGATAAATAGGTGCATACACGTGATAAAGATTTTCATCTGCTTTTATTTTTGTCTTTTTCCATTTTCCTGTATTGCTTAATTCAAATTTGTAGTTTTTAGGTTCATGTCTCCCGATCTGATACAAGGTGTTGTTCAATGAATCTTTGAAGGTAGTATAGACAACAAACTCATTGGAAGGAAAAGGCAAACTTCTTTCAGGCGGAATCTGTCCGTAAATTACAGAGCAGAGAAAGAGGCTGAAAATTAAGTACAATCTGGGCATCTTATGAGTCGTTATTCTCTTTCAAGTAAAAGTTCACCCCAACTATTTAACTGCCATAAAACCTTCATCAATTCTTTTCCAAGAGGTGTTAACGAATATTCAACACGCGGTGGCAATTCTGGAAACGAAACTTTTGATAAAATCCCACTTTGTTCCATTTCTTTCAGTTGCTGATTCAATACCCGTCGATCTACTTTTCCAATTCCTTTCAAAAATTCGCTTGGACGTTTTTTACCTTCGTTTATTTGCCAAACAATAGGAATTTTCCATTTACCACTAATGGCATTTACCGCAAATTCCAATGGACAAACTTTTTGTTCTATTGCTGCTTGTTTTGTTTTCATCTGTCTTTTTTATTTTATTTTTTCCTTCGCAAAATGGCTCATACAATAAAAGTGACTTTTTTATTGCATAGAGATTAAAATATGCCGTATTGCCTACCTCAAAACACTTATAAATCTTTGTATAAAATTAAACAAATAAGATGGATCATTTAGCACAACAAATCGCAAAATTGAACGAAGAATTAACTTCACAAATTCCTTTAGAAAGCTTAACGGCGTTTCATCAATCAATTCAGGAATTAAAAGAAAAACAAATTGAAAACAGAAGTTTGACTATCGGAGAAAAATTTCCTGATTTTGATCTTCACAACTTTAATCATCAAGCAGTTTCATTACAGAATTTACTGCATAACAAAAAACTCATCATTGCATTTTTAAGAGGAAGTTGGTGCCCGTATTGTAATTTAGAAATAAAAGCATTGCAAAATGAAATTGACAAATTCAAGAATACAAAACTCATTGTGGTTACACCGCAAACAGAAAAGGCAAATCTTGAATGGCATATGCAGCACAATACATCATTTGAGATTTTAACAGATAAAAATAATCAGCTGGCTCAAAAAGTTGGAATTGACTTTAAGTTACAAGACTTCGTTATTCCTTATTACGAAAATCTAGGAATTGATTTACTCCAAATTAACCAGATCCAAAACCATAGTTTACCCATTCCTGCTGTTTATCTTTTAGATAAAAACGGAACAATTATGTATAAATTTGTCAATGCGAATTATATGGAGCGCATCAATATTAACGAACTCATAAAGCACATATAAATGACAAAAAGAAAAGGGGCACGTTCCGTCAAAGATATTCCGTCCACTATTTTAACGCAATTGAATACAGGACAGATTGAAACAGCAAATCTTGTAGAATGGCTGGCAGTAGATCAAAGAGTTTTACTTGAAAGTTTGCTAATCCAAACTAATCGCATCGATTATTTAACACCTGTGTTAACCAAAATAGACCAATTAAAGAAACAAACGGTTAACACTATAAACGAAGCTATCGGAGCCGGACTCTTTGAATTAACATCAGCAAATAATGACAACAATTTTTTAGCCATCATGTCTCATCACAAAGCTGATCTTATTCGTTGTTGGGCTACTTATATCATCGGAAAAAATGATGACCTGAATGTATCAGAAACCTTGAACCAAATTCAGCCTTTTTCGGCAGATAAACATTTTGGTGTAAGAGAAATCTGTTGGATGGCTGTACGATCAAAAATTAAACAAAATCTTACAGAAAGTATCGAAATCCTTTCCGGATGGACTGCAAACGAAGATGAAAATATCAGAAGATTCGCAACTGAATCAACCAGACCTCGTGGTGTTTGGTGCGAACATATTGAAGAGTTGAAACAAAATCCCGAATTGGCTTTATCCATTTTAGAACCTTTAAAATCGGACAAGGCTAAATATGTCCTGGACAGCGTTGGTAATTGGTTAAATGACGCAAGCAAAACACGGCCTGACTTTGTCATTGAGCTTTGCAAACGTTGGGAAACGGAAAGTCATACCAAAGAAACTGCATACAGTCTAAAAAGAGCATTGAGGACACTCAACAAATAATATTTTAGAAAAAGTCACTTTTTTATAGATTTAAAAATTGGATTATAAAATTGATAAATTTTATAACGGTATATTTCAATAAGTATAATTTTAAACTTCTACCTAGCATCTGGGTATTCTCTGGATGCTTTTTTTGTATTTATAAATTAGTATTAATTTTAATAATTTGTATTTTTCATACTAATTCTTAGGGATTTAATAAAAAAAGAATAACTTTATTGAAATTAATAACACTATACAAATGAAGAAAAATTTTACTCTTATCTTCTCTGCGTTTTTGTTATCAATGACAGTTCAAGCACAAAATGCGGAGCAATTAATTGATAATTACCAATTACAAAGAGCAGGAAACAATGTCGAGTACAAATTTGTACAAACGATTAATGATGAAAAAGACCAAACGCAAAGGGTATTTACACAAAGAACATTTCAAGGGATTCCTATTTACAACAGCTACACGACTTATTTAATTAAGAACAACCAAGTTGTTTCGGCTTTGGCATCAGAAAATTATCATTCTAATTTTAAAACAGCTGATGTTACTCCGGTACTTAATCTTAATCAAGTCCTAAATAATATTGCGCAATCAGAAGGACAAAAACTCATTACAAATGAAACCTCTCAAGATCATGGAGTTCATTTTACAAAAGAAGAACGTTCGGAATTAGTTTATTACATTAATGATAAACAAGAACCTATCTTAAGTTATGCTTTATCATATCGCTTGTTAAACGAGAATCAAAATGATGTAATCCATATCATAGTTGATGCAAAAAATGGAAATATTTTAGAAAAACACAACACCACTTTAAGTTGTAGTTTTGAGCATGGAGCATTTCATAACGAAAATTTAGCAACTTTCAATAAGGCTGATTGGAGCTGGTTATACGATGACACAAGTGCTGCAGCTTCTCCAAAATATAATATTTACAAAATTACCTTTAGAAGCTCCTAATAGAGGAGATCGTACAATTGTAGATTTATCTGTTTCCAATACAATAGCATCTCCAAATGGCTGGCACAATACAGCTGAAGGAACTGTAAAAACAAGAACAGAAGGAAACAACGTAAGAGCGTTTCGAGATCATAATTCAGTCGGATATCAAACGTATAATCCTTTCTCAAATACAGTAACAATTGATGACAATAGCTATGTTGATGCAGGAGAATCATTAAATTTTGATTTCCCTGTAGATTTCAATAGAGATCCTTTTAAAAACTGGCAGGCATCCACTACAAATTTATTCTATATGAATAACATGATGCATGATATACTTTATAACTATGGTTTTACAGAAGAAAATGGAAATTTTCAAAAAGATAATTATAACAAAGGCGCTTCAGGAAATGATGACGTTGTCGCATTAGCACAAACAAGGTTTAATGAGGGTGTTTTAAATAATGCTACCTTTTATACACCTGCGGATGGAAAATCTCCACGTATGGCGATGTACTTATGGAATCCTCCTGCTAATGCTGATATAAATCCTTTAACAATTAATTCTCCTGAAACTATTGCGGGGAAATTAAATGTTTCAAAAGCTCCTTTTGGAGCAGATTTACCTGTAACACCTTTAACTAAAGATCTGGCTTTAGTCCGTAAAAGCGAAACCGATGGTACAGCATATGATGGATGTGGAACAATTACAAATACCGCAGAAATCTCTGATAAAATTGCTGTAGTTTATAAAGGAGGTAACTGTGATTATGTCTACAAAGCTAAAGCTGCTCAGAATGCAGGAGCTAAAGCTGTCATTATCGTGAATAATACAAGTGGTAATTTAACTATCACCGGTAATGATTCTACTATTACTATTCCTGTTGTTGGATTACCTCGAATACATGGTGATAAAATAAAAAAAGAATTAGAAAACGAAACAACTGTAAACGCCACTTTACAACACAAAGACATTCCTTATGCTGACGGTAGTTTCGACAATGGAATTATTGCCCATGAGTATGGACATGGTGTATCAAATAGATTAACTGGTCCTATTACAACTGCTGGTTGTTTAAGTAATCTTGAACAAATGGGAGAAGGCTGGTCAGATTTCTTCGCATTAATGATAACTCAATTACCCGGAGATACAGGAACAACTAAGAGAGGTATAGGTACATTTGCAACGAGTCAGGCTACTGACGGATCTGGAATTCGCCCTACAGCTTATTCAACCGATATGACTGTCAATCCTGCAAAATATGGATTCTTAAAGAATTATGGAAACTCAGATTCGCCTCACAATACTGGATATGTTTGGGCTTCTATGATATGGGATTTAAACTGGAAAATGATTGATAAATATGGTTTCTCTCCCGATTTATACAATGGAAAGGCTGGAAACAACATGACTTTACAATTAGTCATGACGGGACTTAAATTGCAACCTTGTTCTCCTGGATTTGTGGATGGGCGTGACGCGATTCTTAAGGCTGATGAACAACTGAATGAAGGCGCGAATAAATGTGACATTTGGAGATCTTTTGCTGATAGAGGTTTAGGTTACAGCGCAAAACAAGGTAGTTCAAATAGCAGAATTGACGGAACTGAAGCTTTTGACATGCCACCAACAGAAGTTCTTAATTGTGAATTAGCTACAAACGAATTAAAAGCTTCTACTTTCCAGATGTATCCAAATCCTGCTAAAGATATGGTTTATATTGTAGACAAATCGATCAAAAATGATATCAAAGTTGATATTGTTGATATGACCGGTAGAATTGTTTCAACTAAAACTGTAAAATTTGATGGTCAAAAAGGAAGTGTTTCTACAGAAAATTTACCAAAAGGAGTTTACATCTTAAAATTTGAAACAAATGACGGGACTGTTACAAAAAAATTAATTAGAAACTAATTTTTTCAGAATACAACTATCAAAAAAAACAACTCAATTGAGTTGTTTTTTTTTGATATTGATTGTTCTTTCTCAGAATAAAATTATATTTTCTTTTGAGTAAAAATTACGATAGTTATCAGTTCAAAAACATTACATCCCAACTTTACTAATTCATCATAACAAATAAAATTTAAATGATTCGTTTTATTAATTGATTATAACATATAGAAAATCAGACTAAAATAAACTTTAATCTGATTTAAGTAACTTTATGATAAAAATGGTTTATCTCATTTTTCAAGATTACACCATTCAATAATTTCTTGTCCGTTGAATCAATGTCATATCTGCTAAAACCATTGCAGCTAAACTTTCAACAATAGGAACAGCTCTTGGTACAACACAAGGATCGTGACGCCCTTTTCCGTGCATGTCTATCATTTCTCCATCCGCATTAAGTGTTGTTTGCTCTTGCATTAAAGTAGCAACAGGTTTAAATGCAACTTTAAAGTATATATCCATTCCATTTGAAACTCCACCTTGTATTCCTCCTGAATAATTTGTTTTGGTTGTTCCATCTTGGTTAAACTGATCATTCATTTCTGAACCTTTCATCGATGTAGAAGCAAAACCTTCCCCATATTCAAAACCTTTTACCGCATTAATTGACATCATGGCTTGCCCCAAACGAGCATGTAGTTTATCAAAAATAGGTTCCCCTAAACCAATAGGTACATTTTGTATGACACAAGTTACTTCTCCACCAATTGTATCACCTTCTTTTCGAATTTCTTTGATACGATCAATCATTTTTTCTGCCATTTCCAAATCGGGACAACGAACCGCAGTTTCTTCGATTTTAGAAAAATCTAATTTAGAGTAGTCATGCTCTAATTTTAATTCGCCTACTCCACTTACATACGCTGTAATAGCAATAGAAGGAATAATGTGTTTTGCTACAGCACCCCCTACAACCCAATTTGCAGTTTCGCGCGCAGAAGTTCTTCCTCCTCCTCTATGATCGCGGACACCATATTTTGTTTCGTAGGTAAAATCGGCATGTGACGGGCGAAAGACACCTTTGATATGATCGTAATCGTGCGATTTTTGATTATCATTCGGAATAATAAAACCAATAGAAGCACCTGTTGTTTTTCCGTCAAAAATTCCCGAAAGAAACTGTACGGTATCCGGTTCTTTACGCTGTGTCACGATTGCTGATTGTCCCGGCTTACGACGATCTAATTGAGTCTGAATCCAGTCAAAATCTAATTCTATTCCACTTGGTACTCCATCTATTACACCTCCAATTGCTACACCATGACTTTCGCCAAAAGTTGAAATTTTATATAGTCTCCCGAATGTATTCACAGTAATTTATACGTTTTAGTTATTTTCAAATTGGTAAATCACCGCATTAATATTCATACTTGCCCCAACAGAAGCCATGATAATTTTATCATTTGCATGAAACTGATGAGGTGCCAAATTATTTTCTTTAATTAAATTGAACATCGTAGGAACCGTTGCAACCGATGTATTTCCTAAGAACTGGACTGTCATTGGATCTACATTTTCTGGAATTTCAATTCCATATAATTTGTATAAACGTTCAATCATCGCATGGTCCATTTTAGCATTTGCTTGATGCAATAAAATCTTATTGATATCTGTAATGGTTAAATCTGAATCATCCAATAATTGTTTGATTGCAGGCGGAACATTCTTCAATACGAATTCATAAACTTTACGGCCTTTCATATTGATATTTTTGATTGAACCAACATAATCAGGATTCAACGAAGTTCCATTTACCAAATAATTCATCTCATCACCATTGTAAGATAATGTGGCATGGTTAATAATTCCATATCGAACTTCTGCTTCTTTTGCTTCTAAAACCACAGCTCCGGCTCCATCAGCAAAAATCATGGCAGTACGATCATGCGGATCTACCGCACGAGATAAAGTATCTGAACCGATAACTAATATCTTCTTTGCTATTTTAGCCTGGATAAATTGATGTGCCAAAATCAATGATTCGATCCAACCTGGGCAACCAAATGTCATATCATAAGGTTTACATTTTAGATTTTTAATTCCTAACTTATGTTTCACCTTTGCCGACATCGATGGCATAATATCAATTTGACGAGCAACAGCATCTATATCTCCAAAGTTATGCGCACAAATTACATAATCTAATTCTTCAGGATTAATTCCTGCTTTTTCAATCGCAATCTTAGCCGCTTCTGTTGCTATATCCGAATTTAATAAATCATCTTCAACGTATCTTCTTTCTCTGATTTCTGTAATTTCCTCAAATTTACGGATGATTTCCTCTCCACTTTTTTCCAAACGATTTCCATTATCGTCAAAAAATTGGTGGTTAACAAAATCATCGTTTGTTACAATTCTATTTGGCAGGTAATGTCCAGAACCTGTTATTACAGAGTTTATCATATTAATATTGTTCAATTTTAATAAAAAAATAATACCGGCAAAGTTACACATTTCATTAAAATAGTAGATAAAAAAATATGTAATAACTCATACCGAAATTAATAAAGTATAATTAATTTAGCAGCATGAAAAAAAATCCATCATTAGTTGGGCTATTAATTGTCTGTGGTTTAGCAGCTTTAATTATCATTATCTATAATGTTTTTTTAAGCAAAAAAGACGGTTATGTCATTGATAATCCTTCAAACAAAACCCTGGTTATCAAAATTAACGATAAAGATTTCACAATTGCACCACAACAAAATGCTCGTGTAGATTTAGCAAAAGGAAAAGCTCATATTATTTATACGTTCAATAATAAAGACGTGGACACAGTTGTTACTATTACAAGAGCAAATGGCTTTATCAATCCTACAGGACAAGAATACTATACTTTCACACGTCCTTACGGAGTAAGAAAAAACAAAGACTCTATCTTTTTATCGAATAACATTGCAATAGATAACAAAATTTATCACGGAATTATTGAAAAATCCTCTCAATTGTATATCGAAAATTTTTACTATAACATTGACCAGGATTATCCTAAAATGTTTATAAAAAGTGCTGGGAGCGAAAAAGCGACAGACTTATCAAAAATTTTTAGCAAGGAAGATTTCAAACAATTTTATTTCGAAAATTACGAATAAAATCTAGATTTTATAACTTTACAAAATGGCAAATCATCAACACGATAACGTAACTCCTTACGATTCATCAGATTTAAATAAAAAGAAACAAGTCGAACAAATGTTTGACAACATTTCTCCAAAATATGACTTATTAAACCGTGTTTTATCAATGGGAATTGATATTCAATGGAGAAAAGATGTTATTAAAATGGTAAAAGCTTCAAACCCTCAAACGATTTTAGATATCGCTACAGGAACCGGAGATTTGGCAATTATGATGGGAAAAAATACCGATGCTAAAATTACCGGTCTTGATTTATCTGCCGGTATGTTAGAAGTTGGGCGTAAAAAAGTGAAAGAAGCCGGATTAGAAAACCGCATAGAAATGGTACAAGGAGATTCTGAAAATTTACCTTTTCCGGATAATACTTTCGACTGTGCAACGGTTTCTTTCGGAGTTCGTAACTTCGAAAATTTAGAAAAAGGCTTGGCAGAAATCAATCGTATTTTAAAACCGGGCGGAACGTTTATTATTTTAGAATTTTCGTATCCTACAGCTTTCCCAATGAAACAATTGTATACATTTTATTCAAAAAATATTTTACCGGCGATCGGGAAAATGGTTTCAAAAGATCAAAGCGCATATACCTATCTACCAGATTCAGTTCGCGCTTTTCCACATGGAGAAGAAATGAAAAATATTCTGAAAAGTGTAAATTTTACACAACCAATTGATAAAAAACTTACTTTTGGTATTGCAAGCATTTATAAAAGTATAAAATAAATTTGTTTGTTATTCGTTGAAAGTCTATGAGAAAAAATCTAATCATCGCATTATCGTTAACTGTTGCAAGTATTGCAAATGCTCAGTTTCGCCCGAATACTGATCGTGGTGAAAATAGAACAGAAACGGATCAAAAAAAATTTAGTTTTGGCTATTTCTTAGGAACAAATATGATGAGCTACAAAATTGTACCAAAAGCTCAAACAACAAATGCTCCAACCCAGACACCGGATGATGATGGCGTTAATGACTATGGATTGGTTTATTTGGACCAAGAAAGTAAAGCCGGGTTTTCTGTTGGTTTAATTGCCCGAATGCGCGTTAATGATTACATCGATTTAAAATCTGAGCCGGGATTACATTTTTCTCAACGTATTTTACATTTTAACAATTACATTGATCCTTCAACAGGAGAGACATCAACAGATGCTTCTAAAGTATCTCGTGAAATAAAATCTACATATGTTGAAATTCCTTTATTACTTAATTTCCATGGAGATCGCTGGTTCAATACACGTCCATATATACAAGGTGGAATTGGGTATATGATGAACCTTCAATCTAATGAAAATAAAGAAGATGACAATGCTACCGGAGTTTTTCGAACAACAACAAATAATTTTAACTGGCAGGCTGAAATTGGAGTAGAAATTTATTTCAAACGATTTAAGCTAACCCCGGCTCTAAAAGGAATGTTCTTTTTTAATAATGAACTAGTTCCTGACAAACCTTCTACAGCTCCATATTGGGCAGGAAGTTTAAACTCATTATCAACAAGAGCTTTTGTCTTTTCATTAAAATTTGAATAAAATAAAAACCATAAATAAATAATCACATGAATTTTCAATTATCGGAAGAACAATTAATGATTCAACAAGCAGCACGTGACTTTGCTAAAGCTGAATTGTTACCTGGAGTGATCGAACGCGACGAAACATCTACTTTCCCTACCGATGCAGTAAAAAAAATGGGAGAACTAGGATTCTTAGGAATGATGGTTGACCCTAAATACGGCGGATCAGGTTTAGATAGCGTTTCTTACGTAATTGCTATGGAAGAAATTGCAAAAGTAGACGCTTCTGCTGCTGTTGTCATGTCAGTTAACAACTCTTTGGTTTGTGCTGGAATGGAAAAATATTGTTCTGAAGAACAAAAACAAAAATATTTAGTACCATTAGCTTCCGGGCAAGTAATCGGTGCATTTTGTTTATCTGAGCCTGATGCAGGTTCTGATGCAACTTCTCAAAAAACTACTGCTGTAGATAGGGGAGATTACTATTTATTAAATGGGACAAAAAACTGGATCACGAATGGAAGTACCGCTTCTACCTACTTAGTAATTGCCCAAACTGACCCTGAAAAAGGACACAAAGGAATCAATGCTTTCATCGTAGAAAAAGGATGGGAAGGTTTTTGAAATTGGACCAAAAGAACAAAAAATGGGTATTCGAGGATCAGATACGCATTCATTATTCTTTAATGATGTTAAAGTTCCGAAAGAAAACCGTATTGGTGAAGACGGATTTGGATTCGCTTTTGCAATGAATGTATTGAATGGAGGCCGTATCGGTATTGCTTCTCAAGCATTAGGAATTGCACAAGGAGCTTACGAATTAGCCTTAGATTATGCTAAAATTCGTAAAGCATTCAAAACAGAAATTATCAACCACCAGGCTGTCGCTTTCAAATTAGCAGATATGGCGACAAATATTACAGCAGCCCGTATGTTATGTTTCAAAGCTGCTGTAGAAAAAGACGAAGGAAAAGATATTTCAATTTCTGGTGCAATGGCAAAATTATTTGCTTCCAAAACAGCGAATGATGTTGCATCTGAAGCTGTTCAGATCCATGGAGGAAATGGCTATGTTCGTGAATATCATGTAGAGCGTATGATGCGTGATGCAAAAATCACTCAGATTTATGAAGGAACATCAGAAATTCAGAAAATAGTAATTTCGAGAGGTATTGCTAAATAATTATAAATAAATAAACGTATATTTATTCTATTAAGACATCTGTTCCTGACAGATGTCTTTTTTTTATTTCATTTGGAAAAATCTAATCGTTGTATCTTTGCCGCGGAAAAAATATAGAGAAAATGAAAATTTTTAGATTCGGGCCAAAAGGTCAAGAAAAATCAGGTATCATCATCGATGATAAAAAATTTGATGTTTCAGCATCTGGAATTGTGTATGATGAGGACTTCTTTGGTAACGCAGAAAAACAAGAAACTTTAGAAAAATATATAGAACTTAACATTAATAGTTTACCATTAGTTGGAGATGATGTACGCATCGGTACACCATTAACAAAACCAGGTAAAATTGTTTGTGTAGGTCTTAATTTTGATGACCACGTAAAAGAAACCGGTTTACAACAACAAGCAGAACCTATTATGTTTATTAAAGCCAATCAGTCTTTTAATGGACCTCAAGATGGAATTATGCAACCAAATGGTTCTACAAAAATGGACTGGGAAACAGAATTGTGTATCATTATTGGTGAAAAAGCAAATAATGTAACCGAAGAAGAAGCGATGAATCATGTATATGGTTACGCTTTAATCAATGACATCTCTGAACGTGCTTTTCAAACAGAGCGTGGAGGAACTTGGGACAAAGGAAAAGGCTGTGATACCTTTGCTCCTGTTGGACCATTTATCGCTACAAAAAGACGAAATTGAAGATGTAAATAACTTACGTGTTTGGTTAAAACTAAACGGAGAGTTAATGCAAGATGGTAGTACAAGTGATTTTATTTACCGTATTCCAAAATTAGTTTCTTATTTATCTCAATTCATGTCTTTTATGCCGGGTGATATTATTTCGACAGGTTCACCTGCTGGATCCGGAATGGGAAAAACACCTCAAGTTTGGTTAAAACCAGGAGATGTAATTGAATATGGTATTGAAGGATTAGGTTCTACAACTCAAACAATCTTGCCATTTTCAAGAGGTTAATTACACGACTATAAAATAAATAAAGCGTTCAAAACAGTTTAGATTTTGGACGCTTTTTCATTTACAGAGAATCACTGTCAACAAAATATTCTTCGTTGACAACAACTATCAACTTATGTTTTTTTGCGCGAAATGATGATTATTTATAGGTTATTGCTCACTTTCATTGATAAAAACTAATACATAAAAAAATATATTAATCAATCCACATTTTTCACAAGATAACCTTATCATCAAAATTAATTGGCATTTTCAATTAATTAGCTTAATTTTGCAAACGTTTTGACAACCGTCTAAATGGTACAAATCGATCAAAGTGATGAATAATTCCTAAAATCTTTTGGGAAAACAGAATCATTTTGTACATTTGCACCCCGATCGGATTGTCGGTAATTTATAAAATATTAAAAATCAAGATAGTGGACACGTTAAGTTACAAAACTTCATCAGCCAACAAAGAAACTGCTCAGAAAGAATGGGTAGTTGTGGACGCTACTGACTTATCATTAGGTCGTTTAGCGTCAGGTGTTGCGAAGCTTATCAGAGGTAAGCACAAAACAAACTTCACTCCTCATGCAGATTGTGGAGATTATGTAATTGTTTTAAACGCTGACAAAATTCAATTAACAGGTAACAAATGGGATGACAAATTATACATTCGTCACACAGGTTACCCAGGTGGACAAAGATCATTAACTGCAAAAGAAGTTTTTGCAAAAGATCCTGTACGCTTAATCGAAAAGTCAGTAAAAGGAATGTTACCTAAAAACAAATTAGGTAGTAAATTATTGACTAATTTACATGTATTTGTTGGTACTGAGCACAATCACGAAGCTCAACAACCAAAACAAATCGATATTAACGAATATTTATAATCTAATTCCATGGCAATAGTTCATAAAATCGGACGTAGAAAAACATCTGTTGCTCGTGTATATTTACAAGAAGGTAATGGAGAAATCTTCATTAACGGACGCGAGTTGGCAAACTACTTCCCTACAGCAGTATTACAATACAAAGTAGAACAACCATTTTTAATCACTGAGACAAAAGATAAATACAATGTAGATATCAAAGTATTTGGTGGTGGAATCACTGGTCAAGCTGAATCAATTCGTTTAGCAATTTCTAGAGCTTTATGTGAAGTTGACACAGATTTTCGTTTACAATTAAAACCTGAAGGATTATTAACTCGTGATCCTCGTATGGTTGAACGTAAAAAATTCGGTCAAAAGAAAGCGCGTAAGAAATTCCAATTCTCTAAACGTTAATTTATTCAAATTATTAAAAAATCCATTTTCCGTTGGTTTAGCATCTAAACAAATAAGGCTAGAAAATTTCGACCGCTTATTTGTTGCTTGTTGAGAAAACGGAACGTAAACTAAAAAAAAGAAAATGGCAAAAGTAAATGTAAAAGACTTATTAGGTGCTGGTGTGCACTTCGGTCATTTAACAAGAAAATGGAATCCGGCTATGGCTCCTTATATTTTTATGGAGAAAAACGGAATCCACATCATCGACCTTCACAAAACTGCAGTGAAATTAGATGAAGCATCTGAAGCTTTAGGAAAAATTGCTGCATCTGGACGTAAAGTCTTATTCGTAGCAACTAAGAAACAAGCAAAAGATGTTGTAGCTAAGCATGCTGAAGAAATCAACATGCCTTATATTACAGAACGTTGGCCTGGTGGAATGTTAACTAACTTTGTTACTATCCGTAAAGCAGTTAAAAAAATGAATTCAATCGACCGTATGAAAAAAGACGGAACGTTTGAAACACTATCTAAAAAAGAAAGATTACAAGTTGATCGTCAAAGAGCATCTTTAGAGAAAAACTTAGGTTCTATTGCTGATATGACACGTTTACCTTCTGCAGTATTTATTGTAGATATCGTACGCGAGCACATCGCTGTAGCTGAAGCTCAAAAATTGGGTATTCCAATCTTTGCAATGGTTGATACAAATACTGACCCACGTCAAGTAGATTTCCCAATCCCTGCAAATGATGATGCTTCTAAATCTATCGATATCATCTTATCTACAGTAGCTGATTCTATCAAAACTGGTTTATCTACACGTAAAGCAGAAAAAGAAAAAGCAAAAGAAGGTAAAGAAGAAGGAGCTGAAACGAAAGAAGCTTAACATTAACTTGATGATCTATTCATCGATATAATATACCTTGTAGCTCCTATACCATTTTATGGTGTATGAGCTACTTTTATTTAAAATATTAAGAAACAAAATAAAATATTACTATGAGCTATAAAGCAACAGCCGCTGAGGTAAGTAAATTAAGAAACGCAACTGGTGCGGGAATGATGGACTCTAAAAAAGCTTTAGAAGAAGCTGGTGGAGATTTCGATAAAGCAGTAGAAGTTTTACGTAAACAAGGACAAAAAGTAGCTGCAAAAAGAGCTGACCGTGAGTCTACTGAAGGTGCAGTTATTGCTAAAGTAAATGCTGACCAAACAAAAGGTATTGTAATTGCATTGAACTGTGAAACTGATTTCGTTGCTAAAAACGAAGCTTTCGTTGCTATGGCAAACGAAATTGCTGACTTAGCTTTAACAGTGAACTCTAAAGACGAATTATTAGCTTTACCATATGCTGGTATCACTGTTGGTGAAAAATTAACTGAGCAAACAGGTGTTATCGGTGAGAAAATTGAAATCGGTACATTCCAAGCAATTGAAGGTACTATCGTAAATTCTTACATCCACGCTGGTAACAAAATTGGTGCTGTAGTTTCTTTATCTGCTAATGTAGAAGGGGCTTCTGAAGTTGCTCGTGACGTTGCTATGCAAGTTGCTGCGATGAACCCGGTTGCTTTAGATGAAACACAAGTTGCTCAATCTGTAATTGATTCTGAATTAGCTATCGCGAAAGAGCAATTAGCTGCTGAAGGAAAACCAGAAAACATGATTGAAAATATCGCTCAAGGTAAATTACAAAAATTCTTTAAAGAGAATACATTGGTTCACCAAGCTTCAATCAAAGATGGAAAAACTTCTGTTCAAGACATCGTTAAAGCTGTTAGCGCTGATTTGAAAGTAACAGGATTTATCCGTTACAGCTTATAATAAGTTTATAATTTAATTATATATCTTAAAGTGATGCTAAAATAGCATCACTTTTTTTGTTTGGTATAAGTTTTGAATTATTTGTTTTATCATTATTTATTTTTATATTTGTTAGGATTACAAGCATATGAAACACTTTATACTATTTATATCATTTTTAATATTCACTCTAGGAACTGCATCAGCCCAGTCAAGATTTGATCAGGACAAAGGCTCTATTAGTATTTATCCAAATCCTACTAGCGCTACGTTTACAATTAAATTTGACAATCCGTCGAAGGCAAGTTCTGTTTCTATTTATTCAATTATAGGAAATGAAGTGATGAGTAAAAAACTTGATGGAAGTTCGAAAATGAATTTTAATGTTCAGGGCTTGAAAAAAGGAAAATATATTGTTCGTGTATTTAATGAAGATGGAACAACAGAAACACAATCATTAATTAAGAATTAATTAAAACAAATAAAAAAAGCTTCTCAAATTTGAGAAGCTTTTTTTATTTGTTTATTGTGTGAAAGATTATTTCGCTTTCTTATAATTTTCTTCAACTTGTTTCCAATCCAAAACATTGTTAAACGCTTTCAAATAATCATCACGTTTGTTTTGGTATTTTAAGTAGTAAGCATGTTCCCACACATCAATTCCTAAAATCGGCATTCCTGCAACTTCTGCTCCGGGCATCAATGGATTATCTTGATTTGCTGTACTTGTCACCGCCAAAGAACCGTCTTCCTTAACGACTAACCAAGCCCATCCAGAACCAAAACGTTTAGCTCCGGCTTCATCCAATTGTTTCAATAATTCTTCAGTAGAACCAAATGTTGCGTCAATTTTTGTTTTAAGTTCTCCTGTAGGTGCTTTTTGAGGCGTTGGAGACATAATATCGAAATAAAGCATATGATTGTAATATCCTCCTGCATTGTTACGCAAAGCAGCATTATTCATATCCATTTTTTTCAAAATGTCTACAATATCATTTGATTTGATATTTGCTTCCTTTAAAGCTGTATTCATTTTATTGATGTAACCTAAATAATGTTTAGAGAAATGAACTTCCATTGTTTTCGCATCAATGTATTCTTTCAATTCATCGTAACCATATTTCAAAGGTTTAATTTGAAATGTTCCCGGATCAGCTTTAACATCTGTCGGGTTTCCAACAGATTCAGTTGACTGAACTGTATCTTTTTGTACCACTTCTTCTTTTGTTGAGTCAGTATTTTCTTTCTTCGTTTCACATGACTGAACAAAGAAAAGAACACCTAAAACCGACATCAAAAATATACCCTTTTTCATCTTATTCTTTTATGTAGTTTACTTATATTATGAATATTTCTACTAAAATAATAGATTTTGATTGAATATAAAATTCTTAACTTTTAATTTTCTGTTAAAATGGAGAATATCATTTAAATCAATAAAGGTAAATTGTTTGTGTACTTAATGGCATTTTCCATTTTATGAATTCTAAATCTATTTTATTCAACATCAACAATTGTTTAGAAGAATTGATTAATAAGAAATTAATTGATTTTAATATAAGGATATAACAGATTTTGACGAATTAACAACAAATCAAAATATTGACATAATTCCCTTTGAAGTTCAATTAATATTTGAGAACAATAATAACATTTTCTTTTCATGTGATAGTCCTGAAAATCTAAGACAATATGTAATTAATACATTTGATGAAACTTCATTTAATAATTCAAATTTTACATATAATTATCAATCAAAATTTTGGAATGATTTGTTTAATAAAAGATTTATTTCATTTGAAATCTATGGAGTTATTATTGAATCTAAAAAAGAACCACATTTAGTAAAGTTGAATTTTGAAGACAGTAAAAGTTTATCTATAGGAAATTTTTACGATGAAAATGATTTTATTCCAAAGTTTGAACTAGGTGATGATATTTGGATATTTTTTGATGAAAAAAGATGTACAAAAAATAATAAAGGAGTTTGAATTTATAGAATTAAACAAATTTTAATTTCAATAAAAAAAACCTTCCATAATGGAAGGTTTTTTCATATTATAGTGAGTTTGTTTAAGCTCTTTTATAATTTACTACAGCTTCTATAAAAGCTTGTGCATTTTCTACCGGAATATTTGGTAAAATTCCATGACCTAAATTGGCAATGTATTTATAAGGACCAAAATCGTCAATCATTTCTTTTACCATTTGCTGAATAGTTTCTGGTGGTGATAATAACCTCGATGGGTCAAAGTTACCTTGTAATGTTTTTTTTGAAACCTGTAAACTCACGTGCCAATTGTGGCGTAATGGTCCAATCAACACCCAAAGCAGAAGCTTTAGAATCGGCCATTTTTTCCAAAGCAAACCAACAACCTTTTGCAAAAACGGTTACAGGAACTACTTTAGAAACTTCGTTTACAATCTGCTCGATGTATTTCCAAGAAAATTCGTCATAATCTTTTGGCGATAGCATTCCACCCCATGAATCGAAAATCTGAATGACATTCGCACCATGTTCCACTTTTTTCAACAAATATTGAATTGTTGTCTGTGTAATTTTTTCTAACAATTGATGTGCTGCAACCGGATTTTGGAAACAGAAACCTTTTGCTTGATCAAAAGATTTAGAACCACGACCTTCTACTGCATAACACAATAATGTCCAAGGTGAACCTGCAAAACCGATCAACGGAATTTTATTGTCCAATTCTTTTTTTGTCAAATCCATTGCTTGGTACACATACCCCAGTTCTTCTTCAACATCAGGAACATATACTTTTTTTACATCTTGAGCTGTACGAATAGGATTCTCTAACCAAGGTCCAACACCAGGTTTCATTTCGAAATTCATTCCCATTGCCTGTGGAACAACCAAAATATCTGAAAAGATAATTGCAGCATCCAACGGAAAACGACGAATTGGCTGCACTGTAATTTCAGCTGCTAATTCAGGCGTTTGACAACGTGTAAAAAAATCGTATTTATCTCTCAATTCGATAAATTCTGGTAAATAACGTCCTGCTTGACGCATCATCCACACTGGCGGACGCTCTACCTCCTCTCCTCTCAATGCTTTTAAAAGCAAATCATTTTTTATCATTGATGTATTTTTTTATATTTTCTATCACTACCTCCACCAAAGGCGTTTGCGCAGTTATAATTTCATGATTTGGATAAACTTCTTGTATCGCAGAAGTTGTTGTATTTCCGATTGTAAAAATACGTGAACTTTCCGAAATTTTATTTTGTTGATGAAATGCATTGAACGATAACGGGCTAAAAAAAGCATACATCTCAAATTCTTCATTTAATGGATCAACAATTTGTTCAGATTGATACGTGATAATTTGATTGATTTCATGATTTGCTTTCGACAATTCATTTACCAATAAATCACGACGAGAAGAACCGCACAAGAAATTCCATTTCGGAACATAATTTCCAGCAATTAATTTGGGAGCTAAATCTTCTGCATAATCTTCAACCAACACAACTTCTCTGTTTTGCGTTTTTAAACTTTTCTGCTGTTTTTTTTTCCAACAACAAAAAAATGGCCATTCAACTCCAATCCTTGAATGGCATTTACAGTATTTTGACTCGTTACGATAAATTGATGAATTGAATAATCAACCTGCTTCAAAATTTCACCTGCCGAAGTCAATTCAATTTGCAAAGTTGGCTTACATACCACCTCAACATCAGCTCCAAATTCTTTTTCAAGAACAGAAGACGGAATCAACTTGGTAAATAAAATTTTCGTTTGCACTATTTCGTTCCTATTTCTTTTTTAATTTGTTCAATCATTTTTGCAGCACCTTGTGCAATGCATTCTTCTGCAAATTCTCTCCCTTTTGTTCGGTACTCATTTGCTTTGAATTGTCTTTCGATTGAAATCATTTCTTGTCCATCGATTGATAAAATTGCTCCTTTAAACAAATAATTTTCATCGTCAATTTTTTCAACTAATGCACCAATTGGCGCAGTACAGCCACCTTCTAAAACATTCAAAAACTGACGTTCTACCGTTGCAAAAAGTTCGCATTGAGGATTGTTAATATCACTCAAATCGAATCCTTCTTTGGCCACAATCCCTAAAATTCCTTGCGAAGGGGCAGCTATCATCCAGTCAATTACTTTATAATACAATCCTTTTGCAGCCAGCTCTTCTAAAATTTCTGAACGGTCTAATCCTGCAAGCGCAAAAATAGCTCCATCCCAATCTGTATTATCTTGCAATTTTTTTAGACGTAATTGCACATTTCCACGTAAATCTACAATGGTATCGTTTGGATATTTATGGTGCCAGAATGCTTTACGGCGTAAAGATCCTGTTGCTATAATACGATGTTCTTTCTCGAAAATATCTTCCGATTTATACACTAAAATATCAGCAGAACTTGCACGTTCCGGGTATGCGATCAATTCTAATGTTTCCGGTAAAAGTGTTGGCACATCTTTTAATGAATGTACCGCAATATCCACTTGGTCATTTAATAACGCAATGTCCAATGAACGCGTAAAAACACCAGTTAAACCTAAAGAATAGATGGGTTGTTTTAGATTTGCATCACCTTCAGAAGTAATCGGAACAATTTCTGTCGAATGTCCCTTTGCTTCTAAAATAGAAGCAACTTTATTGGCTTGCCAAAGCGCTAAAGGACTTTGACGTGTACCAATCTTTATTTTTTTCATGATTGTATTAAGCTTGTTTTAAATGAAACATTTTTTCGATTAACTGAATTGTTTCGTCCGCATTCTCTTTATTTTCGATTAAATAAGAAGCAAACTGATTTGTAATTTTCTGAATTACTTTTTCAGTTAAAATCGTTTCATTTTCATCAATGTTTACATTATCTTTTTTCAAATTATTTAACGCAAAACTTTGAAAAAAGTCTAATCTATCTTTGAAAGATTGAATCGCCGGAACCAATTCTCTGGTTTCCAACCATTCGTAAAATTCTGCAGAATGTTCTTCTATAATTGCCAAAGCTTCCGGAATAGAATTACGGCGTTGAGCAATTGTATCGTCTACCATTTTTGATAATCCATCTACATTTACCAACTGAATAGATTCGCGTGAAGCCAATGTATGGATCACATTTTCAGGAACCGACATGTCAATAATTGTCATTTCTTTATCAAACTGAATCATTTCTTCCGTAATGGTATACGTATTTGCTCCAGTGGCAACAATCAGAATATCTGTCTTTTTGTAATTCTTCTTTTAATTCACTGTGATCTTTGACTGTAATATCATATTTCAATCCAAGAACTTCCGCTTTTTCTTTTGTACGGTTGATTAAAGTAATCGTGGTATTCGGGTAATGTTTAACTAAATTGGCACAGGTATTACGTCCAATTTTACCGATTCCGTACAATAAAATATTTTTGTCTGTTAAATCTCCTTGTGTTGCGTGAATGAAATTAACAGCGGAATAAGCGACTGATGCTGAACCGTTGCTTAAGAATGTTTCATTCTTTACTTTTTTACTAATTTGGATAGCTGTATTGACCAATCGCTCTAAAAAAGCATTTGAAGCACCTTGTTTTTTGAAACGCGAAAACCAAATTTTGATTTGGCCTATAATATCAAAATCGCCTAAAATCTGACTTTCTAAACCTGACGATACTCGAAATAAATGATTAATCGCTTCCTCACCTTCCTTTACCATCATAAACTGACGAAAATCCTCTGCATTACCTTCTGTATATTTACAATATTGCTCAACGATTTGATCCTCATTTTCTGCAAAACCATAAAACTCAGTACGATTACAAGTTGAAACAATAAAAAAGTTTTCTAAACCAATTGATTTAGAATCTTCTGTAAACGTTTCGACTTGTTCTGGAAAAAATGTAAATTTACCTCTTGTTACGGCATCAGCTTTTTCGTAGCTAATTCCAATAACGTAAAATTTTTCTTCCATTTTATTACCTCTAATTGCCATTTCTTCAAATACTGATACAAAAGTACTTTCAAAACCATTCCGAAAATAACTTTAAAAAAGAAAAAATAACGCTAAAAATTAAAGTTTGCTTTTTTAGAATAATTATAAATTAAAGGTTTATATTTGTATGTAAACCATTATAAAAAGCGAACTTGACAAATGTCACGTTTTTTATATGACAAACCTCATCATTCGAAATGGAATTAAAAAATACCCATAAAAGTAAAATCAATGAATATAAATTATCAACAGACGTATTTATTGCTCAGATAGATAACTTTACAGCGTCTACAGATTACTATTTTGAAAGGTATTGACAAGCGGTATATACAATTTTATTTTTGTACAAAAGGCTCACTGACATTTAATTTTAATAATGGAATTTATAAAATCAATTTGCATGAAGGGAAAAGTTTTTTATTCTATTACCCCACTTTAGATATTCCTTTATCATTGAATATAAATGCTGAAAGTAAAGTCTATATTGTTGTCTTGTCAATTCAAAAACTGCATCAATTATTTGCTGAATATCAAATTCAGAATAATCTGATTTCAAGTATGACACAAGAAAAATTTTACATTGAGCGAGAAATCGGTCCTTCAATTAAACTGGTTTTGAATCAGATTGAACAAATGAAGCTTTCCCCTCAATTTCAAAATCTATTTCTAATCGGAAAAATGTACGAATTGTTTACGCTTTACTTTTCTGAGATTGAAAAATCAAACCGAGCATTGTCCTTTCCTGAATGATGAAAATGAAGGAAAACGCATCAAGGAAATCAAAGATTTTCTATTGTCTGATTTTAAAAATCCTCCGACCATAAAAGAACTTTGTGAAAAATTCTCAATCTCTGAATATCATCTTAAAGAAGGATTTAAAGAGCTTTATGGCACTACTGTTTATGGCTACTTATTGGATAAAAAATTAGAATTCGCATTACACAGATTAGAAGAGAATCAACAAATGGTAAAAGATATTTCATTCGAAATTGGCTATGAAAACCCGTCTCATTTTATCTCAGCATTTAAGAAAAAATATGGTTTAACTCCAAAACAATACATCAAACAGTTTCAAAATTAATTTCTTTATAATTTAAACTGATTATCATTCTTTAACTATTTATAAATACTTATTTTTGTCAAATATTTATAAATAATTATGAGAAAACTTTTACTCCTTTTACTTCCTTTCATCTCATTTGCCCAACAGCCAGCTTATTATGAAGGGATAGATTTTAAACAAAATGGAAAAGCTATAAAAGAAGAAATTGCATAATTTAATTAATGCAACTCATCATGCTGTAAGCTATACGCCGGGTGTTTGGAATATTTTAGATCAATCGGACTTGGATTTAGATTCTCAAGGCCGAGTTTTGTTAATTTATGGTTTCACAGATAACTCTACCATTTATTCAGAACAACGTACGCGCGATGTGAATAATAAAAACAATACAGGCGGAAACGCAAACGGAAAATGGGAACGTGAACATGTTTTTTCCTAAATCATTGGCAAATCCTGTTTTAGACACGAGATATCCGGGAACAGGTACAGATTGCACATAACTTACGCGCAGTCGACAGACAAATCAATTCTACAAGAAGTAACAATGCTTACCGAGAAAAGTGGACACAAGACGTAACTGGTCAGGCTAAATTAATAAATGGCGGTTTTTATCCCGGCGACGAATGGACTGGTGACGTTGCACGTATTATCATGTATATGTATGTACATTACGGAATGGAAACAGATCCTCAATTAGTTGCGTATAACAATACAACCAGTAATGATGACAGAATGCCGGATATGTTCTTGAAATGGAATGCACTGGATAAAGTTTCTGAATTTGAGAAAGTAAGAAATGAAATCATTTATGAAACACAAGGAAGTAGAAATCCTTTTATTGATAATCCCTATTTAGCCACATTAATTTGGGGTGGAGACAAAGCTGAAAATACTTGGGAAGAATTGTCTTCTATTGAATACAATTTCCAGCAAACACTTGTAGATGTTTTCCCAAATCCGACAATTGACAAGGTTAAAATCAATGCGAAGAATTTTGTTTCGCGCCAATTTTTATGATTTTAACGGGCGATTACTTGGAACTAATTTAGGAACAGAGGTCGATTTAAAATCTTACCCGGCTGGAATCTATATTTTAGCTATCCACTTACAAGATGGAAATATCGTCACTAAAAAAGTTATTAAGAAATAATAAAGATTAATAAAAAATCCAACACCTATTGTGTTGGATTTTTTATTTTATATCAATTTAGTTTTAACAACCTTCATTGTACATGACATCAAAAGAAACCACTTTATCATTCACTAAATAAAACTGTAAAATTGAACCATTATCATAATCTTCCACATTAAAATAACGGAAAGCTTTGGTTCTTTTCTCTGCTTTCTCATCATAACCGTCGAAAATAGAAATATTCAGGTTTTTATATTTTGTAATCAATTCATCTAAAGAAGAACCAACCTTTATACCTGATAATGTTTTAAGACTGGAATCCGAAGATTTCACACTGTAAACAGTCAAACTATTTGCCCCTTCATTTTCACCATTCGTTGTTAATCCGACTTTATAAGTGACTCCCTTTGAAACAATCGTTAAATCACCATCCGGATAACCATATTCGTTCAGTTTTAGTTTAAATTTTTGTCCTGTTAATTTTTCTAATTCAGTTAATTTCATTCCAAGTTTAACATCATTAATTCGCGTTGTCGAAACTTGTGCTTGCAAAGCTATTCCAGCCACAAATGCCGCTATAAAAAATATTTTTTTCATTGTTTTTTTATTTTTATTTAGTAAGTCTGTTTACAGAAAACATTCTTCCGGGTTATATGAGTTAATTGTTATTTTAGTGACAATTTCATTTTTTAAATCAAACAATAAAATTGTGCCATTTTCTTTATCGTCAATTCTAAATTCTCTCAAATTATTTTCTGATCGATTTAGGGAAGACATTATATTTTGTCGAATACACTTTCCACAAATCTTCTAAGGAGCTTCCCACTCCAATTCCCGAAAGTGTTTGGATATTTTTACTTGATGTCGAAATTGAATTTACATAAGCGTCTCCCTCCGTTTTACTCAAATAACCGCTTCCTATGTAAATGGTGTAATGAATTCCTTTTAAGCTAATATTTTTTTCACTTTCATTTGCCAGTGCAACAGGTTTATTTCCTAACAGTTTCATTATTTCTGCAGGACGCATTCCAATTTTGAATTCATTCATACGTGTAGTAGAAATCTGCGCAAATCCAAAAGCAGAAAGCAGAAAGAATCCCAAAAATGTGAATCTAATCTTCATAAATATTATTATTTAAATAACCCGATTCGTTCGATAACATCATTTTTGCCACAACATTATTTTTTAAATAAAAACTTAGTGTACAACCATTATCAATATCATTAACCATAAAAACTCTCGTTGATTTCGTCTCCTCATCTTCTCTTCCTTCTTGTATCGAAATGTCATACTTTTTATAACTTTTCCAAAGGTCTTCTAATGTACTCCCCACTTTTATTCCGGATAATGTCGAAAGTTTTTGGTCTGATGAAGAAACGGTATACACTTCAAATTGATTTGTTTTCATATTCTTATAATAGGAAATATGATATTTTATTCCATGCACTATAATATCTTGTTCCGGCATGTATTTATTTGTTACTTCATAAACCGCAAGTTTGTCTGGTGTAAGCGCTGAAACTTGTTTTTGAGACATGGTATAGCCAATATCTCCAAATTTGGACGTCGTCACTTTCTGAGCAAATAGCAAGGAAGACAATACGAAAAGACTTGCCGTTAAATAAACTCTGTTAAGCATAGAAATTGATTTGAGCTATATGTTTCACTATTTTTCCATTTTCCAACACCCAAAGAGCATCATAAACACCAGCCCCATCCCCAAAAGTTCCAAATAAATAATATTGATTCAGTTCTTTATTATACGTCAATTTCATCTCTTTTGGACGTGCATTATACAAATTTGCATAATATTCTTTCGGCATAGTAACTTCCATTCCTTTGAATAAAATCTTGAATGATTTATATTCCGTTTGAGGAAGTAAGCCGTCTGTTCCAAAAAAATCTTTTCCATCGATGGCATAAATTATTCCGGCTTCCTTTGTGAGAATATGATTTTTTGGATTGAATTTTTGAGTTTCAAGTTGTATGCTATAATCCTCAATAGAAAACATTATCTTATTTCCATCTGCAAAGCTTGGTAAAATTGGTTCAAAATCTTCCAGCTTTTTTATACGATCCTGATAGATATAACCTGCTTTTTCTAATTCGAATTCCGCTAAATACCACTTCGAATCTTCTTCATCCCCATCAATGGGTAAAATTGTATTCGAATTTACTTTAGCTAAAATTTTAGATGATGTACTTTTTTCATCCCGTACATTGACAAAACCATCATTATCCTGTACAATTCCAAACTGGGCTTGTACAAAATATGTTAAAAAAGTAGTGAGAAAAAATAAACTTTTTTTCATTTTTTGGAGTTGATTTTCTTGAAGTAAAGTTAGCAAAATCTAATCCAAAAATTTTTCACGAATTATAGTGATTTTATAAAATCTATATTTCGTTTCAAACCATCATATTTTGTACGTTTCACAGGGGATTTTTCGAAAAACTTCCCGAAAAACATCTTCCGTTATTTCTTCCCAATCTTTTTTAGAAAATTCATTTATTTTCTCGTGTCCGTTAAAAACGATTTTCTTGAGTAGGAAGTGAAAAACGATTCCAGGGGCAAACTTCCTGGCATACATCACAACCAAAAATCCAGTCATCAAATTTACCTTTCATCTCGGCTGGTATCTGTTTTCCTTCAATTCTATTGTAAAATAAGAAATGCATTGGCTACCGTTTAACCGTTTTATTTGGTAAAATAGCTTCTGTAGGACAAGCATCTATACAACGTGTACATTTTCCGCAGTGATCTGTTTCAATTGGAGAATCATAAGCTAAATCTAAATCGACAATCAATTCGGATAAAAAGAAAAAAGAACCTTTTTGCTTGGATAAAGTCAATGAATTCTTTCCTACCCAACCAATTCCTGCTTTCCGTGCCCATGCATGCTCCTAAAATAGGAGCAGAATCTGCAAAAGCACGTCCATTCACTTCTCCTATTTCATCTTGAATAAAATCCAATAACTCGCGTACTTTTTCTTTGACCACAAAATGATAATCCTCTCCTTGAGCATACATTGCAACTTTATACGAATTTGGATTCCGATTTAAGTTTTGATAATAATTGTATGCCAATGAAATTACTGACTTCGCACCTTCTACCAACAGGCGCGGGTCCAATCGCATATCGAAATGATTTTCCATATAATGCATTTCTCCTTGATAATTATTATGCAACCAAGATTCTAGGTGTGGAGCCTCGGCTTCCAAAAAATTTGCTTTCGCAATACCACAAGAAATAAATCCCAACGCTTTCAGCTTTGTCTTTGATGCGTTGGGACCATTTTATTTTAATATGTTTCTTCTGTTGGAAGATGCATTTTACTTTAAAAATTAACGATTTTCAGGTAAAACATTTTTTAATTCACTTTTTAAATTTTCAAATTCTGTAAAATTCACTTATTTCAAAACAATTTGTGTAGAAGCAGGATATTTAGAACGATATTTTTTTGGTCGAATAGGTCTTGGAGTAAAATTACCACCACAATTTGGGCAAATATTTTCTAAAAATATTATCCGCACAATCTTTACAAAAAGTACATTCGAATGTACAAATCATAGCTTCTGTTGAATCTGGAAATAAATTCTTTCCACAATTTTCGCAATTGGGCCTTAATTCTAACATAAAATATTTTTCTAATGATCAAACAAATCTGTTTGTGGTGAATTTTCTCCACGGTATTTTACCCGATATGTTTATATGCTTTTTCTGTCGCTATTCTTCCTCGTGCAGTTCGCATTAAATAACCTTCTTGAATAAGGTAGGGTTCATAAACTTCCTCTAACGTTCCACCATTCACCCCTACGGCAGTTGCCAAAGTTGTAATTCCAACTGGCCCTCCTTTAAATTTTTCGATGATGGTTGATAAAATTCGATTATCCATTTCATCTAAACCATTGTCATCAACTTTTAGTGCTTTCAACGAAATTCAGCAATTGATAAGTCAATTTTTCCATTTCCTTTGATTCGGGCAAAATCTCGTGTTCTTCTCAATAAAGCATTCGCTATACGGGTGTACCACGGCTTCGACCTGCAATTTCTATTGAAGCTCTTTCATCGATTGGAGTTGCTAAAATACGAGAAGAACGTTCCACTATCGAACTCAATAATTCAACATTAGAATTTTCAAATCTAAAATTATTCCAAAACGTGCACGAAGTGGTGCAGTTAATAATCCAGAACGTGTTGTAGCACCTATTAAAGTAAAAGGGTTCAGTCCAATTTGTACGAAACGTGCATTTGGTCCTGATTTCGATCATAATATCAATCTTAAAATCTTCCATCGCCGAATATAAATATTCTTCGATAACCGGAGACATACGGTGAATCTCGTCAATAAAGAGCACATCATTTTCTTCTAAATTTGTCAATAAAATGCTAAATCACTCGGTTTATCTAAAACTGGTCCGGAAGTAATTTTAATTCCAACACCTAACTCATTTGCAATGATATTTGCCAATGTCGTTTTTCCTAAAACCAGGAGGCCCAATGTAAACAAAACATGATCCAATGCTTCTCGACACGAAGGTTTAGACGCTTTCACGAAAAAAAACTTCTAAATTTTCCAGAATATGAGCTTGTTCAGCAAAATCACAAAAACTTTGCGGGACGAACAGGTATTTTCGTGATTTTAAATCGTCGTCTGGGATAAAATTCTTTATCAGGATTTAATAAATCTGACATAAAATGATGATATAAATTATAATGATAACATTACACAGGACTTTTTAAATTATCCGTTGTACTTTTACATTTTTACAAAGAACGCAATATTTTTTTTAGATAAAAAGAATTATTGAGTAAAGGGAATATTATTAGTGGAATTTAGGTTCGCCCGATTCTATACCGAAGTTGAAGATGTTAAAACATATTTACGCGAATTTTTAATGGATGGAAAAGTAATCGACTCTCCTTGGTTGATTCGTAGAAAAAAATAATTGTCGAACTTTTTATCTTGCCCAAAAGGCCTATCAATTCAGCAGAAGCATATAAAATAGAATTTGACAAAAAGATGGTTTCTCC